>JAZGTH010000133.1:600000-635000 GCA_036877525.1 Chromobotia macracanthus
AGTGTGTAGTGTAGATGGTTTTTAGTGTGTATTGTACATGGTTTTTAGTGTGTAGTGTACATGGTTTTTAGTGTGTATTGTAATGGTTTGTTTTTGCATTTTTTAGTGTGTAGTGTACATGGTTTTAGTGTGTAGTGTAGCAGATGTTTTTAGTGTGTAGTGTAGATGGTTTTTAGTGTGTAGTGTAGATGGTTTTAGTGTGTAGTGTAGATGGTTTTAGTGTGTAGTGTAGATGGTTTTTAGTGTGTAGTGTAGATGGTTTTTAGTGTGTAGTGTAGATGGTTTTTAGTGTGTAGTGTAGATGGTTTTTAGTGTGTATTGTAGATGGTTTTTAGTGTGTATTGTAGATGTGTTTTTAGTGTGTAGTGTAGATGGTTTTTAGTGTGTAGTGTAGATGGTTTTTTAGTGTAGTGTAGTGTAGTGTATTATGGTTTTGTGTTAGTGTAGATGGTTTATTATGGGTTTTAGTGTGTAGTGTAGATGGTTTTAGTGTGTAGTGTAGATGGGTTTTAGTGTGTAGTGTAGATGGGTTTTAGTGTGTAGTGTAGATGGGTTTTAGTGTGTAGTGTACATGGGTTTTAGTGTGTAGTGTACATGGGTTTTAGTGTGTAGTGTACATGGGTTTTAGTGTGTAGTGTACATGGGTTTTAGTGTGTAGTGTAGATGGGTTTTAGTGTGTAGTGTACATGGGTTTTAGTGTGTAGTGTACACGGGTTTTAGTGTGTAGTGTAGATGGTTTTTAGTGTGTAGGGTACATGGTTTTAGTGTGTAGTGTAGATGGGTTTTAGTGTGTAGTGTACATGGGTTTTAGTGTGTAGACTGCAGCAGAATTTTCTCTTGGGTCTGAAATATTTTTCTGTTTATGTTGCATTAAATCTTACCTGCGTCTGCTCCAGTGAAAACAACACCTGAGGGTCAGTCGCAACTGTACAAACAAATATACTGTATTCATATATTACAGGATCACTTTAAACTGTTAAAGATTAAAGATTAAAGATTTAGAGTGGAGGCAGAAATAATCTTAATAATCTGTCCAGGGTCTGTCCATCTAAAAACAACAGCTTTTGTTTTTCTACACATGTAAAATATAATTAAATGAATCTGAAGCAAATGATAACTTCAGCTGTTTGGATTATTGTCATTTTAATGGATTTAAAGGAAGTTTTAAAATTGTGCACAGATGAAAAGTTCTTGCGCTCACAGAGAGAGAGAGAGTTTGTGCGGCTGCAGTTTGGCTCTTCGTAGTCTCATGGTTGATAAATTGATGGATATTTTGGTCTGTTTGATGACTGTTAATAATTAAAGCAGGTCTGACAGATTCATTCTGTCATTTCATGTCAATTCAGTGGTTAAATGAATTACTAAAGAAGTTTTTCTGCAGTGAGAAATTACCGTCTGGAGTTTGTTGCAGAAATTAAAATGACACGTTCATACATTTGAGCAGCGTGTTATAAAACAAGTGCTTTCTTTATAAAGGAGTTTATTATAAAATCTTCTCTTTACAGAAAAGAAAATGTATTTGCTAGAAAAGGAAAAAGGTTGTATTTAATTTGTCTTGGCGGTCAGACATGTTAAGATATACTGCAGGCAGTTGTCAGAGAGACACGGCTTCTTTTCTTTCTGAGGTCTTGAGCTGTTTTATTGTAATTAGCAAAACTCAGTCTGCTTTAGTTTTCTCTTATTTAGTAAAGAATGTTACGGCCTTTGAAGGTCATTCTGAATTAAATCAATTTGCTTCCTGTTGAAAATGAGGGTCAACATCAGAAATTATATCTAATTATGTGCTTGTGTTCTGTATAATTAACCAGAGAGAGAGAGATGATCGTGTACAGCTGCAGGGTCACACCTGTCTGTTTTAAGCCTGAATGGGACTGTGGTTTATACTCTTGGATATTTAAATTTCTGTGTACAGCCTCAGTCGAGTGTGCGGACCGCCGCATCACGAGAGTTTGAGGTTAGGCCAAAGCGACCTGATTTCACATAAAAATCCATCTTGTTCATTCCTCCCATACTGAAGCGGTGTTGTGTTGGTGTGTGATGTGTTTTAGCAGTGTATCGCATGGGTAGGTTTGTAGATGTGCCTTAAACAAATGTTAACGGATGACTTTACAGTAGCTGGTGTAAGTAACTAATAAAGCGACTCGAGACGGCCGGTCTGGTCGACCACACATTTCATCACCTTGGTTGGTTGCTTGGTTACTCGCTTCATTTGTCTTTTGCAGTACTAATCAATCAGTAAGATGTAATCTCTAGATAACAGGGTGACCAATGGCCATTAAACTGCTGCTGTGTATAATACAATAATAATCGACCAATCAGACGCAGTCATCCGTCAACGCTGATAATTTTAAAATGAGCAAATGTTGATTTATTAACCGTCCTGATCAATATACTGATTTATCACTATTGTACTAGTTCCACCTTTTTAAACCATAAAACTTTAAATAAAAAGAGATTTTTATTCCTTTATTTATCTATCACATGAACAATTGTTTTACAGTCGATTGTAAGTGTAGAAACAATATATTTACATTTATTGTAAAATATTGAGACATATTAATATTTATTTAATCAAAAATAAAGACTGTCTTCAAGCAGGTCTTGCAGACACACGGCCCGTCTGCGCTGGTGTTGCTCTGTCAGCCTGTCAGGATGTTCTGATGTTTGGTTGCTCGTGTCTGCTGATTATGGACGTTAAAATACGGAGATGTATTCAGAGATGAGCTGTAGATGCTGTCCTGTGAGTGTAGATTGTAGTGAACGTTCAGTGAAGCAGACCTTCACGCGGCCGGTTCGCTCTCCAGCTCTGGAAAAAGAGTCTGGAGCAACTGCTTTCACGATTAAATGTGATTGAACTACAGACTGAAGAAACACAAGCGGTTTCAGAATGTTATAATTGTAAAACACTTTTTAAATGAGTTAATTTTTTAAATAAATCACAGCAGGTCTCACAGCTTGAATATTGTTAAATGTAATTAAGTGATTGTTTGTTGTATTTGCATAACGCTCTGTTTGAATATAATGCCTGTCAGACGTTGAGGTCTCCTGATCAAAGGTTTCGGTCCGTGCTGAAACTGTCTGACAGAGAGCGGTCGTGTCTTCTGAAGAGGAAAACTAGTTGACTTCAGAGGGCCGGTGGGTTATTGTGCTCTCCTGTGACAGACTGAGTCTCATTTGCTCACAGGGTGTCCGGTAGCGTCGAGTCGAGCACATGGAAGAGAGACGCTTACAAAGCCAGGCGGCACAGACACACTGTGTTCCCTTTACTTATTCATTCTCACGGGCGACAGCCGTATCCCCTCGCAGACTCTCAGAGCTGCTGTTCACCTCCTCAGATCAGTAACAACATCCGAAGACTTTCTGTGCCGTTCAGAGACCAGAGTCATTTTTTTTAGCATTTTATTTTTTTGCACCAGAAGTTGTCATTTAGTTTTACATGACAAACTTTAAATTAAACAATCATTTAAAAGCAATAATTTACTCAGAAATGTTAAAATTCTGTCATTGAATCACCTTCACGTTGTTCTGAACCTACATGAAGTTTTTTATCAGAATTTTCTGTCTGCTTTCTTCCACACAGTGAGGTGAATACAGGCTGAGGATGTCTCATAAAAGACATTATAATAGTGCTCCATATAACTTGTGTGTGTAATTTTCCTAAAGCCCTGCGACAGATCTGTGTAAGGACCTGATTGTTTTTAATGAGTAACAGTCAGAACTAGCAGACTAATATAACATACAAATCACATGGCTTAATTTAACTGTGCTTTCATAGTTTTATAGTAGTTTTATAGTACTTTTTATCCCATCAGTGGGGGTTTTTATTAAGCCTGTCTCAAATCATCATTTGTATATATGTTTTCAGTTTACTGACGTCAGACATTCAGTGATTTAATTTTATTAAATTTTTTTATGGACTGGAAAGGAAGTTTTGAGTTCACAAATTATTTTATTCTGAATAACATTCAAATTTTATTTTTGCTAACATGATTATTTTAATACTGCTCATCACCTTGCGTCTTGACCTGGTGTTTTTGTGGAAATGTTTACAGAAGTCACTTCCGAATCATTTTTTATATTAAAAAAGACCCTTCAAATGAACAAATAGGGTTTATAGAGAGACAGACACAGGAGTCAGCTCTCAGTCTGTACCGGCTGTAATAAATGCTGTTTTATTTCGCTCTTCTGTTCAGAGAGATAAAGCTGCTCTGAATCGGATGATCTGGCAGAGAAGAACACCAGCTACAATAAACTACCTGTAGTTTTATCTCAACCTTTATGCTGAAAAACCCAAACCCATCAACTCTCGTCCACTATCTGCACAGCTGTGTGTGTGTGAATGAACTCCTGTCGCCACTGCCATGAGAGTCTCCAGCCAAAAGAATAGGAGGATATCCAGTGTGTGTCTTTGTGTGTCTATATGTGTGTGTCTGTGTGTTTATATATGTGTGTGCGTGTGTCTGTTATGTGTGTGTGTGTGTGTCTGTATATGTGTGTGTCTGTATATGTGTGTGTCTGTATATGTGTGTGTCTGTGTGTTTATATATGTGTGTGTGTGTCACTCTTGGCATGGATCAGGCCCCAGCAGTGTCCTGGCACTGCCCGTAGCTCTGTGGCAGTATTGCGGTTGCTGATATGTTGTGCTGTTGTTATGGCAACGGAAGACACAAACGAATGCAAATTACATAATTTAGCTTGCGTATACATGAGCCGCGAAACGTATGTTTTGGCGTACGGTTGGAGCCGATCAAAACCATCTCTGTGAAAATTGTGCGGACCTCTGTGAAGGTCCTGCACGTAAAGCAGGGCAGAGGTGTCCCCACAGCAGCAGTTGGACATGTCTGCAGACGGGCCGATGGCATGTGAGATCACACATTGTGCCTCATAGATGTACAAAATTAGAGCCGTCTTCATGAACACGTCCAAAAGCCATTGGGTTTTCTCATTCTCTGCAGGACTGGGTTTTTCAGGAGTCCGCTGTGAGGACTTTGCTAGATTTATGGGTGGGGACGCTTGTGGTGGTTAGCTATGCCAGTGTTGGCATGGGTTGCGTGCGCAGTGTTGCTAGGCAAATTTTCCCGCTCTGGCTTTGCGCTCCACTGGTTCCAGCTCTCTCTGTGGAGATCACTTGCCTTGTCTTTACTTTGTTTTTGTTAAAGTGCTTCTCATGACGAACCGCTGCAGGGCGGATCAAACGCCCGAGACGGTTTCCACCGCTCTGCTTATTATGAGACTCACCCGGAGGTCAAACCGCATGACCCTGTTGAGGGACAGTGACCCAGATCTCAAACAGACCGGTCCCAGTATAGACCATCCACTGCACTGCCGTCTGTCAGCTAAACCTCATCACACGATCAGTCATTTTAATGGTTTATATCACAGTGTAGTTCCACGAGTAATCACACTGATCGTATTTTAGTTCGTTTTCAAACACGTTTCCTGAACAGTCGCCTCTCTGTGATTGGTTGACAAAAAGCTCCGCCCCAAACTTCAGCTTTAGATAACCACGTGGTAATGGCTGTTATTATAGAATCCATTAAATAAATATATAAATGTATCCATGATATCAGTCAGTAATTATATATTTTAAAATCAACGGTACATCATATTATTTTACGTACAATTATTTATAGCAGCTTCTCATGATGTAACATTTTAAAGTTAAAAACAAGAGGCTCAACACAGTCAAATGACTATGATAATATGGATAGTTGTGACTGATTTATGATTGGATGTGTCATGCTGACAGCCACTTGAAAACGTGTGTTATATATATGCACATTGCTTTAATTCTGTGTTCATGTGGCAACAGTAAACCCTTAAAGCTTTTCGCTGTTACTCTGAGACGCCTCCCGCCATGTATTTTCCACGTGTCTTTGTTTAAAACTCGCCCTCATGCATAATGCATTCGGACACACGCACACGTGTACGCGCTCTCGCACCTGCACACACTTAAGCGCATGAGACGCAGGTGTGCATTCTTTACTCATGCGTGTCAATCTGGTGGTGACTGCAGGCATCACGGCCAACACCGACAGAACCGACGCTGCCACGTGTGTCAGGTCCTCGCCGGACTCGTCTTCACACATATGTCCTCCAGTCTGACTGTGAACATGCGACGCATTAGCACCTCTCCTCTGAACCTGACCACGCCCCCTGTGGAGCTCGCCCAGTGTGATTGGCTGAAGCTAATTTTGATTTATGAAAGTTACTTGCAAATGGATTTTCTGTCTCAGTTAAGATCTCTTTTATTTCTCACATGTTTCTCCAAGGCAGAAATTTAAAGGAGATTAAATGGAGAGCATACTGAGACTTCTGCTTAAAAGTCTCTGACTTTGAATTTTTCCAGATAAATCTCTGTGTACCATCAAGAGATCTCAGCAATGTTTCAAAATGTGCTCAGATTTCCAACAATTCTGAAGTCTGAAATCAACTCATGTCTTAGTAACTTCTCCAGTTACATTTGAGTTAAGATTACCGTGTGTTTGCAGGTTGGCCTTAAGACTTTTGAGCCTATAAGCAACCACCTAAAACACCTTAGCAACCACATAGCAACCAGTCAAATTTTCTTTAGCAAATGTAAAACTCTAATCTGGATTTTCTTACTCTATGCTCTTACTCATCTCTCATTTGTCTCTGCTTTTGTTTCCAGGAGAAACATATGAGACAAAGTTTATACTTAAATGAAACATCAGTGTGAACTTAGATCTGGTAAATATCAGCTCGTGATCATCTCAGATGAGAGTGAGGGTAAAAATCATTAACTTCATGCTCATGAGTCTGTTCTCAGCAGGATTTCGAGGTTTCTCCAGCGTGTGAGAGGGCTTTAGGAGTTAACTGTGCAGTCAGAGAGACTTTTCCTGTCTTGGGGTTTGTGGGTGTGGAGGTAAAGGACGAAAGCTACGTTTCTTTTCTTCTCCAGAGTCTGTCAAAACCCATTAAGTCAAATGCTGCAGCAAAACGAACAATCTGCCTGCAAAAAACACAAAGCAGCGTTGTGAAGAGACAGCAGATCATAAACAACCGTGTGTGGAGCGTTCCTCGCGGCCGGATGGCGTGGCGTTCCGTGCTGTTTAGCCAAGCGCTGCTGTAAGGAATCGTGGCGGGCGGGACAAAACGCGGCAGCTCTCGCGGCCTGTCTCCGAGCGAGCAGGAAGTTGGCCAGCGTCCAGTGGTGGAAAATCTATACACGGTTGCATAATATAGCATATCTTTACCTCACACAACCCTGAGGAGACCCAGCAGCTGTGAGCAAACAGAGCTCCAGTGAGGGAGGGTGTGTGTGTGTGTGTGTGTGTGTGTGTGTGTGTGTGAGACAGAGTGTGTGTGTATGTCAGTGTATGTGAGAGTGTGTGTGTATGTATGTATGTGTGTGTGTGTTTGTTTGTTTGTGTATATTAGAGAGTATGTGTGTTTAGAAGAGTGTGTGAGTTTGTGTGCGAGTATGTGTGTATTAGAGAGTGTGTGTGTATGTGAGTGTGTTTGTGTGTGTTACAGGCTTCTACTTTTGTCTGACAGGCTGTGTGGTGCAGAAGAACAGTGAATATTGCTGCTCTGTGTCACTATGACATTGTGTAGCTTCAGCAGAAATTATTCATCAGTCCAGAGCTTCACAGAATGATGTTGAGATCAGCCGTCTCACACCTGACATGCAGGCCAAGCTGGATGTTTTTGGAATGCATTGTTCTCACCTTTCATCTGGTTCAACACAACTCAAGATGTTTCATCTGAAACTGTGTGCAGTGATTAACATGCTCATTTTTACTTGTGTTAGGTGACGCTCCAGATAAAGAAAGTTCAGAATTCTGCTGTGTGAATTTCAGATTGTTCCCACTGTACGTCCCTGTGTGTAACCTGAAGAATCTGACTGATAAATCAAACACATTTAATGTTTCCCTGATGAGTGTCTGGAAAATAACAGCAGACAGAAAAATCTTGAGGCACATTTTGAAAGTCAAGAGGAAAATTGTGTCTCTTTTAAATGAGAAGTTGCTCATTCATAGCTCAGGAGATGTGTTCTTGTTTGTGTTTCATTTAAATATCAGCTGTGTCTCAGATCTTGAACTCTTCAATAATCTTGACTTTTGATCGCAGACTTTGGTTTACTGGCAAATTTAAGCACAGCTTGTTCCTGTGTTGAGATTTCTTCTGAAGCTCTTGTGGAGACATACATGAGATTTCTGTGTATTTTTCTCAGGAGAAACATCTGAAACACAGACGTTTCTATCGGCTCTCTGTTGAATCCTGATGATATTTAGGAGAAACAATTGAGATATGAAGGAGATCTCATCTGTGATTTCTCTTTGTGTTCTTGACTGTGTTTCTGGTCTTTGTGTTATCAGTAACTCTCGCAAATGAGCAAAACTATTTAATATCTTTGTGCACATTGTTTATGACCTGCTGTGGGACTGATTCAGTTCATGTCCATCTACATTTGATCTGGAGTGGGATATGGAGTAAACTCAGAGTGAGCTCATGACATCACATTTGTAGCTCCCTCTGGAGAGTGTGTTAGACTAATCACGGCTCTGTGCTTCAAACTGCTCGAGAAAAACGCTTTGTTCCCCATCCGACAGTTTTCCTCAAAGATAACCAGATGTCCAGCTGTTTTGATTTCTGCTTTGGTTCTTCTCTTTAAGAACGACGTCTTTTTCAAATGACCTTTCAAAACCGCGGCGTAGGATTTTATGCCATTTCCCCCTTTTCTTGCCCCAAAACTTTGATTAGAACAGTCTCTGGGGAAAGAGCAGTAACTTACGTGGGTTTGCCCTCCTCTCTGTGGGCTGTGGGTGGTTTCAGGACAAATATAAGAAAGCTGAAACACAAATCTGCAGTTGTCATAATGCAGATTGACATCCACCATGTGCCGTGACTTACACAAACAGAGAAGAGACGAGCAGCCCAAGAAAAGCCCCGTATCTCCTGTCTCATGATAACTCGTGTTTGCTTTCATATGTCATTTTTATATTTCCATACTGAAGTCAGAGCTGCATTGGCAGAAGCTCCATGAGTCCAGCAGAAGCCAGGAAGTCATTTGGAGCGTTCGCTTCGGCTTCTGCCGCCAAGTGTGCGCTTGAATTAACCCCAAGACAACATATAAAATGAGCCGAGAGCTGCAAAACGACAGACATTTGGAGATTTCCAAGGTTATCGTATCCTTGTTTAACCTTCACTCAGAGAAGTCTGTTATTTGAGCTGGGTGATTTTCTTCTGCTCTAACCCAGAACATTAACGTTTGGCACAAACTTTTGCGGTACCGTCAGAGCTCCACACATGAATGATTCTGAACCTCAGACTGGGCTCTGTAACTTCTATGTAATTCTGAAAGGTTCATTCTTTTTATAACGCCTTATCAACAGCAGAGCAACATGCTAAGAACAGTTTGGAACTGCATAGCAACACCTTATCAACCACCCACAACCTGGTTTCTTCAGAATGTAACCTTAGTGTTTCTCAGTATCTGTTTCTCTGTCTTTCTGTGGGTTCTCCACCCAGCTGCAGAGGGCCTGACGTCGCTCTGATGAATACATGTGCAATAGGAGACATATGTGAGGGCAGTGAATGTAGACAGCAGAGAACCGGGCCAGCTGGAAACCACAAGCAGGAGATCAAGTGCAGCTACGAGCATGATGACAATCTGACCTCAGACGTTTTGTAGAAAGAATCCAGTATCTGCAGCGTGTCAGCGGCTCATATGTGCAGCAGTAACCAGGAAAGAAAGCTAATCAGGTCAAATGTTTGGGGACGTTATAGTTTCACTGGTGAGTTTTGTTTTCTGATGAAACGCAGCAGATAGTGTCCGATATAAAGCTGTGTTTTCAGTCAGTGATTCTTAACTAGTTTTACTTTAGGAGACACATGAGTAAAGTTTTACTAAGTAAAAATTCTACGTTACGTTTTGTCTTGAACATAATATAGTGACCAAAGCAATGTTATTTATCATTCAACAATAACAAAACATGTCTTTTAAAACGTTTATTTATCAGAGCCGGAAATTAGATGCGGGTGTCGTGTGTAAATTTAAATATTTATTTTACAGAATATAATCTCAGAAATATAAGTTTAATAAATACTTCGTGTTTTGTGAGACTGTAACATCATCATCACTTTAGAGCACATCAGTAACATTTCTGAGTCCTCTCTGATATACAGGAATATTTTTCTGCACATATTAATGGCTGTGTTGAACATTATTAAATATTAAATACTCTTAAAAATATTCAATATAAATATTAAGTATTAAATATCTTTATATACGTTGCATATGATCTTTCTTGAGTAAACACTGTTATCTCTCATCATGACTGGCAGTAATACTGTGCACAGCACACACTGTGTTTGACACACATCATATTTATTCCTGCTGTCTGTGTTTAATGTCGTCTGGGTCAGTAATTTCTTGTGTAGTTTTGTTTTAGGTTTTCAGGAATGAGGGCATGTCGTGTTGGCATCTGTCTCATTTAACTGCCTTTCCAAACAAGTGACAGATATAAAAATACCAGCGTCTGATGACAACAACAAAAGTTATGGCAAACATTTTCTCCTCCCTTTTAAAATGAAGAACCTTCTTTTCTCAGAATGATTATGTGGAGGTTGCATGTTTTAATTTGCATTTAGCATTGTTTTGCACATACCATCTGTCAGAACAGACCTGTGCAACTTATTTTTCAGTGTCTAGGTAAGAACCAGTGTTTTAAGTCACTCTGTTTTGGTTCGTTTTAGCACAATGTTATTTTCATTATTGTCATTTTTCTGTGGCAATACTGTGTGATTCAGATGGTTAACACAATCATAACACAAGTTATGCATGCACTGGAAGGCATACAGATATATCAGATCTATAATACTCAAGTTTACTAACATTTATAGAGTGACACAGACACAGAAACAGCAGCATCTTCCTCCTGAAAGATCACAGTGAAGGACGAGACATAACAGCAGTAATAACTGAACAAAAGAGACGCTTCCCCTTTAAAATACATGTGTTGTGAGAGAGGCTTGTCGCGGGTACAATCCATCCACTGTAAAAACAATGATGTGGTTGTGTTCTGTAACCCAGTTACACCCCTCCAAAGAGAGACACAAGAGAGAGAGAGAGAGAGAGAGACTCTTCTACCAGATCCCACAGTTGAGTCTTGGTCCACAGCTTTCTACATGTGGCTCTTTCATTTAACCTGCTTTTAATGCAGAACTTGTAGAACGTTTAAATAAAGTTTAAATACGCAGATCTTTATCTGTGAATGTATGTTTAATGCAGATCTTCCAAACTTCATTCTGCCTCTTCATACTGGACTCTTAATCCAAATCATTGACGCGTCCATAGAATATTAAGTTATACTGAGAGTTCTCAGAGCGTTCAAAATGTTTTTTAGATGTTGTATTTATGTTACTGTTTGGTTATAAGAACGTTATTTAAACTTTAAAATTCTGTAACATTTTTTTAAAATGCCTCTAACAACTTAATGTAACAACTTCACGTTAAAGGGACAAAAAAACATTCTACTAACATTACTGCAAGAACACTTGAAACTTTAAGAGAACTTTTGGAGAACATTAGTCAATGTTCTGAGATTGATTTTTATTCAGCACAGTGTAATTCAAGCTTTACAGTGTGTTCACATTGAACAGCCAGTCTTCTCCAGATTTAATGCATGGTATTATCATCACAGGTTCTGATGTTTGTCTGGTCCTTTGTGTTGTTTAGCGCTCACTGCTGTCTGTCGTCAGTGTGCTGCTTTCCTGGAGAGCTGAACTCACTGAATCTGTATTCATCCAACACGAGGAAGTCTGAGCAGGAAATGAGGAAAGGGATGTGAGATCAGATTTACTGATAATCTGTTTTGAGTTCAGCGTTCACACTTTCCCCTCAGATAACAAAGTGTTTTAGTGTCAGACCCTCATACAGTGTGAACACTATAACTAATTCATTTCATTACTGTAGGAAGTACAGCTGTACTAGTGTAACAGTACAAACAAAGGAACTATGCTAGTACTAAAGTAGGTTAAGCTGTGAGGTCAGTGGTATTAAAGTAGATCACTTTATATCTAATATCTGTTAACACTAGTGTGAGTGTGAGTGTGTGTCTCTTTGTCTGCGTGTCCGTCGGCTGTTGTGTGTATGTGTGTGCCTGTCTTTCTCTATGTTAGTCGGCTGTTATGTGTATACGTGTCTGTGTGTGTGTTGGCACAGATCTGTGTTGTCTGTACAAGAGTGACTGTACAGGAAACATTTATTAGTCTTTATTTAGGACTTTCCGCTTCCATCTGTATCTCTTTCCTTCTTCCCTGTTTATAACATCAGCAGCCTGTTTTATAGAGACCATATTTTAGTTTAATAGTGGATTTGTGTTTCCCTCTTAAAGTGCACTGTAAAGATCTCCTGCACTAAAAATGTATTTTTTTCATGGTCGCTTTCCTCCCTCTTACAATTTTACAGGTTGTTTTAACTCTACAGTAAGAGATATACATGGTAAAGACCCCATATATAATGATGATACAGTTGATTCATTTTTACCTATAATGCATCATTTTTGTGAGCACCCTCCAGCAGACTGTGTTTACATCAGTGAGTTAACTCACTCATTTTGTTCCCTCCTTCCCCTTAAAGTACACTGTGTGGTGTACACTATACAGGGAAGGGTAAACTAGTGAGTGAGTATGATTTTTGGTACAGTTTGTTCAGGCTGTTTGTGTTCTCTTGATATTAATTGATTTTTTTCTCAATCTGAATTGGAGCCTGAGATTTTTTTAAAGAGACGGTACGAGCGCAGCGTGAGAGACGGCGGCGTGGCGTTGAGGCGTGGTTACAGAAGGTGTTAAACAGAGACAACACGAGACTGCTTCAAATGACAGAGAGAGAGAGATGGTAAAGAGCAGACAGTAGGGGTTGAGATTTGAAGATGGCAGTGAAGCATTTGCATAAAGGGCAGGGCAGAGTGCCCGGCAGTGGAGCGGGTTGGCATCACGCCTCGCAGACTGGCAGAGGGGCGGCTGAAGAGAGAAATAGTGGGGGGGTGAGGGGGGGGGTTATTCAATAGTGCATCCCTTGTTCTGTGAGAGGAGGGCCTGGTTTGTTGGCAAGAGTGATGGGGAATCTCTTGTTTGTGTGCTAGATTGCCCCTTTATTTCTTTGATTGTGAAGCGTTCAACACTCGGCAACTGTTGAGCCTGTGTGAGTTTGTGTGTGTGCGCGTGTGTTTGTAAGGGCATCTGTTCCTCTTTTACTTCTCAGAGTCCCACATCTCGCTTCTGAACTGAGAGATGCTGTACTTTAACTTTCCTGCGTGCATTTAAATATCAGCTGCGAGAGTCCACGGTACGACTCGAACACCTAGCCATCAATTTATCACAGTATTCAAGCACATACGTGACACTAACACTATTAAAATGGATCTTAGGGTAATCTCCTTCATTCCGGGGACCACGGGCACAGTTTTGGCACAACAGCTAATCTATTTGCATATAGCACATCCTGCCAACCAATCAGAGGGTTTTAATCAAGGCGGCGACCGGTGCAGAGCTGGCGCAGTTGGATGATGTCATTGAAGTGGCGGTCAGCACCGTAGCGCCGCGGGCATGTGATGTGTCTGGTGTTGTTTGTGATTTCCTGCTGTGCATGTTGCTATTCTCGGAAAATCAGAGCAGCGCTGTTGGATGAAAATGGTTTTGTTTTGGTATTTATGTAACATTTGCGTATACCTCATTGACATACTAAAATAATGAAGGTGCAGATCAGAAATCTGCAGATTGTGTAAACGTCTGGTCATCTCATGAATCTAAAGCAAAAATCTGCAGGTCTAATAACGTTCTGAAAGGTTTTTGTGTTCCAGAGTTAAAGCCTCAGACACATGTAATGAGTGTGCGGTTGTGTGTGCATCGGGCCGTGAAGATAACTCAGCGGTTTGCTGCGATCAGACACAAGTTTACTTGCCTCAAGATTACTGATAATACTTACAGCAACAATGCAGATGGAAGATCAAGAGATTGTGGCTAAAAGACAGAATAAGAATATAAAGCTAATGTTTTCTCTTGACTTTTAACCATTAGTCACATAAAAATGTTTGATCTGAGTTTGTATTATGAGACGATCACTCACTACACACACACAGCAGAACCTGAGCAGAGTTTCATGTTCATCTTCAGCAGCATTGCTCGCCTGTCTGAAAGAGGATTTCTGTTAAAAGAGTAAGAGGTTCGAACCCACGGTCCTGATTCTTGATTCTGATTGGTTGTGGATTATTCCAAAGTTTTGTACTAATTGTGTGTAACTTTTCGGTTTGTTGACTGTGTTGTAGATGTATAAATATATAAACAAAATAAAAGACGAAGAGATCAGATGAAGATGACAGACAGCTCATAGTTAATCATATCTACATCTGTGTAACATTCATGCATTCCTCAGACACTTTACATACAGTGTATTCAAGCAAAACACACTCCATGTGTCTGTGATTTAAACCGTGTGTAATTATCAATCCTTCATTGATCTATTGTGCAAAATCTCTAGCTACTAATGTATTCTGTTTCTGATGTTTTTGGAAAACTACATCCTGTTCTGCAACACCTACTCAGGAAATGAGGGGGTAATGATTTTAGTCTGTGAGCCGTCGCTGTTTTTACGTTGCATTTAGCACAATGAGTCGAGGGAAAGAAAACGTAGGCATGTATGACATCACAGTTTGATGTCAGGGCATGAGAGATCAGACTGCAGTCAGAGGTTCAGCTGATCTGATGAAACGCTGTGACAGCGTTACGCTGTATGTCTGACGGAACGATCTGTAGATTTCTTCTGTCCTGCCCTTTTACACTTCCTCTTAAAAATACTATGAGCTAGAGAAGTCAGGTTTGCCCCTGGCAGTGATTTTGCTGTGAATTCGTTGCACAGCACTGTATATCTTCACCATTCTCACGGATTTGTTTCAGAAAATGTGTCGACAAATGAGCTGATGAGTTTCAGGTTGATTTTGTTGCAGGCTTTACTGTAAACTGTGGTTCTTCTCGTGGTGTTGTGCTTTCCCCACAGCTCTGGAGACCACGTCCCTGAAGGGCTTCTGGGATACATGTGCCTCTGCACTGCCACAAATTGCTTGCAGATTTTTCACACATAGTAATGCGAGGGTTTGTAAACTGGAGTAATTGCAAACACCAGCAAACACGGCTGCAGTTCACGTCATGCATCGCTGCATGATCCACACGGGCTTGACTGAGTCTATACAGCGATACGCTGGTGTTTGAGAGATGATGCTGATTATAATAGAAGATCTGCATGTATCACAAAACAAGCAAAAGCAGGTGGAAATGAAGCTGAACAGGGTGAGAAGAGGAAGCTTTGAGTTTCTGATGTGTAAATGGATCAGGAAACAGTTGAACTGATGGGAAGGAATTTAAGTGCTGGTGGAGTTTCACAGAGTGATTAAATGTACAGCCGGATGTTGGACGTGTGAGACACATCGGCTGACTGAGGCTAGTTGTCAGACTTTACTTTAATCCAGTGAATGTTTCTCAGGGTTGGTTTATTTTTGTAAAGACACACAGTTTAAATTGTAAAACCAAACAAGCATTTTTGTTATTGGTTCACTTGACTCAAACTCTTGCAACAACTTGCCCTTCTGTTCCCTATATCACACCTACTGGTAGAAGCTGAATGTGTGTGATTTAACACACTATAGAAGTGTGTATACATCCACAAGCGTCTATTGTGTTGAGAGCAAGTGATATCATCCTGCACGAGTGTAACGAGATGTTGCAGTTTTTACTGCAGTTTTTCTGGGACTGTCTTTCAGAAAGCGTGTGAGCGCTTGTGTACAAGAGTGTTTAGTGTAAGACACACATGATGGACGTGTGTGTGTGTTTAGTGTAAGACACACATGATGGACGTGTGTGTGTGTGTGTGTGTGTGTGTGTGTGTCTTTACAGACGTGGTCTGGCACGCTGGTGTGTCTGAATGGTGTCTTCACCATCACATATGTTAGCATGATTTCACAATCTCTCAGACTCTGTCATCTTTGTATTCATCACTTGTGTCTTCTGCTGGGAGGCCTGTATGTCCCCTCATCTCTTTATGTCTTATTTACTTTCATGGCTCTGCTGTCTTTCTCTTGAATCATCATTTGTCTTCATTATACTGTTTCCGGGTCAGCAGCTCCAGATCCGCTAATGCAGAACAATAAGCAGAAACTAATCTGAAGTCAATCTGAATCATTAAAGGCACAGTGTATCGAGATCAGAAACGTGTTTCAGTTCATATTATAAAAACCTGATTGCCCATACCTAACCACAGCTAAATTCATACGTTCTCATATATAATAATAACTGTATTTATATTATGATTTTATTGTTTTATATTTAATTTACATATGCGCATTACGTAACATTTCACCATACATCTTTTCAGTAGCAGAGTTGTCTCTAAACGTGTACAATATTTATAAATAATATAATAAATCATCATATAATGTTATCAGTGCTCGATAATATCTGACAGTGACTCAAAGTCTTTATAACAGTGACAGAAAGATGTTTTCATTTCTCTCTTAATTCTCATTTAATTCTCTTAACGGGGTAATTTATATATTATACAGTATTATATGGTACTACACGGGTTTAACTGCTTTCTTTTCAATCTCATTATTATTATTATCTTATTATTATATTATTATTATTATCTCATTATTAGTATTATTATTATTATCTCATTATTATTATTATTATTATTATTATTATTATTCATTATTATTATTATTATTATTATTATTATTATTATTATTATTCCATTATTATTATTATCCCATTGTTATTATTCATTATTATTATTATTATTATTGTCTCATTATGTGTTATTTTTAAGTCTCTCATCCTGCAGCTCGTCTGATAATTATAATGTAAATAAGCAGATAAATGCGGCTCGACTCGCATCATTATATTCAGAAATACATTATTATATATGATATTAATACATTATATTCAGAAATACATTATTATATATGATATTAATACATTATATTCAGAAATACATTATTATATATGATATTAATACATTATATTCAGAAATACATTATTATATATGATATTAATACATTATATTCAGAAATACATTATTATATATGATATTAATACATTATATTCAGAAATACATTATTATATATTGTATTAATACATCATATTCAGAAATACATTATTATATATGATATTAATACATTATATTCAGAAATACATTATTATATATTGTATTAATACATCATATTCAGAAATACATTATTATATATGATATTAATACATCATATTCAGAAATACATTATTATATATTGTATTAATACATCATATTCAGAAATACATTATTATATATGATATTAATACATCATATTCAGAAATACATTATTATATATGACATTAATACATCATATTCAGAAATACATTATTATATATGACATTAATACATTATATTCAGAAATACATTATTATATATATAAAATCATATTCAAAATACATTATTATATAACATAAATATAAAATACATTATTATATATGACATTAATACATTATATTCAGAAATACATTATTATATATGATATTAATACATTATATTCAGAAATACATTATTATATATGATATTAATACATTATATTCAGAAATACATTATTATATATGATATTAATACATTATATTCAGAAATACATTATTATATATGATATTAATACATTATATTCAGAAATACATTATTATATATGATATTAATACATCATATTCAGAAATACATTATTATATATGATATTAATACATTATATTCAGAAATACATTAT
This sequence comes from Chromobotia macracanthus, assembly GCA_036877525.1. NCBI lineage: Eukaryota > Metazoa > Chordata > Actinopteri > Cypriniformes > Botiidae > Chromobotia > Chromobotia macracanthus. Next base: position 617,799 of record JAZGTH010000133.1, read on the forward strand.
TATGTAGACATTAATACATTATATTCAGAAATACATTATTATATATTATATTAATACATTATATTCAGAAATACATTATTATATATTGTATTAATACATTATATCAAAACATTATAATAAAAAAATACATATGATATTAATACATCATATTCAGAAATACATTATTATATATTGTATTAATACATTATATTCATAAACTCAGTGCAGTTTTAAGAGAAGATTGGTGAGGATTCATCCCGACGACAGGCGCTGTTTCTGCGGGGATGTGACGCTGTTTCTGCGGGGATGTGACGCTGTTTCTGCGGGGATGTGACGCTGTTTCTGCGGGGATGTGACGCTGTTCGTGGATCAGTGAAGCCGGAGCTCAGCGCTTCTGTTTCTGATGTTCACGACGTTTCCTTTTTCTTCACTGTTGATCCAGATCAGTATAATGCACGACACGCAGAAATAAACCCTGAAATGTGCCAGTCTGGAGTTTAAAGTGCAATTATAGTAATTCTTATAGTAATAAGATATAAAGAGTTACAGATGAAGAAGACGAGTTATCTGTCGTATAACTTTATTCATCTGTTATATAGGACTGTGTCGATATATTATATGAAGATGTATTAATATATCGACACGGACGGGCTCGTATGGTAATGTTATAAATGAGTGTGAATGATTCAGGACTTTGTTGTCGATGGAGATGAGCTCGTTTTCTGGCTTGATGTGGGTCCGTGTGAAGGTTTTGGGTTTGTTTCCGCTCGTTTAATTGAGTCTGTCATTGCACTGCTGGCACACAGCTCACACCACGTCTTCTCTCTCTCAAACCTTCATATTGCGGGAGAAATGCTTCATTATTTATTATTTCTTTATTAGTTTTAATTGATCTGGCAGAGATCTTCATCGCTCGCGCTCGGACGCGACGCGCGGGCGACGCGCCGCGATGTTGTTTGGCACAAACGCGCGTTTAAAAGTTTCACGAAACGTCAAAAGGCTCTTTTAACACGTAAATAATACATGCATATTTATAAATGCAGAAATAAATATTGATTTCGCTGTATGTGCTTGTTTAAGAACAATGAAGTCTTCTTTGTGGGCTGAGAAAACAGGCCGTGATTCACAGACTGTTGAAAATGAAGGTTTGGGGCAGAAACAGCGACAGGTCTGGGAACAGTAATGATCTGTAATGCCTTCAGCCTTTTAAATACTTTCATTATTTGTCTATGGAGGTTTTGGGTGAATTGCTGATATAATTCATTCATATAGCTGATATGAATGATCAGATTTATCAGATGACACAATTCAGTTTGTATATAAAACTGCGTCAAATGAAAACACAATATGTGTTTATATAGTTCAGACATGAAATGAAAAGCGGATCATAAATGGATGTGAATATGAGCAGTGATGCAGGTTCAGATGCTGGACGGGTCTGATGGGCTCAATCTCACAGAAGAAAAGTGCTGCTTTTATTGAGAGAAACAGTAATGAAGAGCGCACTGTGATGTCTGCTCTCATCTGCTTATGTTCAGTGATTGAAACATCTCAGATGGTCTTCAGGAATCCTCGCTTTCATTCGTTTTATTGAAGTCAAACTTAGTAACTAATTTTTTTGGTAAAGTTTCCCAAATGTTAACTATGCTCAAATGAGGCGGTTTTCAGTTCTGATGTTGCTCTGTCATTATAGAGCATTTGAACAGATCGTGTATAATCATAATGTTATCATAATGTTATCTTACATATTAACAGTTTACCAGTATGTGTTTATCAGGGGCTGAAGGCAATGAGAATATCAGCAATATACTGGTGGCCTAAATATAACAACAAAATGTGCAGAAATTCATATATGTTGTTATTTTTATAGAATATTTAAAAATGATCAAGTGAAAGGCACTTATCTATTTTCAGAGATAGCTGATTTCTAAACTAAAATAAACTGGATAAGTTGGTAGTTACTGGTGAATGTCTGTAATCTCACAGTGACCGGCTGATCACTCAGTCTGACAGTGTGTGTGTTACTCTGTGATACTTACACACAGACGAGAGAGTTGCACAGTAAACGTTTCATGATCAGATGATGTTTAAATAACAGAAACTCCACTTCTATGGCATATATTCCCCAACACTGATTTATCAAGCTCATCTGACTCTTATGTGAAGAGTGTGTTTTGTGTTGCAGTGATTGTTGCATTTATTGCGTTGCTTCTGCATCATTGCAGACAGTCTGGTGAAGTGACTGATCATCTTGAGGTAAGACGTGCTCCGCTCTTTCCTCTGGCCTGCTTCACTGACTTCCTGCGTCTGGTGTTGTAATGGACAAACGCAGCATATGTTTGTTTTAAATTAGAGATGCACAGGACGCTGGTGTTCGGGCGACGGGCTTGCGGTGCCCTCGTCTTTGTCTCGGGTGTTAAATCCACGAGCAGCTGCGGCTGCCGGGTCTGCTGGGAGTTTTGGGGAGCTGTGTGCTCTCTCTCGTTGCCCTGTGCCAAGGTGGCATTACACAAGGCAGGAGAGAGGAGGGTGGGGTCGCCACGGTGATGGTGACCACGGCTGAGACTTAGGAGCACGGTTGCCATGGTGAGTTGGATGGGATGCTGAACTTTGCCTTCGTGGTAGAGAGGAACTTGTCAAACTGGCAAATTGTGCACCATCGGACTGGACTTGCTCGCCCTCTCTCTCTCTCTCTCTCTCTCTTTCATTTTCCCCCATCCCCCTCTTCCCCTCCCTTCAGCTCTTCAAGCGAATGTATTGGCTGAGCTACAGGCATCTTGTTGCCAAATAGGTGGGCCCTACTCGTGTTGGCAAAGACTCAGGCAATAGTTAAGGAAGGAACGCAGAGAGGACGAGAGAGAGTGAGCGGGCGATCGAGGGAGAGAGAGAGAGAGAGTTGGAGAGAAAAGGAGTAAAAAAAGCAGCAGCACTTGCGTTTGCCAGCGGTCCTGCGAGCTCGTCCAACATTGATTCGCTTCTCTTTTTTCTGCCTGTATTCTGTGCTTTGCATTAGCCAGCTCCCCCACCCCCCACCCCTTCAGCGCAGGAGCGTGCATGCATGTGTGCGTGAGGCGCGAGTGTGTGCATGCGTTGTGTGTACCGCGTCTCTGAGTCTTCTGCAGATCTAAGAAAACTCATTGCACTTTGCCAAGGATTTTTTTCCACCATTGTTTAGTTTTTTCAAATTTTGGAACGTGAAAGTGTTTATTTTGAGCACGGCTTTTCTAGTTTTTTTCTTTGTACGCACTTCATTTTTATTTATTTTTTTAGTAATAATTGTTTCGTCTCTTTTGTCATCTTTTAATTTCACCTAGAATCCTTTTCAGCAAAGCAAAGCAAAAAAATCGTTTGAAAAAAATTTCTCGATCTTGAAATTAACTTCTTTCCGCCGGCAGTTGGAGCTCCTCCAGCCTTCTTACAGATTCACCAACTTTTTTTGCCAATTCTTCGTCTGTGCCAAGCCAGCAGTTGTTGTTTCGGTTTGAGTGGCAAAGAACTGGTGCGGGTGGATTTTTTCTGTCCTGAACGGCGTGCCAAATTGATGATGAGAGTGCAAAATGGTAACTACCAGCCTTTCTCTCTTTCTGCTCCTGTATGCCGTGTGGTTTTGTTGGTGCTATCTGTCTTCTGATGGCTGAAATCTGAATATGTGTGGATTTCTGCTGCACGACTGCAGCCTGCAGAGAGGATGTGATGGCAGCTCTTGAAGGGACGCAGTTTAACCGCGCTCTTGTTGTGGCGAGAGTTGGCGGAGAGGGTCTGGGGCACGGCGGGCCTGGCACTGGGGGAGCGTGGCGCGGTTTAGGCTTTGTCACTGAACGTTGTGTGGTGAAGGTATTACTGGAGGACTGAATGAGTCTTCGGTTGCCGTGGGGATCGCCAAGCTGTTCTTGGCCTGACTTGAGCTAAAAGCTTCTTTCTCTGAATGACAGAATCTCAGAAATCTCGTACACGCTACACGATGATGAAAAACGCTTAAACTGCTGTAAAAACGACTGGATTTAATGTACAATTTAGAGTCGTTTTGTTTTGCATCGTGTTTTCACTAAACAGGATTTTTATGCGCGTTTGTGAATGTCTTCTGTTTGAGAATTATTGACTGACGGATAATCATAATTTGAGCTAAATTTAATTATACAATTAGCTAAACGGGTTTATTTTCAGGTTAATCCCTGTAAATGAACTAAATTGACTTACTACACTGTAAAAATATTCCTAGTTTATAAAGGTTTTATCTTGTTTCCCAGTAAAATGTATAAACATCTTTAAAGAAAGATGATATTAACACAGGGCTAAGATTTTTCAGAGAATGTATTTTTTAGTTTTTTTACCATGTGCATGTTTTCACTGTTGTTTCAAGAATAAATCCTCCCATATTTATTGAAGTTTATGCTTAAAACAAGAATAGACTAAAAACAAGCAAAAGGAGAAAGAAAATAATTGAAGTTGACATTGTTTAAGACACTTTTACTGGAAAAAGAGACAAAACGCTGATGAGGAACTCAGATGTTGGCCGAGTTTTTTCCAGGTGCTCAAACATCCTGAAATGTATCCTCTGAAATTCCTCTTTCTTTTCTCCACCAGGATGAATTTCATCCCTTCATCGAGGCTCTGCTACCGCATGTCCGCGCGTTCTCCTACACCTGGTTCAACCTGCAGGCCCGCAAGCGCAAGTACTTCAAGAAGCACGAGAAGCGCATGACGAAGGACGAGGAGCGCGCCGTCAAAGACGAGCTGCTGGGCGAGAAGCCCGAGATCAAGCAGAAGTGGGCGTCTCGCCTGCTCGCCAAACTGCGCAAAGACATCCGGCCGGAGTTCCGTGAGGACTTCGTGCTCACCATCACGGGGAAGAAGCCGCCCTGCTGCGTGCTGTCCAACCCCGACCAGAAGGGCAAGATCCGCCGCATCGACTGCCTGCGGCAGGCGGACAAGGTCTGGCGTCTGGACCTGGTGATGGTGATTCTGTTCAAGGGAAGCCCGCTGGAGAGCACGGATGGAGAGAGGCTGGTGAAGTCCCCGCAGTGCTCCAACCACGGCCTGTGTGTGCAGCCGCACCACATCGGAGTGTCTGTGAAAGAACTGGACCTCTACCTGGCCTACTTCGTCCACACGCCAGGTGAGTCACACTCAGACTCAGACCGGGTCCAGTCCGGGCTGTGTTCCAAACCCGTCTGTGAATGATAATACATACACACGCACTTCTCATAATGAGGCTGCGTTGTGTTCGTTTGTGTTACTGGGTTGGTGTGTGTGGTCGCATTTACACATTTGAGGACGTTGGTACACAAATGAACAAACACTGTTGGCTGTGTGAACTGGTTGACAGGTAATCAGTAGTGTGTGTTGTGTGTGTTAACATCAGATTGTGTTATGACAGGTACAGCTGGCCTTCACCCAGCCAGTGTGAGGACCAGAGCCTCAACACACACACAATTTAATTTCTCTAACTGTGTTTTTAATTGCACTTGAACAAATTAAAAGAAAAGATTTTCTTTGAAATCTGATCATCTTGAATTTTTGCCTTTTGGCAATTTCATTTCAAACAGTCAGATGATGTTTACGAAACGTGTCGAGAAAGTTGCTGAAAAATGGACTCATGAAATCTGCTTCTGAAGTCCAGAGACCAGCTCAGTTCCGTCTATAAAAGCAGAAAATGCTGCGGTGAATATTAACAATATTAAACAAGGTTGTGAATGAGGAGAGAGATGCAGTGATGTGCTGCTCTCTGGTTTGTTTATTGTTGTTTAGTTGTAGTTGTTTTGTGGTTTTGAGAAACACTGTTGATTCACTTTCTGTTTGTGTTAGTTCCTGTGTAAACACACACTGTGAGAAGATATCAGAAGATCAGAGCATCCTCAGGTCTCAGTTGTGTCTCAGTTGGTCTCAGTTGTGTCTCAGTTGTGTCTCGGTTGGTCTCAGTTGTGTCTCAGTGTCCAGCAGCACAACATTAGTCTGTTGTTTTGTGTTTGTGGTGACAGTGCTGTAACTCGGACAGATTTGTTGTCCTCCTCTGTGGAGCTCAGCGTCAGTCCGCCGGTTCGCTTCCTGTGTACCGCTGCGCCACGACCCGCGACAGTCCGCCTTAATCCCGACACCATTAACCCTCACCACATCCGCTGTGACCGCAACGTTACTGAAACGTTTGTTTCTTGCACTGACGGTAACCTGTGACGTGTGAACGTGTTTGCGTTTTTTCTGATGACGTTCCCGAGCGCGTTGCGGACATCGGGCCTGCTTTCAATCACGTCGTGTTTGGACATCAGATCAGTCATCGCGTCTGTGGGGTCGGTCGCGTCCTTTATCGCGCGTCGCGTCCTTTATCGTCGCGGTGCGCGTCGCGTCGATTTCACGGCGTTAAAAACCCCGCGGCGCGATGCGTTACTCGGCCGCGAGTTTCCGGCGCTTCAGAGATGTTCCTGCAGAAGATCTCAGAAGAGCTGCTGCTTCAGTCCTGTTACCTGTGAGAGTGTTGTGATGTTTCACCTCCAATCATCAATATCACATGAGTAAAACAGAGAAGAAGAAGATGAAGAAGATGAAGAAGACTCACCATGTGAGGCTGTCAGAACGTTTCAGAGTGTTTAAAATGTTCTATTAACGTTACCGCTCGGTTGTAGGACTGTTATTCAACCCTTTTCAATTTTCAACAACTTAAGGGTAACATTTTTGATAGGATTTGTCATTAAAAAATGTAAGAACATTTCTGATAACTGCGGAGAACTTTCAGAGAACGTTAGCCGACGTTCTCTGTTAGCTGGGTGATCACCTGTCCGGTCTATGAGAAGATGAAACGGCTGCACAGAACAACAAACACTCAATGTGTGTAAGACCAGCAACAAACTGAGAATGACAAAGATCTGAAGTCCAGATGAGAGGAGAATATATATCTCAGCCCTGAGTAATCGTGCACTGAATCTAAACAACTGCTGTAGATATATTATAGCATCAGATCTGTGCTGTGAGGAATCTGATGAAGGCGGTCTGATAAGGTCGGTGAAAGCCGTCAGGCCTTTGGGCAGCAAGAAATCACTTCCCTTCCTTCTTGGCTGGTAAACAAGGTGAAGTGTCGTGTTGTGGGGCGCCAACAGAACCCTGCTGGTGAGGTTTCGGTCTGGGCCCGTAACCAGACCGAGCGTAAGACCCAGATCAAACAAGCACGCGCTCTGAGCCCCGACACGGCTGTGGTCACCTTCACGGCTCTGCTCACCGGCTTTGAGCCGCACCTCACTATCGCTCTGACCTTCCTTCAGATCGTGAAGGATTTATTCTGGCAGAATAAGTGTTGTAGTGACGGGCCAGATCGGCACTAAATAGTGTAGCTTGGGCTGCATTCAGAAAGCTGCTGTTCGGTGTCTGTTGAGTATGAGTTTGTGCTTATTTGTGTGTCTGTGCTGAGGGCAGGAGAAAAATAAATAGAGGAGAGAGAGAGAATACTGTTTCAGAATGATTATAAATGCTGCAAAATAGTCCTTTATTTTGATACTATTTAGCTGTTGGAAAAATATGAAATATGATGAAATATCAGTATATTAATAATGTTTTTGTTAGATTTTGTATAGATTTTAAAATATACAAATACAAAGTCACATTTTCATTCAGATTTATTTAGAGCTTGTGAATCTAAATTCAATTACGTGAAATATTTCATTTTTATTCCATTAATTGATCTGCTGCAATTTTAAATAATCATCCGGTCGGTACACTGAATATTCAGATCTGTGATGTTTTATTACAATTCTTCACATTCAGTGAATTCAGAAATGATTTAGTTTAACATCAATTAAACATATTTATTATGTCCTGTAATAAATAACTGATGCAAACATAAATATATTGTAACAGGGTTTCACAACGGCTCTCACATTTTAAATATCTGAACATCACTTGTGTGTGACAAAATATATAAAATATTATATTTTTTATAATAAGTCCTAATTCATTTCTGATCAGGCTTTTAAGGGATTTTTTATTATTCATTTGTTCATATGTTTCTTTTTTAGAAATAATGAATCTCTATTTATTTAATATCCTCATATAATTTTTACAGCAAACATCTGATGCCATTTTAATCATTACAATATACTGCGAAGTGTCATGTTGTAAACGTTGTTTAAATGTAATTTCATAATTATTATTTTTGTTTTAATGTGTGTAGGTAGGTCACGCGTCTGGAAAAACACACAGCGTAAGAAAATGTTGGAGGAAAAGGTCTCGTAATGTTTGGCTGGGCTCTGATTTTTACGGCCCTTCGTTTGGATGAAACAGACAAATAAAACAACAGAAATAAAACAGAAATAGCGAACGCTAAAACATACACAAACACCAGCAGCAGGAAATAGAATTAATGTGTCATGTACTCGTCTATGACGTGAAAATTATGTGGGAATTTGTAAGAAATGTATGAAAATTATTTCAGCTGCAACTTTACGGAAATAATCCTGCTTAACTATGAACTATTATTATTATTATTATTGCTGTATTGTTGCGTTTGTTAAAATAGAAAATGGAACACTGGTCAGAGAATGAAGGCGGTGTAAAATGCCAAGATGAAAACAAAAGCGTCTGCGCAGGGATTCGACGGCTGTGTGTGTTTGGCACTGCGCTTCAGTCTCAGCTTTTCAAATCCCGGCGCAGACTCTGCCAACATCTCTCTTTTCATTTAACCCTCTTCTCCTGCCCTGTCCTCCACACACGTCCTCTCTCTTCTCTTGTCTCGGTGTAAAAAAACCTCCTCGCCATCTTAACGCCTCCGTCACAGCACTGACGGGAGAAAGAAGCCTTCACTTACACCCAGTTCTTTACAGAAATACAGATCCGCTCACTTTCCAACCAAGCAAGACGCTGCGTCGAGGTTTAGTTTATTCCGGCGTGTTTGTTTTTTGGAACATTTTTATTTTAAATGATTCAGGAATTGGCTACAGGGAATAATCGCATGCGCTGCATGGAACAGCCATGTTCCAGACCAAAATGGAGAGTTTGGCAGGGCTGGTTTTGGCTGCCAGTCTTCTGTCTGCGTACAGAGAGATGTTAGACGCACAAACATAAAGGTTCAACAGATCATCCGGATAATCATGTTTAAATGCACATATTTTTACACAAAATGACGCTTTATTTTTTGTGCAAATTTACCAAGGAGAGCCCCACCTGCCCATCACCCCGAACCGTCGCCAGTAGAATTAAGGTTTTAAAATTGTGCTTTTCAACTTGTCAGAAATGTCACTTTGAGAAGTTTTCTGGAGGGAAACGGTTGCAGCGTTGCATTAGTACACGACTCCGTGACATTCCAGATGAGTGACTGCGGCTGACATCAGCTCTTACACGAGCGTGTGTGTGTAGCTGAGTGTGATGATGTTTGTGTGTGTGTGTGTGTGTGTATGAGGATGTGTAACTGTGTTTGTGTGTGTGTGATATGAGTGATACACTGGACAGGTTAATAGCAGCAGTCAGGCTGAAGGAATAATGAGTGTGAAATGAGGCTGTTATTGAGGTAGAGTAAACAGAGGAACTCTGGTGAAAAGAGCTCATTCACCACAGCGCTGGAGAGCGTGCCTTTCTTCTGCTCACGAGAGAGAGAGAGAGAGAGAGAGAGAGAGGCACAGAGACAAGGACGGGGAGAGAGAGAGAAGGAGAGAGACATTCAGGGAGAGAGAGATCTTTGTATGTGTCTTGATGAAGCAGTGACCTAACAGCTGGTTTCTGGTCTGTACTTATAAACATTTACAATGGTACACCAACATAAAGGTCTTCATGTTTTAATATGGTGCCATGGTGACAGAATTAATCGATGACTAGCAGATTTAAATGAATGTTACAGTTTTATTGATTACTGTGTGGACTAAAACATTTTTCAATACAACAAATGAATGACCTGCTAGTTTGTGTTTCTCTTACAAAAGCATAGCTGTACAGTAATTGTTTTTCTAACTGATATTGTACACACGCAGTGTAGTTTTATATGAGCATCCAGAAACTTCCTGACAGATGTGAGACTGAACGCTGATGTTAAATGTTTGCTTTAGTCTGTGCACGAGCAGGTTATTGAACCGTGTGTGTGTTCAGACATTAGTCTGACTGAAGCTCTCTGTGGAGATCTCTTCAAAGGTAGAAATGATTCATAGAGTCAATAATGTTTGTTTTAATCACTGAATGTTTTCTGTCAGGGGTCGAGGGAGGGGCAGGGTTGTTCTGCAGGAATTATAATGAGCAGTGTTAAAACAACAGGCGTTTATGCTGTTTCTAATGTCTTTATTTAGCTAGTTAAAAGCGTGTGTGTGTGACGCTCTTGAGCGAGAGGAAACGCATCAGGGCAGCTCGGGGACGTCGAGTGTAAACTAGGTGCTAATGTTTCCTTTTGCCTGTTTTGTCAGTGCAAACGTTCTAATTAATAGAAATGAAATAAATAAATTACACTGCTGTGTCTCCCCACAGCTGAGCCGAGAAGGGGGGGGGAGAGAGAGAGAGAGAGAGAGAGAGAGAGAGAGAGAGAGAAAGAGACAGAGAGAGAGAGAGAGAGAGAGAGAGAGACAGAGAGAGAGAGGGGGAGAGAGAGAGAGAGAGAGAGAGAGAGAGAGAGAGAGAGGGAGAGAGACAGAGAGAGAGAAAGAGAGGGAGAGAGAGAGAAAGGGGGAAGAGAGGGAGAGAGACAGAGGGAGGGAGAGATGCTGTGATTTTCTCTTCCTGTTCCACTTATCATATTATGACCTGTCAGCCAGGCTTTGATTCAGAGGTCTTGTCAGCACACACACAAAGCAGCTTTATTCTGTCAGATTTATGAGCTCTTCTTCTGACTAATAAAATCATTTTCCTGCAGATTTAAATTAATAGTGCTTGTCATTAGCCTTGCACAGTGCAGGTTAAACACATGTGAGTAAAGAGTCAGTGCAGGATTGTATTGTCTCTTGTTGAGATAAGACACAGGGCCCTGGATCAGACACACACTGTTCAGAAGAGCTCATGATCACATGATCAGACTCTTCTTACTGTCACTGCAGTACTGGAGCTGTATGCTTGACAAATATACTCCACATATGCAAATATAATGAGGAGATCATCTGACAGTGTAACACGCTGCTGTTTCAAATGTTTACTGTGAAATAACACTCACATTCACTTTTAAACAGTGTGAAGAGAGTACAGTACAGAGATGAATGAGCTCCTGCTGTTTGTGTCAGGATGTGTGTGCCTAAACGGGGACATTCTATAGACTTTGTTTGTTCGCATACACAGCTAGTTATAAACAATATAACCTAATCCTAACCGCACTCTAACCCTAACCAAAAGCTTTCTGCAGTTTTACATGAAAAAAAAATTACGTACTATATTTTTATAGTAAAGGATGTTCCCAGAAGGAGGTTGTGCTGACTTTGGAGGTTGTGCTGACTTTGGAGGTTGTGCTGGTACAAATTTGTCCCCAATATATGGTTAAATACACACACACACACACACAGCTGCAGTGATTACAGGAGATTTATTGTGTCTCTTTCTCTCATTTAGTTTAATTTAATAGTCTCTTTAATTACAGTGCAGCCCTGAACCTCTGAACCTCACCTGCTTCAGTGATAATGTCTCTCTCTCTCTCTCTCTCTCTCTCTCTCTCTCTCTCTCTCTCTCTCTCTTTCTCTCTCTGTCTTTGTCTCATTGTCTCTGTCTCTTTCTCTCTCTATAGAAATGTTATAGATATATATGTAAGAAATATTCCAGCTAAAATACAGTTTAAGCTGTAAGTATTTGTGATGTGGTCAATTTTTATAGAAAGTAAATCTCTCAGTCTGAAACGTTTTTATGATGTTTCTTAAACATCTGCGTTTGTTTTTGTTGAAATGTTTTATTCACTTGTTTTGAAGCCGGAACATTCCTTTAAATGTCTGACATTGTAAAAGCTGTTGAGATGTAATATTTCAGATGTATCAGAGTGGTTTAAAGTCATACTGTCTTCTCAGCGTGATGAGGTTTCTTCTCCTGAATGTTTCTCTTGAGATTGTGGAGCATCTAAACATGCTCTCCTACAAACATCTTTTCATTCTGTTTTTCTGCTCTCGTCTGTTTTTCTCTTCATTTTTATCTGTGTGAGTGTGTGTTTTTGTATGTGTGTCTTTATATACTGTACAGTATGCGCACATGTGCATCTTAAGTTGAGATTAAGCCACCGCAAATGACATCTGCAAATATCACATATGTGCAAAACCATCACAGACCACACACAAAACACACACACACTCGCTCACAACAGCTGAAGCTCACCTCACACCTGATGCTGGGCTCTGTCTGTTCCCTACTCTGTTCCACAAACACAGATGGGACTTCCAACTCCCAGGATGGGCCCCAGACCTGGGACTTTCCTAGCTGCTGGTCCCGGGCGGTCTGCTCTGATTGTGGGTGTGCAAGTTACTCTGACAGGCCCAGAGAGCTGGTTTTAAACTACAGCTCCGTCTGTTCATGTGTTGGTCTCTGAGGTTTGACAGTGCAAGACGGCCTGTGCAGGATAAATTTCAGATTTTACAGAGTTTAATTTATAATATTGTTTTTAGACGCGACACAAAGCCCTTGAACAAATTCGTTGTAACACAGAACCTTACGTGTGTTAAGTGGCTTATTGCTTTTGTAAAACAGCTAAATGAATAGCAAGCTTCAAAATACCAGCACAGAGATGTGACCACTACACCACACGACTGAAAACTGTTATTTTCCATCCGATTGAAGCTCAAAGTTCATCTGTTGTACAGAGCTATGAAAAGAGAAGGTGGAGTTCGGGTGAAGCAGCTGGTTTGAAAATCTGATCTTCTCATGTGATCTTCATGTACTGTTAGTGTCAGGACGGACAGAATTCAATAGAAAGCCGTTCTTCAGAAGCTGAACAGTCTGTATGAGTAAAGAAATCCGCAACAGCAGCCTGCTGTGTTATTTTAGTGAAATGATCTATGCATGTGTACATATATATGTATATACCTATATATATATATATATATATATATATATGCTGTATGATATAAATGCATCTCTCTGTCTCTCTCTGTCTGAGTTCTTTTAGTGACTGTCATTTGTTATGCTGGTCTCATGACACGGGGATCTGACGGCTGGAAACATCATGTGATGTGTTTAAGAGTAAATGACATCTGACGCTGCGTCCACACTCACATGTCCAGCCTGCATAGTGTCCAGAATTAGAATGAGTGTGTTATGTTGAAATGAGAGTCCTAAAGGTTTCTGTTGAAAAAGTGCAGATCCATGAACACTCTGATATTACCCACAATTCATTGCCAGGGGGAGAAGTTTGGTGACACTACACTGAACTAGTTAAATAAAACGAAATAAATAATTAAGTTAAATAACTGATGCTTCAATTAATTTATTAATCAAATTATATAGGAAAAAAATTGATAAGAAATAATGAATGAAGAAAAACTGATAAACAAGGTGTGTGATTGTTAACATTATTATTGTTGTCTAGGCAACAACAGTCACTTCTGTTGTACTTTCATAGTCTTTTGTTACACCCTCATATGTGTGTACTTCCCATCACAAAACAAGTAAATACTTTTAGTGTATGAACTGATGAATTGACGAATTGATCTGCACCATGAGAGTCTTGATGACACACTTTTAATGGAGATGATTGTTTAGTTTCTCTGAGGCTCTGTACTGCAGTCTGTAAAAACAATATTTCTGCTGTCAGCGGATGTGATGTGTGAGGAATTCTTCAGCAGATGTTGTGCACTGTGAACTGCACTGTTTTATTGCTCAGATTTTTGGTCATGTGTGAGTTTGACTTTATATAAGCTGTGACATCATGCTCTGCTGGAATAAGCTTCAGCGTTTTAGAAACGTTCTCACAGTTACAGTGGGAGAAAATATAAAGAATCTTTTGTTCAGTCGTTCTCTTCACGGGCTAGCAGCGTTTATTTTTGTGAGGGGGGGTTTAACCTCCAGTTTGCCCACAGGTGACACACAAAACCAGAGAAACTCAAGCAGAGTCTGTTTCTGTGTTTCACGTTCTGTTTCATGGTGATTTGATAGCCAAACGCAAGACAAACGTTCTCGAATGACACATTTTTACAGTGATCGAATCACTGAATAACTGTTTTCCTCTCTTAGTCTGTACCTTTATCCACTCTTTTCTCCCTTTTTTCTCTCTCTCTCTCTCTCTCTCTTGCTCTCTCTCTTCTCTCTCTCTCTTGCTCTCTCTCTCTCTCTCTCTCTCTCTCTCTCTCTCTCTCTCTCTCTCTCTCTCTCTCTCATGCTCTCTCTCTCTCTCTCTCTCTCTCTCTCTCTCTCTCTCTCTCTCTCTCTCTCTCTCTCTCTCTCTCTCTCTCTCTCTCTGTCTTCTCTCTCTCTCTCTCTCTCTCTCTCTCTCTCTCTCTCTCTCTCTCTCTCTCTCTCTCTCTCTCTCTCTCTCTCTCTCTCTCTCTCTCTCTCTCTCTGCTCTCTCTCTCTCTCTCTCTCTCTCTCTCTCTCTCTCTCTCTCTCTCTCTCTCTCTCTGTCTCTCTCGCTCTCTGTCTCTCTCGCTCTCTCTCTCGCTCTCTCTCTCGCTCTCTCTGAGGGGCTGTCCTGGTTGGACCTCTGCTCACTGCATTCTGCACACAGAGGCTCTTTTGTGGTGGAGCTCTTTCATAAGGTGTTTGTGAGAGAGAGCAGGACTTCACTCCTGTTTTCTCTTTTTTCTGTCTGTCTCTCAGTGGTTTGCTCAGTAAACACTCGTGTCCCACACATGCCAGTCTTCATATTGAGAGAAAGCGGCAGTATCTCACAGCAGATCAAACACGTGCGCTCGCTTCACTCTGTCCTGAGTTTCTTCTCGTCCTGACTCACTCGTCTTCACTGAGTCTTTTCAGTGACTGTTTACTGACCCTCATGATGTTATAAACGTGTATGCTGCGGGAATGTCTGCTCGTATGACTGCAGAGGATTTCTGCAGAGGATTTCAATATTGCCCACTAATTGTATTCTATGGTGTTTTCTCTGTGTATTTGTGAAGCTTCAAAGCCACAGGTCACTCCGAATAACAGGATACTTGCTTAAGGTCTCCACAATCATCTCTCCTTTTGTTTTCTTCAGATAAAAGAGCAGCATATGGGTGTGGAATGACATGAGGTTGAGTAAATGATAACAGAAACTTTAGTTTTGGGTGAATTATTGCTTTAAACGTTCTGTCTCTCTCACACACACAGTGTGACAGATGTGCACACACATTTTGGGAGGTCAGCTGAAGAGGATGTTGCCGTGGACGTGGTGACATTTCTGAGAAGAACATCTGTTAATGGCCTTGTGTGTGTTTCTCTCTCACACACACACATATAAAGGGTATAGAGGGGGATTTGCATGATATTGTCTTCACATAACTGTGAGTTTACTGATGTTTCAGTAATTGGTTCAGATGTGTTTCTCAGCTGTGGATCAGAGTAATCTCACGTCTCCTGTAGAGTTTCAGAAGAGATCTTGCTGGTGTCTCAGACTGATCTCAGATCTGCTCATCTGTCTGAAATCAACATTCACTCTTTCTCTCTCTCTCTCTCTCTCTCTCTCTCTCTCTCTCTCTCTCTCTCTCTCTCTTCTTCTCTCTCTCTCTCTTCTCTCTCTTCTTCTCTCTCTCTCTCTCTCTCTCTCTCTCTCTCTCTCTCTGTCTCTCTCTCTATGAGTTATTTTATAGGACGATCATGATTATGCGGTTGCGAGCGCGTGCAGGATCTCGGACTCTGTCGGTCTTTGTTCTCTCACAGTGACGGCCGCGACACATCCCGTGTTTGTCTTCAGATGATGTCATAGCCGTGTGACCCCATGGCCCACTGAGTTGTATATTTCCCTTTAAGCCTCTGTCATGCTGTGTATAAATAAAGAGCATGTCTGCGGCCGCCGTGGAGAACTCAACATGGGAAAGTGAGCGCTGCTGCCCGCCGCTCTGTTTGCAGTTCTTGATTTACAGCCTCACAGTCGTGTTTATTAAACACTGCAGTTTATTTCTGCTGCTGACACTATAAAAACAGACGCGCGGCTGGAGAAAAGGAGGCCAGAGAGATGGAGGGACAGACAGACAGACAGATTTGTTTGTTTGTTTTGTAATGTGATGTTATTTATTGACGTTTTTAAAGCACTGTACAGATCTAGTCTGCAGAGAGAGTTCAGGGTTTAGATTTCAGGTGTGACTGGCTGCCGGTTCACATGAGGACAGCTGGCAGGTAAATCCAGTTCTGTGATCAGCCCTTGGGCTCTGAATGTTCTGGGCCCTGCCTCACCTCTGCACCTCCTCCTTCATCCTGATTGGCTGACAGGTGAGAGGGCTCAGGGTTCAGCGGTGGTGTGTCTTTATCTGAGAGCAGCTGAAAGTGGAGAACATGGAGTCACAAACTGTATTATAAACATAAAATCAGTCACTAACTGAATAATGAGTGAAAGAGGCATAATGTATCAGCTGATTGAAAGAAGTCCCGCCTTTCAGTTAAAAGAGCCAATCATCTTCTAGCAGAGACATTGTCCGGTCTGGCTGTTAAGTACAATAACTGCAGTACATAATCATTTCATTACATTATTGTATACTTTTCGGGGTGTTTTTCTCTTAAGAGCGTGTGTAGTGGACTTGCTGCTGCTCAGTGGCATGATCCGCATGTCAGATGAGAGATTTGCTGTGAAATCTCATGGATGATCTGACACTGGATCAGTTTGTAGAGGACGTGAGCAGACGTCGACTCATCCGTGTGCTCTGTTTGTCTCAGGCCGTTAGCGTGACCCTGTGATTAGTTAACTTTGTTAGATGCTGATGTTATTTTTGGGTAATATGATGAGAGGAGCTGCTCTCCTGATCGTATGCTGCAGTCTTTATCTCCTGAACAATTGTTCCCAGTGTTAGATCACCTCACACAGTGCCGTCCGCTCTGGTTCTCTAAATCATCTGATAGTTCTTCAGAGTCAGTGTGAGTCTCTCAGGTCGTGTGATTTGTTACGTTTGTGATCGTTTCAATAACACGGACCTCCAGACAGCAGAAGTCAGGATTACTACCTGAAGGACTGAATTGAGCTTTTGGGGATCGTCTAGTTATAAGCGCAGGCAAAATTTGTGACCAATGTGGAAATCATTTATTCATTTCAATTAGTCTCCAGCTAGAAAATCCTTTCCACATTGAACTCTCCATCAGAATATACATCAGTACTGATCCAAAACAGCCCGTTTCATTCTTAACATGCCTCTCACTCAATAGATGAGACTCACAGCAGCTCCTCTGGGCCCATCTGTG
>JAZGTH010000133.1:640000-642500 GCA_036877525.1 Chromobotia macracanthus
ATTTTTGTTTTCACTGATTTTTGTTTTAACTGAAATGCATTCTGGGATTGATGTATTCATCATCATGCAGCCTGAATCTGGAATGCAGTCACATCAGTAGAATCTATAGCCCCTTTCACACAGTAATCCTGGTAATTTACCAGCAAATTACCAGACTGACTTTACAGGTAATTCACACAGTTAATGGTGTTCAGTCTTTTTACCAGTAACTTTCCATTCATGCATCAATATACCAGAATAACAGTAAAAACTCTGTGACGTCATTAACCGTGAGTGAGCACCAAAAAGTGTGTTTTTAAATAACAAATTCATGCAGTTCAATGCCTTTTGACCCAATCACATCATATTAGATGAACATCCCAGCTTTGACTTCTGTAAGTAAATGCGTTGTCTGCATCAGAATGTTCTGATTGGCTCAAAGCTGATTTTTATGTTACCATGTTCTGTGAGTTTACTGGTAATCTTGTTCTCTGTTCACACAGCACCTTACTGGTAAATTACTGGTAATGTTACATCTCTTGCTGGTAAATTGGACAGATTTCTGGTAATTTTTTAAAAGGTCCTGTTCACACAGGATCTCATAACAGTAATTTACCAGTAAAGATCATGTGTGAAAGGAGCTCATGATTACAATACTGCACACACTGGCAGCTCACTAGGATTTGGGGGAAAATCGTCCCATTAAATCTAATGGCAACACAACCTGCTTTATTGTGTGTTTGTAAAGGATTACTGAAGCTGCCCGGAGTTCACTTGTAAACACAACTACACAAACACATCATAATACAACTTCATCCTGAAACAGACCTTTATTAAAAGCTGCATGTTTGTATTTTTTATGTTACTTTCTCATTGCATCCAAGTTTAATGCACTGAGAGGGCTATAATTAAGCTATTGGACTTCCTGAAGAGTGTACAACTGACTCAGTGTGGCTTATCGGCTCAGTGTGATTTATTTGACGAATGGCTTTTTCACATTTCTGTATAAGAGAGAGTTAAGGTGAGCTCTTTTAACCAACCAACCACTCAGTACATCATAGAAACCCCCTAGAGACCTCTTAGTACACCATAGAAACCCCCTAGAAACCACTCAGTACATCATAGAAACCCCCTAGAGACCTCTTAGTACACCATAAAAAACCCCTAGAGACCACTCAGTACACCATAGAAACCCCCTAGAAACCACTCAGTAAACCATAGAAACCCCCTAGAGACCTCTTAGTACACCATAGAAACCCCCTAGAGACCACACAGCATCATGCTGAAAACCAATAAGAACTGTGTTTTTAAAAAAACAATGTATCTATAAATCTGACATCCAGAATGCATTTCTGAAGCTCGTCAGTGTGTGTGTATAACAGTGTGAGAGCTGCATGTTGTAATGAAAGCTCTTCAGTGCTGAAAGCTTCACAGAAACACTGTCACACTTCCACACAGACTGAAGCCTTTTCACACTCTGTTCCAGCTGATCTTTACACATGAACTCAGATCTGACACTGCACTCAACTTCTGAACGGTTGTTACTGCACTAAACTTCTGAACGGTTGTTACTGCACTCAACTTCTGAACGGTTGTTACTGCACTAAACTTCTGAACGGTTGTTACTGCACTCAACTTCTGAACGGTTGTTACTGCACTCAACTTCTGAACGGTTGTTACTGCACTCAACTTCTGAACGGTTGTTACTGCACTCAACTTCTGAACGGTTGTTACTGCACTCAACTTCTGAACGGTTGTTACTGCACTAAACTTCTGAACGGTTGTTACTGCACTAAACTTCTGAACGGTTGTTACTGCACTAAACTTCTGAACGGTTGTTACTGCACTCAACATCTGAACGGTTGTTACTGCACTAAACTTTGGAAACGGTTGTTACTGCACTAAACTTCTGAACGGTTGTTACTGCACTAAACTTCTGAACGGTTGTTACTGCACTAAACTTCTGAACGGTTGTTACTGCACTAAACATCTGAACGGTTGTTACTGCACTCAAACTTCTGAACGGTTGTTACTGCACTCAACTTCTGAACGGTTGTTACTGAATTAAACATCTGAACGGTTGTTACTGCACTCAACTTCTGAACGGTTGTTACTGACAATTGAACTTCTGAAGGTTGTTACTGCACTAAACATCTGAACGGTTGTTACTGCACTCAACATCTGAACGGTTGTTACTGCACTCAACTTTGAACGGTTGTTACTGCACTCAACATCTGAATTGTAACTGAATACATCTAACTAACGGTTGTTACTGAATTAAACATCTGAACGGTTGTTACTGCACTCAACTTCTGAACGGTTGTTACTGCACTAAACATCTGAACGGTTGTTACTGCACTCAACATCTGAACGGTTGTTACTGCACTAAACTTCTGAACGGTTGTTACTGCACTCAACTTCTGAACGGTTGTTACTGCACTCAACATCTGAACGGTTGTTACTGCACTAAACTTCTGAACGGTTGTTACTGCACTAATCTGAAGGTTGTTACTGCACTAAC
>JAZGTH010000133.1:647500-667500 GCA_036877525.1 Chromobotia macracanthus
CGGGCAGCAGTCGGCTGTTGTGTGTTTGTGTCGGCTGTTGTGTGTTTGTGTTGTATTTCAGTTATGGTGGAGCAGTTTCTTGCTGCTGATGTGCAGTAACAGGCATAAAACATTATATAAACATCAACATCCAGCAGTTAATAAACACACTAATGCCTCATTGCTGGTGAGGACAGGCCCTCTGCCCTCTCTCCCCTGACCCCTGCTGCTGTGGAAGAGAAATGGCAGCTGCTCAGGTAGGGTAGTGAGGGAATATGTCATGTGTTTTATGTTAGTTTGACTGAATGCAAACACACATATTCTGCAGTGCTGAGCTCTACAGTTTTCATGCAGAGCAGCAGCGTGTGTGTTATTTCTCTGCCTTACTGAACTGAGAGCACGGTTAAAACTTTCCACAGCCTCACTCGCGGTTAAACGAGGAAAGCCCAAAACAATGTGACGAGAGAGAGAGAGAGAGAACAAAAAGATCATTTAGTTTGTTCTCCAAAGAATGACTTCACTTAAATCATTAAGAGTGAATGAGAAGCAGACGCCCGCTCTACACTACCCGACCTCAGAGAGAGAGAGAGAGAGAGACAGAGAGAGAGACAGAGAGAGAGACAGAGAGAGACACAGAGAGAGAGAGACAGAGAGAGACAGAGAGAGACACACACACAGAGAGAGAGACACAGAGAGAGAGACAGAGAGAGAGAGAGAGAAACAGGGAGAGAGAGACAGAGAGAGACACACACAGAGAGAGAGACACACACACAGAGAGAGAGAGAGACACAGAGAGAGAGAGAGAGAGAGAGAGAGAGAGAGAGACACACAGAGAGAGGGACACAGAGAGAGAGAGACAGAGAGAGAGAGAGACAGAGAGAGAGAGAGAGAGAGAGAGAGAGAGAGAGAGAGAGAGAGACACAGAGAGAGGGACACAGAGAGAGAGAGACACAGAGAGAGAGACACAGAGAGAGAGAGACACAGAGAGAGAGACACGGAGAGAGAGAGAGACAGGGAGAGAGAGAGAGACAGGGAGAGAGAGTGAAACAAAGCTGAATCAGCAGTAGATGAATACAGAATTACAGAATTGTGGTTTTGATTCTCATTGCATTTTAAGCTGCAATCTATAACTTCTTTAAGCAAAAAATAAACAAAAATCAGTTATTGAGCAAGTACACAACAGATCAGTGTGCAACACAATCTCCTTATCTTACCCTGATTCACAACAGTAAGTTTATAATCCTGATTTATAATGTGAGCTGTCGGCCTGATTTCACTGGTCTGCCTGTAAACAGACAGAGGATCTGGTTTTTGTATCGTGTGTGTTGAGGATGGTGGAGTGTTTGTAGTTTGCTCTGGCAGCGGTTGGTTAGAATATAATGACTGCAGAATGCACAGAGCTTTATATGAAGCAGTGACACACAGCTTCTTCTGCTCTCTGTGTTTGTGTGGCCTGCCGCTGGGCTGAGGAGAGAAGCAGGAAATGTATGAAGCATGAAGGCATGTGTTTATACTGGAGAGACCTGACCCTCACCAGCCAGAGAGAAAACACACACCAGCACCAAATCTCTCTCTCTCGTTCTGCTGTTGTTTCTCTTGACAGAAGAATGACGCTGCTCACTCAGCTTGGAAGGGTTGAACACTGACTAGTTCTTCATCATCACTGTTTCACAATAATGAAGACTGAATGAAAATGACAGTGTTATAATTACGCAGCTGAAAGGTTAAACAAATCAGAGGGATGTTTTAGTATCGGTCATTAGTCAGGAGGTCACAGCTCTGCACACACACAGCTCATAAGAGAATCCTGGGCTGCTTTTATTGAAGGAGTTTGTATGTACAGGATGTTTTATACTCGTTGTACAATATTAACTGCAGTCATGTACACATACACCTGCAGCAGGTTCTTAAGATCCAGTCAGTACTGTGTGTTCAGAACCGTTGACTGGTTCTGTATCTGCTCCTCTCTTACACAAACAGTGATATCACAGTACTTTAATAGATACTGTGGTACTGAGAGATTATCATAATGACATGCACATGATAATTGAATGTACTGCAGAGAATAGCATGATATAACCTCATATAATCCGAATGACTCTGTGTTTAGAGTCTGCAGCAGGAAATATGTTACAATGTCTGTTGAGCTGATCATAATGAATCATAACACAGCAGTGTGACACATCCTCTTCTGTGACACGTCTTTCAGTTCTCTGCCCACAAGTCTCACCACAAATATGTCGTCCGGTCACATTGAACTGATCTCAGTTCAGTTCTGCTGCGTGTTTGTTACGGGTCAGTGTAATCATCCACACACACACTCTCTCTGTGTTGCTGTTAGGTAACAGATTGCTGTTGTAAGGTTTTAGTGGGGTGGATATCTTCATGATGAGATGAGTGGAGATTCAGGATTTGTGGTGATAGTGAGATGTTGCTGCAGGGTTTGGATGTGACACACAGCAGGTGGTAACAGTGTTTAATGTATGTGTTGTGCAGCTGCTCTCACCTGATGTTTGGTGAGTTTGGGGATGTTCTGGTGATTAGAAGCAGGTTTACATCAGATTTACATTATTATTATTATTATTATTATTATTGCAGTATGTAAATGTTTAGAGGAGACAGTTGTCACAGGTAATATATCTGAGATTTAGCTCAGATGACACGTTTATTTTCTCTAGCAGTAGTTTTGTACAGTAATATTAATCATATTATTATTTAAATTTAGCCTCTCATTGAATAAACTGTAATACATTTAAATACAATGTGTCACATATCTCTCATATGAGTGTTGACGGTGTGGCATGCCCTGTTATAGTCAGTTTATATTAAATGAACTGTATCTGTTCGAACATTTTGAACTAACATATATATATAACGTAAACTATATATTATATAGCGTTCCATTAGATAATTGTTTTGGTTGGAGAAACAGCTCACTGTTGAAGTCATTTGATTTAGTCGTTGGTTTTCTGCTCTGTATCCTCATTGCAGCTTTGGTTTGGTCTTCACTGTGATGGGCTGTACCACCCCAGTCGTTGGCTTCTCTTCATGTTATTTTCAGATTGAGCTCTTTTGTGTGTGACTTTCATTTGGAGAAATGTGGGCTGAGGTGATTTTTCTTTGGTTTCCTGTAGATTAGTCAGCTGAGCACTCTTCATGTGACAAATCTCGCTGGAGCTTTTAAACTGAGGACATTATAACACAGTACTGATACATCATTAACCCTGGAGAGCCGTCCTCAGGCCGCTCACGATTCAATGTTTATGTGGCCTGTGGAATCTCTCCGTTCTTCCATTCAGTGGGACACGAGGGGTTTGGGAATGCCTAACCGACTGCTCGCCAATTAAAGAGAAAACAGATTGTGTGGAAAGAGCCGCTATAGAACGTCTCATATAACTCTAATTAAAGAGCCATTCAGGGCCTTGTTCTGCTGAAAGCATTTCCAGAGCTGGATTCTCACCCCAGCTTTCTCCGTTCGTTCATCTTACGATCCCTGCTGGTGACTATCCGTGAGGTATTTCCTGCAGTAAGTCTTTCCTGCGAGGCTCCTGAAACAGACTGACAGCAGCAGGCCAGCAGAAAGAAATTCAGGCTTCATCTTGGAACTGAATCTCTGCTGCGTCTCACAGAATCAGATCCAAGATCAGCTTGTGTCATTTTCTGAGCCACAGGTCAGTCAGAGTCGAGCGCCGTTTTTACTGTAACTGCTATTTTAATAATGAGAATCTAACGAGAATAATCACTGAGAATATTTAAAACTCGATAGTAAAATCAAATTACAATAGACTGTTTCTTTGTTAAAGTAATAAAAATAAATAAACACAGAACACACAAATATTGAGTGAAATAGTTTGTGAATTTAGATAAATCTTTATTCAGTATCTTTAATG
Organism: Chromobotia macracanthus; assembly: GCA_036877525.1. Lineage (NCBI taxonomy): Eukaryota > Metazoa > Chordata > Actinopteri > Cypriniformes > Botiidae > Chromobotia > Chromobotia macracanthus. The sequence continues at coordinate 651,370 of JAZGTH010000133.1, forward strand.
TGTGATGAGTTAGATTTTGTCAGCGGAGTGGAATTTATTAGTTCATGAATCTGCTCTGTTAACTCAGCCGTTGTGTTCAGTGCAGCAGGTTTCAGATTCATGCAGTAATTTCTCATTTCTTCTCCTGATTTTGGGGTGAAACATGAGCTGGATGTGTTTTTGACTAGAGCAACAGAGAGACGGAGCACAAGAGAGACACGCCGCTGCTCTCACCTGAGAGAGACGTCACGCCTTCAGATACTGTCAGACATTGTTTCCATTGTTTCTCGTGTATGAGTGTAATGAAGATGTTCTCTTTGTGAAAGCCACGCTTGGCCCTGTGACTCTACAGGATAAAGTGTTCATAAAATGTGCTTTCTGAAAATGTGCTTTCTGAAACTCACTGCAGAGCGACATAACCACAACATGAGGTCCGTCACCCACCTCTGATCCAGAAATGGATGCAGGTTTAAGATGTCTGGTGTTACACTCTTAAAAATAAAGGTTCTTTAAAGGTTCTTCACAGCAATGCAAGAGAAGAACTATTTTTGGGTTCCCAAAGAACCATTCAGTCAAAGGTTCTTAAAAAATGTCCTTTTTCCCCTACAAAGAACCTTTTGTGAAACAGAAAGTTTCTGTGCATGTTAAAGTTTTTTTTATAAACATCAGATGTCAGCACAGATGTCTATACAGTATAGACCCGTTTCATTAACTTAAGTTTATTTGCTCAGCATGTGCTCTGATGTGGCAGTAGTTGACCTGCAGGAGAAAACTGAAAGGAAGATATAGAAGAAAATCAAGCACTAGATATTCTGGAATGTGTCTTCTCTCTCTTCCTCCTGCCAGCAGCTCATCGTGTGTTTACATGAGAGTGGAAGAGTTTGAGTTTTTCTGATTCAGGGACAGATGCGGTCATGTGAGCTTCAGAGGAGTGCAGCTCCAAACCAGAGCACAATATAGCCGAGAATGTTTTTCATCCAGAGAAGAGAGCAGGAGGAGCAGTGAGGGAGACAAGCGCTCAGGCAGACCTCTGCTGGATCTTCTTTCCATGTGGATGTGAGGCGTAATCCACAGTAAGTGAAATCACATGGAGAATTATCCCAACCAGAAGACGAGTGCTGAAGAAGACTCTAATGATGATGAAGTTCTCCGGTTCCTCTAATGAAAGCCCTGATTGAATTCTTTCTTCATCTCACAACATCTGACCACTATCACTCACACACAGACACACACACACACTTTAACTCAATCACAGAGTAAAAGCATCTTACATTCCAGCATTCAGAGGAACAAATGTCCTGTTCCCTCCACAAGTTCACTTGTTCACAAACATTTAAGAAGCAGCATGTAAATGTTATCTCTGTGACTTTAAATCATTTCGTTTTCTGCAGTACGTTTTCTGGTTTTCTCATGTTATGTGAGGGCCCGCAGGCGTCTGTTTATGAAAGCTTCATGCAGTTACAGTCGACGACTTGATCAACTCATTTCTTTGTAACTCAGTCTGGAGTTGATCGTGAAGTTGTTTTTTGAGCTGACAGCAATGAAATTTAAACTTTACAGAATGTTGTATTCACATTAAAACATCGACATGCAACGTTTGTGTACGTCAGTTCAGTTCTTCAGTGTCACGTGTGGGTTGATGTTTTATTTTATTGTAATGAGTGTTGCTGCACGCAAACACAGAGAGTTCAGCTGTATTAAACCTCCACTCACACATTCACACTTCATTCTCTCTCAGGTTTGCTTGTTCTGTTGAAGACTGGCTTTAAAGAAGGTCATCACTGAATCTGTAGTGTTAGCAGAGTTTCTCTCCTCTGGACTCCTCCACGCTCTGGAGTTTTGTTCATGTGTAATGACAGTAATATATAACATCAGGCGCTGGAGATTTCGAGCTTTACCTTACATAACCCAGCGGATTCACTGCAGAGCTCTCCAGAGTCTGTGCTCAGAAACAAACATTCACTGAAACTCTGCAGACTCTGTCAGGACAAGAGGAGCATTCCTCTGGAGTTCTCATACTTTATACATTATAATATTTTCTTTACTGTACTGAACACAAAGTACATCTTCCAAACTCTTGTGATTCTGTTCATAAAATCTGAACAATTTCACCAACGTTGCTGCACTTCATTTTCAGTGGCAAAAAAGTAGCTCTTCTGTTTTTAAAACACTGAAGCTTTTCAAGTAACAAACTTAGTACATTGTTTTTACATTGTACTAATTTCTACTGGCAGCTCTCTCTCTCTCTCTCTCAGCACTTAAACATTCTGTTCATCAGTATGTGAATATACACAGTTTGTCAGAGATATGTTCATATGTCACACACTGTTGTGTCATTTGTGTCTGCATTCTGTTTGTGTGATCTCACGAGTTATTCTGATTGTTGTGTATTGTACAGACTGTGCTCTCTGTGACGTGCTGTTGATCTGACCGCAGATCTGATGATGTTGCCAGTCTGATGACGCTGTAGTTGGACTGTCAGACGCTACAGCTTGTTTTTCTGATGATTTCTGCCATTAAAGTCAGGTTTCATAAAAAACATACAGAGCTTCAGCTTCTGACAGCTCATTAGCTAACTGTGTTTTTCCCCTCAGAGATGTGAAATGCATTATGGGTATGAAGTTAAACAACCCCTGTATGTGTATGTCAGCGCTGGTGTGTGGTTCTGATCCAGCAGGCAGCTCTTTTATTCATTAACACTGATTTGATGTGACTTCATTTGAGTGAGGTTGGCTGAACTCTGTCCGCTGATGGTACCTTCTAAAGGTCCGTCCACCTGGCCAGAACACACAGCCTGTAAATCTCATATAATCAAGCGCTCCAGCTGGCACTGATGCAGGCCGGGGCCACGGCTGCAGTGATGCGGGCGGCAGAGAGTGCTCTGATTGGTGCAGAAAGTGGGTGGGGCATATGAGGGGAAGACACACATATTCCAAAGCGTTTAGAGGAGAAATCAATGTCCTGCCAATCGCTTCAGCCCCAGAGGCTTGAAGACTGAAGAAGCTTTTCCATTTCATTTACATCTGAAGTTCTCTGTCAGTTTTAGGATAAAGCTGGAGGATTAAGTTTGTAGAGGAAAATGAGGAGAGATGAGGGAGGAGACGGATCAGGTCAGAGGGTTCTTACAGCGCTCAGCACAGAGCTCATCAAAGTCTGATAAGAGGAGAGATAGAGGTCACGTTTCCATCATCTTACTGCTCACGCAACTGAAGATGAATCTGGCTTCAGTTTAAGGGCGGGGCCTCATGCTGCAGGTCCACGCTCGTGATTGGCTGGTTAATCCGTCTTGATTCTAAAAGTAAATTTTTGCACTGATTTTCCCGTACAAATGTTCTTTAATAAACAGTTTTATGAACCAAACCTTGGTTTCATCTTTAAGACTGCACTCCAAATCAGTTCATTTTCTGGTGCTAGACAACTTTGTTTTTTATTTCAATCTGTCCATTCCTTCATTCTTTCTTCTCCAGGTAATGTTGTGTTCTGAAGCAGCTGTGATGTTTGTGAAGTTTTGTTTGTATGATCAGGTCTCTGTTGGGCTGTAGAGTGAGGACCGTGTGTGGACAGACAGAAATAAGAGAATGTAAAGCGGCAGAACTCAGAGATCAGAAGTGAACTGAGAGCTGTGTCCAGCCTCTCCAGTGCGGTTTTTGCAGTCCATGCTCTGTGTCCCGTCCTGCAGCTGTGAGGCAGTAGTTTGGGTTTGTTTACCTCCCTCATACTTCTCGTTCGCTCTCTGTTAGGACATGTAAACTTTGCTCTTCATCATGTTCATCATCTAAAACACAGCTCCTCTGCTTTTCATTAAGCTTTATAAAAAACATCCCTCACTCGCTCAAAATTCTCATTTCTTTTTCTTTCTGTGGTTTCATTTATCTGAGTGTTTGAGAAAACTTTCCCCTGTCAGCGGCTGGCATTAAAACACGCACACAGTTGTGTATGGAAGGTATCTGTAAAAGAGACTTCACTGGATCAACACTTTTACAGAATTGCATTGTTTTGATTCACAGTCACAGTAAATATTTGCTGTGAATCTTCACTCTGTGTGAACAGATCTTAAGGGTTAATGAAACACAATATCTACAGTAAATCTTATCATTAACTCTTTGTAAGCTGTTTGTTGAAATGAAATAGTTTATTTGAAAAGTTATTGTGTTAAAATGACTGCTGATATGTTAGCAGTGTTGTTTATTAGTTAGTTGCTCTCCAGCACAGTTTACTGTCTGTACACACTAACTGTTTTTATACGCTCTCTCTGTTATTCAGTGACTCTGCTCTCACACACACACACACGGCTCTTCATATTTTCATCTGTTTTAATTTCTCTGTCTCATCCCTCCACCCACTGCATCCTCACAATCTTTCTCTCTCTCACCTCCTCTGCATTTCCTCTTTTAGTCTCACCCCCTGTCCTCCCTTATCTCTCTCTCTCTCTCTCTCTCTCTAAAGCTGTTTTTCATAAGCGTTGGCAGATCTCAGAGGAGGAGTGTGAAACACAACACTCTCATAAAGGAGAAGCCTCACACATTCAGCCCCAAATCTCAACATATAACTCAGACTCTCTCTCTCCTCCTGCTCCTCTCTCACTCTCCCTCTCTTTCTCTTCCTCATTCTCTCTCTGGTCTGTCGACAGACTCTAAAAGCTCTTCAGACTTTTCTCAAACTCTTCTTCACCTCAAAACATTTACAGAAGTCTCCAGCTGATTGACTTAATCATGTGCTGAGGTGTTTCCTCAAGATGGGAGATGAATGTGATGTTCAGGGTATCTTCTGGGTTTGGGCTGAGGTCCTTCTCTGGATGAGTGTGATGTTCAGGGTTTAAAAACCAGTGTTTTTCAGTCCTGCTAGATGTTTATGCTGGTGTTTATGAGCAGGATGAGTTTGACGTGTGACCTCCTGACTCAGGATTTCATTTAATATTCTCTTATCATGGAGGTGCCATGCTGATGAACGAGCTGAGAGCATTAATGTCTTATCTGCTCCAACAAGCCCAAAAGCAGATGAGATACAGGCTTAACTCAGCTCCCATACAGACGCTATTATAATACATGACTTCAGGTTCAGAAGAGGATTGAAAAGAGGATAAGAATCTATTAGCTGGAGCGAACACACACAAACACACACATTTTAAAGGTTTTATTTAAAGACCTTTAGATACAAATTATATTTTTCCCGGGAAGTTCCAGTGAAATGCTATTCATAACAAACTGTATTTCTATAATCTGACACATTACAGAGTAAATCTGGATTTTGAAGCATTTTATCTGTCAGAATGAAGTAGATTGTGAAAATGAGTCAGATTTATAAAGCCAGACAAAAAATAACTCACAGTTTTAATTAAAGTTTAATACGCCAGACTTTTTTCTTGTATAATGTAAATAATGTGTACAGTATACACACATCATGTGTCATGTTGAAGGGGGTTGTAGGTCACAGATTTCTGAATGCTGTTCTGTTAGTTTCATTAGAAGAGCAGAGGACAGATCTTCTCACCGCACGTGTTTATCTCTCAGTGCTGTGTATCAGTTTACTGTATCTTACTGTATGACTGGAGAAACATGCAGAAGTGAACGTGTGTGTGTGTGTTCAGGCTGGACTGGAAAAAGACAGAAAACAGACATTTTTCATCTGATCAGATCATGAGATAAAGACATGAATCAGACACGAATCAGACATGATTCAGACGACACTCAGTGATTAGCTTTATATTCACTTCACATTATCTCAGTTCAGTTTCAATTTGTGTATCAGATCTTTGATACAGACCTGCTCACTGAAATCTAAGCACATATACTAGCTATTTCTTCAGCCCATCTATTGTATCTCTTGCTCTCTCTCTCTCTCTCTCTCTCTCTCTCTGTCTCTCTCTCTCTCTCTCTCTCTCTCTCTCTCTCTCTCTCTGTCTCTATCTCTCTCTCTGTCTCTCTCTCTCTCTCTCTCTCTCTCTCTCTCTCTCTCTCTCTCTCTCTCTCTCTCTCTCTCTCTCTCTCTCTCTCTCTCTCTCTCTCTCTCTCTCTCTCTCTCTCTCTCTCTCTCTCTCTCTCTCTCTCTCTCTCTCTCTCTCTCTCTCTCTCTCTCTCTCTCTCTCTCTCTCTCTCTCTCTCTTCTCTCTCTCTCTCTCTCTCTCTCTCTGTCTCTATGTCTCTCTCTCTGTCTCTCTCTCACTGTCTCTGTCTCTCTCTCTCTCTCTCTCTTCCTCTCTCTCTCTCTCTCTGTCTCTTTCTCTCTCTCTCTGTCTCTCTCTCTCTCTCTGTCTCTCTCTCTCGCTCTCTCTCTCTGTCTCTCTTTCTTTTTCTCTCTCTCTCTCTCTCTCTGTCTCTCTCTCTCTCTCTCTCTCTTCTCTCTCTCTCTCTCTCTCTCTCTCTCTCTCTCTCATTAACTAAAGGCAGCACATGTTCTTCTTTAGCAGTTGTTGTGCTCTGTGTGTGTGTGTTTTACTGCTCTGTAAAACACCTCCAGTCAGTTTGGAGTGATTATCTGTGTGTTTAGCAGCTCAAATAAATCTGCTGTGCTTCCACACAGATCTCTCATTTATTATGAAGAGAGAGAGAGAAGTTGAAGGTTTTCAGATGTGTGTTCAAGATCTGATGCTTTTGATTTGTGTGTGATATTTGTTGTGTGATATTATGAGGATGTTGAGTCTGACTGTCATTTCATTAGAGTTGGGCTTGTTGTTTTATTAGTTGGAAAAGCTGAACTTGATTAATTGTTAAAGAAATGTTATTTAAACATTACATTCAGTCTGTAATGATGAGGATCTGATCATGTGTGCTGTTTCCATGTGTGTGTGTGTTTGAGTGTGTTTGTGAGTGTGTGAGTGTGTTTGTGAGTGTGTGTGTGTGTGGTCAGTGTATTTTACTGTATGTGTATGTAGTTCACATATACAGTGCAGTTAATGTTTGTTAAGCCTCAGGATCTGAATAGTGTCTCTTTGAGAGGATGTGATGGTGTGTGTACAGCTTTCACTAAACTTGTGAGGGCCAAGTTATTGAAAATGTCCTGACAACTATATTGAAACGTCAAAAACAAACTTCTAAAAACATTTTAGTCTGTCAAAAATCAGAAAAGAGCTCATAAATCACATGCACTACTTTAATGTAATGATGTGTACAGGTTTGTGAGAGGGTGAGAACGTTTAATTCATCTGCTGTGAGAACAATGACGTTTCACTCTTTCACTGTTTTATCCAGTACAGAAGAACAACTGTCTCTCTATTCTCTCCACCTTCATGTCTCTCTCTCTCCCTCCTTCTTATACTCTTATTTCCTCTGCTCCACCACTTTCTTGGCAAGATCTTACCTTCCCATAGTTCAGCTCTCTGTCTGTCTCTCTCTCTCTCTCTCTCTCTCTCTCTTCTGTCTCTCTCTCTCTCTCTCTCTCTCTCTCTCTCTCTCTCTCTCTGTCTCTCTCTCTCTGTCTCTCTCTCTCTCTGTCTCTCTCTCTGTCTACTCTTATTAGACAGAGAGAGAGACAGAGAAATATACTCTTATTTCCTCTGCTCCACCACTTTCTTGGCAAGATCTTACCTTCCCATAGTTTAGCTCTCTGTCTCTCTCTCTCTCTGTCTCTCTCTCTCTCTGTCTCTCTCTCTCTGTCTCTATGTCTCTCTCTCTCTCTCTCTCTCTCTCTCTCTCTCTCTCTCTCTGTCTCTCTCTCTGTCTCTCTCTCTCTCTCTCTCTCTCTCTCTCTCTCTCTCTCTCTCTTCTCTCTCTTGTCTCTCTCTCTGTCTCTCTCTCTCTCTCTCTCTCTCTCTCTCTCTCTGTCTCTATGTCTCTCTCTCTCTCTTCACATGATACACACATTCATATCAGTCTCATCTTTCACACTCTGATACTCGAGCTGTCTTGTTATCATACTTCACATACTTCAGTCTGTACACGATCATTCTAGAACCCCATTACTCCACATCACCCCTGATTTATGTTTTCTGTCTTTCTTTAAAGGCACTTTTCTATGATTCTCTCAGCTAACAGGTCAGTCAGTATTACCCTAGCAACACCTTAGCAACTGCATAGCAACACTCAGAGGAAAATCACTCAGAAAACTTTACCAAAGGCACAGTTGTTGGATTCAAATGAAAGCAACCGTGTTATAACGTGTGAGGGAGTCTTTGGTTCTGTCTGAGCTGTAGCACCGGTCAGCTGATGTTCGTGTTTATTGAGGTCCAGCGTTTACCTCACTGAGGTCAGTGAAGCCCTCCTGCTCCTGTGTCTTTCTCCCCCTGCTGGACTTTGACTGTACCTGCAGCCACTTGAACCTCAGCCAATCGTGCTGTTTTCTCCTGCATTCATGTTTTGATCTGATAAAATCAGCACTGATAACATACTCTTTGCTCTCAAAGGTTGAATTTATACATGCTAAATGCTCCGCAGCTGTAAATCAGCGCTTGCATTGCATCAGTATAAATACAGATGGAAGTTTTAAACACTAAATCGAGGCCACAGAAATCTCACCCACGAGCAGATGTGTGTGTGTGTTATCTCTGTGTTTTAAGCTCAGTTCTGCATGGATAGTAAGTGGATTAGATTATGATGAGGTGTTTTTGATGTGTATACATAGTGAATGTATAGATGAGAGGCTGGCCGTTATCCTCACAGAGCAGCAGACTGTGTCTGTCCAGGCCAGCTGCTCTCTTACACGACTCTAATCAGACAGAGAGGACGACATGAAAGAGATGGGCGACACGCCAACTCTCTCTCCCTCTCTCTCCCTCTTCCCTTTTCCAGGACTTTTAATTTTCTTTTCTCATCTCGTTTTTAATTTCTCAAACGTGGCTCCATGTCGGATGTTTCGCTGCTGTTGTAAACGTCTCAGTTCCCCTGGCTGTTCCCGCTCTGGCCGCCTCTCTCTGTGCCGGGTGTGTAGTTGGCAGCGAGCGGGCACAGACGGGCACACAGATGGGCAGCGGGCGATGCAGGGCAGATCCCTACACACCTGCTCCTCTCTGGCATGACCCGGGCCAGACACACACACACAAACACACACACGTGTGTAAATAGAAAACTTGCATCTGTGCTTCAACATACACAACACACAGATGTGCTTAAAAGAGACAGCTCACAAAAAAAATTACAGTTCTGTTGTTTACTCGTTCAAGACCCAAAAGATTTTCTTTTTTTCTTGGAAACACAGAATTATTTAAAGAATGTTCTTGCTGCTTTTTTGCAAACAAGACAACATAAGAACCCCCCAAAAATGACCACAGAAATAATCTAAACTCTTGTGCTGTATTCAGATCTTCTGAGACCATGTCAGAGCTTGTGTGAAGTGTTGACAGAGACTTCAGGCATTGTTTATAAAAAATCTCCATTTGTTTTTCACAAGAAAGAAACTCGCATGGATTTGAAACTTTACGATGAATAAATGCTGAGAGAAATGGCAAATTTTTGGGTGAACTGTTGCTTTAAAACCTCCTCTATTGATGATATGTAAACTCATATCATGTAACATGTAATATTCAGTGTGTGCAGGCAGTGATTGTATGAACATCACACACACACAGATTCACACTCACTGGCCGGAGGAAGAGCACGTCTATGCCCAGTTTCCCTCTGTAACACGCTTACACGCACAAACACGCAATCCAAACACACCTGCCGCTTTCACACGTGCGCATTTCATACCTGCACCCTCTCACCCCCCCGAGCATCTGCATACATATTAATCTAGAAACACACACGTGTAAGCCGCGGCCGGGGGGTCCGGCGCAGGTACAGACCCTTTAAAGAGCCCCCTGATTTCACTGGCTGCAGGGGCTGCCGGGAAACTGCGAGCTGAGGGGGCGCGGGCGGCGGGTGCAGGACGACGCGTGCTTTCATAAGATAGGAAATGAATAAATAAGAGCTGGTGGGGGGGGCCAAATACTCAAATAAAGTCCAATAAAACAGCTCAGAGAACATCTGTGTGGGATCGCCGCGGGGATTAGAAGGGTTGCAACATTTTAAGCGCATTACGGATTAAAAAAAAGGTCAGAATGTTTAGCAACATACCAATAAACCTCTTAAGCAAAACCCAATTGGAAAGACTGTGTGTGTGAAAGAGAGTGAGGTTTGTGTTTTGTGTGTGAGTGTGCGTGTTTGTGTGAAGTGTGGAGGCGTGCATTGGGTTTTTGTTTTTCAGGGCAATACATCGCAGTTTTATGCTGTACACAGTTTCCATGTATTTGTCATCATAAGCGGTGAGGTTTAAGAGCAGATCTAACATTCCTCTCCAGCTGAAACACAGACCGAGTCGGTCCTGTTTTTGCTTTGGGGTTGAGATGAATTTTTTTTTTAAGGTCAACATGAAGTCAAAACTGATCCTGTTTACTTTCTTAATGCAGGTTTCTGGTCGTATCAGCGGTTGTAATCTTTTCATCATCTTTCAGTGATGTGTAAGAACTTGCTCCGCCTCTAAAACGACTGGAGTTTTCTGATGATGTCACCTGGGTCACGCAGCCTGGACAGATAATGTTTACCAATACCTGAGTGTTATTTACACACTGTTTTAGGTGACTGTTGTACAGGATGTAATGAATCTGTAAAATCTTGACAGTGAAGATTACAGGAACAGCAAATAACAATAGAAATCCATCACGTTACTGAAGTGAAATGTGTTGCTTTATATTGTCTTTCATGTGGATCCTCTAGTAATGTGTGAACGTGTTTGTTTGTGTGTTTGTAAATGAATCGACAGAGAGAGTCGCCGTCCTTTCTCATTTGTTGCCTGCCAATCAAAAAAAAAAAACTGCAAAAACACCCAAACAAATGTGATGAAACGCTCCCTCCAAATCTCTGTGATATTCTCATCCAGCTTTTGTTGTGTCAGAAATGAGGAGTTTTGGAGAGATTTATTTAACGGATGCCAGAGTGTGTTCTTGATTTCTCCAGATATCAGACTGGAATGAGAAGGTTCTACCTCCACATCGAAGTCTTTAAGCCATTAACATGAATATTTAGTTCAGCTCTACAAAGACACAGCAAACCATCATGGTGATTATAATAACAAATGTGCTTCAGCTGTCGCGCTCGCAGTCATTTATGAATGTTTGCATGTTAAATGAGTCAATTACACAAAGTCTTTAAGAGATGTGTGTATGAACACTGTCTGTTTAGAGATGCTAATAGATTAAACAGCCTGTGCTTCAAACTCAAGGAGTGTTTTACCACTGTAAAGACACCAGTGTGTGTGTGTGAGTGAGTGTGTGTGTGTGTGTGTGTGTGTGTGTGTGTGTGTGTGTGAGTGTGTGTGTGTGTGTGTGTGTGTGTGTGTGAGTGTGAGTGTGTGTGTGTGTGTGTGTGTGTGAGTGTGTGTGTGAGTGAGTGTTGCCCAGTGTCTCTGGCATGGTTGTGTTTAGGGCTCCTTTGACTGTGTGTTCCTGGTAGATAAGGATTAAATGAACATTGTTGTGTGAGTGAGTGTTAGTGAGTGTGTGTGTGTGTGTGTGAGTGTGTGTGTGTGTGTGAGTGTGTGTGAGTGTGTGTGTGTGTGTGTGTGTGTGTGAGTGTGTGTGAGTGTGTGTGTGTGTGTGAGTGTGTGTGTGTGAGTGAGTGTTGCCCAGTGTCTCTGGCATGGTTGTGTTTAGGGCTCCTTTGACTGTGTGTTCCTGGTAGATAAGGATTAACATGAACATTGTTGGATGCTGTGTGAGTGTGTGTGTGAGTGTGTGTGAGGTGTGTGTGTGTGTGTGTGTGTGTGTGAGTGTGTGTAGTGTGTGTGTGTGTGTGTGTGTGTGAGTGTGTGTGTGTGTGTGTGTGTGTGTGTGAGTGTGTGTGAGTGTGTGTGTGTGTGTGTGTGTGTGTGTGTGTGTGTGTGTGTGTGTGTGTGTGTGTGTGTGTGTGAGTGAGTGAGTGTGTGAGTGAGTGTGTGTGTGTGAGTGTGTGAGTGTGTGTGAGTGTGTGTGTGTGTGAGTGTGTGTGTGTGTGTGTGTGAGTGATGTGTGTGTGTGTGTGTGAGTGTGTGAAGTGAGTGTGTGCCTGTGTGTTTGAGTGCTGTAGAAGCGTGTGCTGGTGAGTGTGTGGTGTGTGAGTGTGTGGTGGTGAGTGTGTGTGTGTGTGTGTGTGTGTGAGTGTGTGAGTGTGTGAGTGAGTGTGTGTGGATTGGACTCTATAGGCTGTGCTCTGATAACAGACAGGCTCTCTTTGTGTGTTTAAGTTTGGATGATCTGCTCTCTGCTCATCAGCTCTTTGTCTCTGCTCAACAGCGCGCTCTCTCTCATTCACTTGCCTTCAGTTCTGCAGAGTGAGCTTCACTAATGTGCCATGTAATTGGATTGGAGGTCATCCGAGAGCTCCCCTAAAGCTAACAGTATCTCCACACCACTAGAGGGCCCTAATCACTACACACAGCAGAATCTGACACTAATGGCCAGCCTGCTATTAACGCTGTATTCTTTAAAGTATGGTGGAGTATGTATCTGAAGTACTGCAGAATACTCTGATCATACAGTAATATGTCCATCTGAAGCCCTTTGTGAGTTTATAACAGTAAAACTGTTTCTATCAGCAGCTGTAACCTCTCACGCTGTACGCTACATGTGCATTGCTAATAAAGAGCGCCAACCGTCACTTTATGTTTCCAAATTCCTCAATTAGCATTAAGCACATGTAGCTGAAAATGCTCTTCATTTGTGAGGCTTTTAGCATCTCGTGTGTTGGAGGAGAGCTTTTTCTCTCTCTCTCTCTCTCTGTGTGGGTGATTTGTAAGCTAGCAGGAATGTTCCGCCAATGCTAAGATGGCTGCCAAGAGCTAAGATGGCTGCCAGGATCCCATACAACAACAGCAGCGGTCAGAGAACAGCTCCTGCTTCCTCCCTTTCAAATCATATAGTTTCTCTTCTTTGAGTTGTTGTAGCTCTATAGCAGCAAATACAGACGTTCATTATGGTCATTTGTTGTGTTACTTTGAAACATGACACAAATATGACGTTTAATGGACCAAAGAGGTCAAATCTCACGTCTGAAAAACAACAGCAACAAAGCAGTCATCAACAGAGACCGTAGTCGTATACTGACAACCCACTGAAAATCTATAGTTACAGACTCTGTGCGTATATGAAAAGGGGACTAGACAGTCTCGGCCAATCCAAACACCTGCGGGGGTCTGGTCTCCCTCCAACATCACTATATTTTCTAAGATGAAAAGCCTATAGAGACATTGTCCAAACACTCTGATGGCTGCACACCAGCCACGTCTGAGCTACAGAGGTACGGCAGGCTGCTGTCTGGTGTATGTTTTCTACATTTCTACATTTCAGATTAGCAGTGTAACTTCAAGTCTTAAATGACACACTTAGCTTGATTTCACTTTGTCTTAGTTTCAAATCAAATGGAAAAGAAAACAAAACCAACATGATTGTGATGAGGGCACGTTTTACACTGTTCACTGGACTGATCTGTGCTCAGGTTCTGTTGGGGTTTTAACACACAAGTGTTTCTACACGGCTGGCTTTCATGGTCAAATGATTTTTCTGTGGTTTAGCGTGTAGTATAACTTTGAGAGAACGTAAGCTGATGTTCTGAGAACGTTCTCTGTTAGCTGGGTTACTGCTGAGTTGACTGTGTGCTGGCAGAGAACATTCTAAATGTTCTGCATCTGATAATTGATTCAGGCACTATTGGACTGAACCCAGCCAGCATGTTTAATCTGCTCTCTCTCTTTCTCCTCCTCTTTTCTCTTTCTTTGCTTCTCTCTTTGTTTCTGTCCTCTGTGCAGAATCTGGACAATCAGACAACTCCAACCAGCAAGAAGCAGACATAAAGCCTCCGCCCAACGGTGAGTCAGGAACAGCGACACTCACACACCCTGAAATCAAGATGAAATCAGTTCACCTCTCACTGTGCAGGCTGGTCCAGAGCAGAAGAGCCTCTGTTCCTTTCCAGCTGATGTCATCAAGTCCACTTAACTTTCAGCCAATCAGTGCTGAAATTTTTATTCATATTTATTTCTCATTCAGTATTCTTTTCTTTCTTGTTCTTAAAAAAGATTCTAATCAAAACCGAGAAGAGTTTTGTGAAGTTTGTGTTAATGATTGTGAGTGATCATGCTCCCTGCACCTCAAAATACACCTCAGATAACCTACACCTCAGATAACCTACACCTCAGATAAACTACACCTCAGATAAACGACACCTCAGATAAACGACACCTCAGATAAACTACACCTCAGATAAACTACACCTCAGATAAACTACACCTCAGATAAACTACACCTCAGATAAACGACACCTCAGATAAACGACACCTCAGATAAACGACACCTCAGATAAACTACACCTCAGATAAACGACACCTCAGATAAACGACACCTCAGATAACCTACACCTCAGATAACCTACACCTCAGATAAACGACACCTCAGATAAACGACACCTCAGATAAACGACACCTCAGATAACCTACACCTCAGATAAACGACACCTCAGATAACCTACACCTCAGATAACCTACACCTCAGATAACCTACACCTCAGATAAACTACACCTCAGATACAGCACCAGTGATAGCACAGGTCATTTTCTTTACATTATTAGCCTCACAGCCGGTCTGTCGGTGCCACAAGCACACAGACACAGCGCCAGAGAAAGTGATTTCCACAGGCCGGGCCGCCTGTGACGAAGAGTGCCGGATCGCTCATAAATCACTCTGACGTGATTGGCTGATGGGAAACACATGGCTGCGGCGCGGGGCAACGCTGAGCTCATGCGCTGGCCTCACTGTGGTTAACCGACACACACAAATACACACACACTGCCCTCAACCCGTGGTGGGCGTGGAACCGTGTGCCATTCATCCCTTCTGCCCACACACACGAATGTGTTTGTGTTGTTAAATAAGTTGCTGGTGTACTACAGGGGTTTTCAACTCTTTTGGTCTGTGAGCAGTTTTTTAGGTTATAACATTTTTTGGGACCCCACAACCCACATTAAAGATTCAGGCTCTACACACACACACACTTGTGTACATGCAGCATGCTTGGAAAAACCCACATCTAAATAAATAAACATACATACATAATATACACATAATATAACATCATTGTATATACACAAGTACACAATATACTTACAGGAGCATATACACAATCCCCTGCAGGCTCATGTGCATCTCTGTGGACTGCAGGTGGGGTCACGAGCAGGAGGTTGACGCTGTGTTGTGTTCATGGCTGTGGTTTGTCTCTCTCTGCAGGACACTTGAGTTTTCAGGACTGTTTCGTGACGTCAGGCGTGTGGAATGTGACAGAGCTGGTGCGTGTGTCACAGAGTAAGTGATTCGGACCTCTACACTCTTTACTCAGGACGGGAATCATTCTGCTTCTGATTCGAATCCACTTCTGAACTGAGATGATAATGAAACAGTCTTAAACGCTGATGAATCTCACAAGTTAAAGTTGTAGAGCATGTGTTGTGTTGTCATGGGAACAGTGATGCTTGACGGGATTGTGTATGATTAATTGGACTGTTCTCTGTCTGCATCTAATTTAGCACCAGTTGCCACGGCAACCGGGCCCAACTTCTCTCTGGCTGATCTGGACAGTCCAGGATATTACAACATCAACCTGGGACGTCGCTCTATAACATCCACCCCCTCCACCAGGTAACACACACACTCACACACACACACACACACACTCACACACACTCACACACACTCACACACACTCACACACACTCCACACACTCACACACACACACGGACAAACTGCTGTAACTCTTTCATGTCTTAAACTGCTGTTTTAATAGCTGATCTGTCTCTCTGTTTTAATAGCTGATCTGTCTATCTGTTTTAATAGCTGATCTGTCTATCTGTTTTAATAGCTGATCTGTCTATCTGTTTTAATAGCTGATCTGTCTCTCTGTTTTAATAGCTGATCTGTCTCTCTGTTTTAATAGCTGATCTGCTCTCTGTTTTAATAGCTGATCTGTCTATCTGTTTTAATAGCTGATCTGTCTCTCTGTTTTAATAGCTGATCTGTCTCTCTGTTTTAATAGCTGATCTGTCTCTCTGTTTTAATAGCTGATCTGTCTCTCTGTTTTAATAGCTGATCTGTCTCTCTGTTTTTAATAGCTGATCTGTCTATCTGTTTTAATAGCTGATCTGTCTCTCTGTTTTAATAGCTGATCTGTCTTCTGTTTTTATTGTTCTCTGTTTTAATAGCTGATCTGTCTCTCTGTTTT
>JAZGTH010000133.1:672500-757500 GCA_036877525.1 Chromobotia macracanthus
GTGAGGATGTGTTGTATGGTGTTTGTGTATGTGTGTGTCTGTTTGAGTGTGTGTAGTGTGAGGATGTGTTGTATGGTGTTTGAATGTGTGTGTCTGTTTGAGTGTGTGTAGTGTGAGGATGTGTTGTATGGTGTTGTGTGTGAATGTGTGTGTGTGAGGATGTGTTGTATGGCGGGCAGCTTGTTAGCGTGATGCGTCAGGAGGGTCACGGGAGCGTTTGATTGGCTGCCAGTCTGAGTGTCTGGACTGACACTGAAGAGAGAAATAACACAAACATAACATCTCATACACACGTGTACATGCGTGTGCTACACACACAGGAGAGAGAGCTCACAAACGTACTGCAGAGGCTGCTGATGCTCACTGTTGTCGTTGGCAGCTGTTGTCAGGCACTCAGATGCATATGTTGATTCATTAAACAGTGACTGTAGCCGCGACCTCCAGTATCTGTTTATATGGAGACATTACACTGTTACAGTACAGAGACAATGATCTCTGCTTTTGTTTTCAGTCCATACAAGATTAGTACAGACAGTTTTATATTTGAGGAGTTGCTGTACACAGTCACATCTTTACAAAAAAGCTTTCACCTGTTTGTTTAGCTTTTCCCCAGTAAAAAGCAATATACAGAGAAGTGATGCATCTTATGATTTAATATTGATATTATAGATTATAAATATAATTTAAAATGGTAAGTATTATCTTTATGTAAACTTTTTTTTTGCTACAGTTTGCAATTAATATTTTTAATGTAATTTAAGTAATGATGCTTTTAATTTGTAATTTGTTTTTACTTTTGTATTTTTTTAATGTTTAAGTATATATGAGAAATATGCAAATATTCACAAGTGAATCACAGATCTCAGCCGTTACATTGAAATCAGCACGTATAATTATTTCCTTCAGTCCCAGCCGTGAGACTCATAAACGTCCCTTCAGCAGATCTGACATGTTTCTGGGTCAGTGGGTGAGCCCAGCGTATATTCAGCCAAACTGCAGACAGCTCCAGCTCGCAGCCCTGCGGCTTCTGCTTTGACATTTATAGAATCAGGAGGACATGTTAATGCAGAGTTATATACGAGGAGCCCGACCCAACACACACTTTCTCTTTCATCCTCCTCACTTCCTGTCTGTCCTCTTGGGTTTGGCGTGATGGTTTGAATCTGTCACTCAGACAGAACGCCTTGTGTTTCACTCTGAGTTTTCCCCTCAGCTCTGAAGTCCAGTCAAAACCTCAAATATGGTTCCTCAAACATTGTTTGTTTAAGGCTTTTAATGGGGCAGTTTATACACAGTTTACATGTATTTATTTATTGGCTTTATTGAGGCGTTGGTTTGTTAGACTGGCGTTATTGATGTGTTTATGTGAGAATATTTTTAGTGTGTGTTAATCTATACACAGATGTGTAAAGACAGACGCATTACAACAGTAAGTGCGTTCAGTCTGTGATGTTTTTGGATTTAGTGCTGGATTTAGTTTGGTTTGGCATCATCTCACTTTTGTATATTGTGTGTATTGTGAGCTTGTGCGTTTTGTTGTCATTTGTCTGTTGTTGTGTTTGAACTGCTCAGCGTCGCTACACATTAGAAACATGTTACAGAGCCATAGATTTCACACTCATGTCAGCTGACTCAGAGGAATTCAGGGATATTTTGATTTCTGTAGATTTGATGTGATGGTAGACGCTCATTATAATGTAAAATAACAGTGTGATGGAACAATTGTTATTTTATAGCAGAACGTACTGGAAAGAATCTCGTGTTGTTCACCTCAGACATTTCAGTGGCATCCCCCATGTGTTTTTCCCCCTTTTTTAACTGCATAGAGACCCAATCCAGAACCTCTCCAAACTCTACCCAAGACCCAATCCAGAACCTCTCCAAACTCCATTCAAGACCCAATCCAGAACCTCTCCAAACTCTACACAAGACCCAATCCAGAACCTCTCCAAACTCCATTCAAGACCCAATCCAGAACCTCTCCAAACTCTACCCAAGACCCTATCCAGAACCTCTCCAAACTCCATTCAAGACCCAATCCAGAACCTCTCCAAACTCTACCCAAGACCCAATCCAGAACCTCTCCAAACTCCATTCAAGACCCAATCCAGAACCTCTCCAAACTCTACCCAAGACCCAATCCAGAACCTCTCCAAACTCTACCCAAGACCCAATCCAGAACCTCTCCAAACTCTACCCAAGACCCTATCAAGAATCTCTCCAAACTCTACCCAAGACCCTATCCAGATCCTCTATCCTGCACTCCCCTGCTTTCGAGTAAAGCTCACCCCTGGACCTGGCTCACTGCCTTCTCTGTTTCTTACAACACACCAACAAAAACGAACAAGAGGCCTAGCAGTGTCTTTTCTATAGATTCAATGGTGTGATCAGCAGAGTTGTAGCATTTTAGAAGCTGATATAAGCTTATCATTTTTTAGATAGAAATCAAGAAGCAAAACCGTGTTTAATGAAATCTACATCTCTGTTTTGCCATTTTGTTGATCCCATTTTTACCAGGACTATCTTCGCCTGGTTCTCTTAAGAAGCCGGGGAAATTCGATTTCAACGCTCTGTCCGGCCATTCAAGGTCTGCGCGCATGCCGTTCTCCCATCACCCGCTGCCCATGCTGGCAGGTGTGAGACCAGGTGAGAGTTCAGAGCCCCACCCCTCATCCCCTCCCTCCCTGTTCTGTTCCCTCAGGCCCCGCCCCCACAGCTGTAGCACCTGATGGGGTTGGATGGTGTGATGTCTGGGGAGGTGTTGTTGTTGCTGTAGTCTGGTTGGGTGATGGCACTTGTGTTGACCCACCATCCCACCCCCCCACCCTCTCCCTTGTACGAGATCGATCTGTTCTGTAGTCTGTCTGTCTTTCACTGTGATTGATTGGCGAATGGTCTCTTTATTTCCTGATGTAGGCATTATTTACATCATTATGTCTTTTATAAAGTTAAACAACAGTCATTTCTTTGTAAAGTGATCAGAAGAGATCAGCTGCTTTAATGCAGAACTCACAACATTACAAAACCGTGAACTGAGAAAACATTTTTCAGAGGTGTTTTGATGTCTTAAGCATCTATCATTGACTTAAAAAGAAGAAAAAGAAGAGAAAAGTGTTGAATTGTCAGACTGGGACGTCAACAAAATCTACCATCAAAGTCAGAAGCTTTTTAGATCCAAATCAGGATTTGATCACAAATGAACGGAGCGAACATTCAACAGCCATTACAACTCACAACAGCACTAGAAACAGGTGAAATGTCCTCTGTAGCTGTATCTAGATCAGTAGCTAACATTACGTTACGTACAATAGCTGATATATTCACACTGACCTGTGTAAATGTAGTTATAGTCAGACAGTTTAATCAGTTTATATTCTTGCTTGTTTTTGTGGTTTGACTAGTTTGTTGGGAAGCAGTGTATGTTTGGATGGCGATGATGTACGATGCCCTCTGTGTGGCCATGTGTTGTTTGGTGTACCACGCTTGTGTTTTGAGCTGTTCTTGTGTTTCTACTCCAAGTGAGGGGGTGGGGGGTGTATTTGGTGGTGGTAGTTTGTGGCACCATTTACCTCCTTCTTGAGGCTTTGGCTCCGTCCCATTCCCTAATGGGATTAAAGGATGGATGATGACAGAGTGAAAGAAATGGAGGAAGAGGAGAGAATAGCTGTCTGGAGGACAGGGAGAGTGAAGCAGAGCTTTGGCTGGGAGCGCAGCGTCTGGGATTCAGGAGCCTCTGGAAGTTGGCAGACTGTCCCGGGCAGCTGGGGGCTCTGCTTGGCCGGAGGAGAAAAGATCTCAGGCCTTCCTCTCGCCAATCAAGAGACGCTCTTCATGTTGCTTTTATGAAGAAACTCACGCACAGATCTGCAGGACTTCTGCTTTCTGTTACATTATCGCTACTTTACATGATTATATCAGTATTTTATGTATGTGCAGTAATATCGTTTCTACAGTTTATTAATGAAAAGCATGTTGTCCAGTGAGGAGCTGTGTGTGAGCTGAGATGTACTGCATGTGTCTCAGTTTGTGTTGTATTATGAGGGAGGTTCTTGGTCTGATCCAGTTTAATCCACGCCAGAGTTTCTGGGTGATCTGGATTAAAAAATGTTACAGCTTTCATGATTGTACAGTTTAAACAACAGTAGTTTACGTTTGTAAATTAAAAGCTGCAGTACTTTCTCTGTACTTTATTTGTGTGTTTGTGTGTGTTTGAATATTTTCAGTTTGTGATAAATAATCTTTAATTCAATGATCAGGCGATTTTTACTTGTACACACACACACACACACACACACACACACACATCTCATGTCATTCACTGTGTCATTGCTCTCATTGCTGATATGCTGCTGGTGTTTGTGTACATCACTAACTCTCTCTCTCTCTCTCTCTGTGTCTCTCAGCAGGAAGTCCCCGCGCCTCAGCTTCCTCTCTGCACTTCCCGTCTCCCTCCATCATCCAGCAGTCCAGTCCATACTTCACCCACCCCACCATCAGATACCACCACCACCCGGGCCAGGACCCGCTCAAGGAGTTCGTGCAGTTTGTGTGTGCCGACGGATCGGGCCAGGCCAGCGCTCAGGTAAGAGGAAGTGAAATCACACGGGAAGTGATGATCCGGCAATCTGGGCTCAATTACTCCTGTCTGCTCTGCCGAAACCGCCTGGAGAATGTGAGGAAAGTTTTCCTCTCTGAGGAATTGTTTCATGCAGAACAGTGACTGCAGCACACACACACTGATCATATAGTGTGTGTTTGGCTTACTAAGGGTTAAAACATTTTTCTTACAAAAGTTTTAACTAACCATATATATATATATGTATATATATATATATATTCCCAGATGATAACTGGATGCATACTTATTTTAAATGCTAGTGTGAAAAATATTAGGCAGCATGCATTATAAACTCTGCATCTGCCTGAATTCCCGTGCAAACACAGACATTTATATTAGAGATTGTGAACTACAGATTTTCACAGAGTTGCTCTATTTCACTCAGTAGATTTATGATGAATCTGTGTCAGTGAACAGACTGTTAGCTGAAGATCAGATGTTTGCCTGCATCCAAACCCTCATGTTTTATTTCTGCTCATTAATTTATAGGTTTGTTAAACATGAAGACAAGAGAATAGCTTACAGTTATACATCAACAGCGTGCCTCAGCTATGACTCTCATAAAGACCTTGTTCCTGTGAATCTAACAGTATCAATCATTATTAGAGTTTGAAAAACACAGCCAGAGCCTCGTGTCATATCTTACAGCTGTAATCGTAAAGTGTCTTTAGAATGAAATCTCTCTGTTTCTTGTCTCTGAGACTGACTGCTTGGTTGTTTGTATGTATCTTGTGTGTTTATAATCTTCAGGTAATCTCTGATTCTCTGTCCATCTTCACAATGAAACTCGCGCACACATGCGAGCACTCAGCATACATCCCTCCTCGGCCGCCATTTTCAACCTCCTGAAAGCGCCTCTTGTTTTTAAGCCATTGTTTTTAAGCCTCCTCATTCATGCTTCTCATCTCCTGTTCCTCACCTCCTACCAAACATCATCTTGTTGATGTCTCAGCTCGTTCACTGCTCTTGTCTGTGCCTGTGGTGAACTCACACACACACACACACACACAGTGTACATGCATTCACCATCATTTGGTTGTTTTCCTCGCAGCACTTCACCACCAGCCACCCCATCTTTTTTTTGGGCGAGTCAGTGTTGTTTTGTGGGGTGTCGGGCGTGTTCGCACTCCTCACCCTATTTGTGTCGTCTGCAGCCGAACGGAAGCGGCCAGAGCAAAATGCCGGGCTCCTTCTTACTTCCTCCACCCCCCCCTGTGGCGCGTCCAGTGCCCCTCTCAATGCCAGACTCTAAACCCAGCAGCACGCCCCCCGATGGTGGACTCACCTCACCCACATCTCCGTGTAAGTGACCCGCCCCATCCCACCAATCCCAATCCGGCTGTGCAAAAGCGAGCCAATCGTCTGGCCGAAGCTGGGCCCGGCTGACCAATCACATACAAGTACAGCAAACAAGTACAGTTCTTCTTAAAGCTGAAGTGTGTCATTTTTATTTTAAAATTATAAATTATAAACATTCCTATTTCAGCATAATATGCATAAGAGACTCAGTAAGTAAAAAGATCAACACTGGTTTTCAAAACATTGCTGTTTGTCTGAGCTCCCGACAGTCAGACATTATTCAGCTGTGACTGATGACAGATGAGGAGAATGTTCAGGAAACGTGTGTTGGCAGAGAAATGACACACTTCACCTTTAAGTTAGTGTTTAATGGCTGTTCTTCATTCGTTTCTCGGTACTATTAATTGTAGGGCAGATTTGGGCTCGAACTACTTCATCATTTTTTTTTTTGAGTTTTCGATTTTTTTTATTAACCCAAATGAAACCAATGCAAAATTGTTGCGGTACTTTTTCTGCAAGCTCAGTTTTGTCAAGCTGAGGCGGTGATTTCACACCATTGCAACAACAGGCAGTGGTTTATCAGATCTCACTGAAGGGTACAAATTTAGGGCAGTTCAAATGGACTCCACCACACCTCGTTTTAAAAGCATCTGTAACGACACGACACCGCACACATGGCGGTCAAAACGCCGTGACTGATATTATGTGAAAGGGCCAAACATAACATTTACATTTGTGAGACACGAGGAACTCATGCTTTGTTCCATTGACTCTTTCCGTTGGTTTGGTTTGGTTTGCGTTGGTTTTGAGTTGAAGTTGTTGGTGGGCTTCTGGCCTGTGGATTGTGGCGGTGGGCTCCAGAGCTGCTCCAGAGGTCACTTCATACACACAGTGAGTAGAACACACAGACTGATCTGGAAGCTGCAGTTCTGGCTCTTTCAGAGAGGAGGTGTGGGGTGTTGGGCTGGAGAAACACACATCAGATCCCTCACCACAGACGGGGCACTGGACGAGGCACTTACTTTTAATTTCATCTTTCATCTTTCTGTTTCTTCTTCCTTTTTGTTTTCTTTTCTTTAACTGTTTTTTTGGTTGTTTGTATGTTTCTGCCCAAACTGTCTTTTTAAGTGTTTGTGTGTCTCTTAACACACTTAACACACACTGCTGCTCACACACAAACGCTGTTTATATGATTATATTTCAACAGTGCTGCTCATCACTCGAGGTTATCAGCGTATTCTGCTCTCTGTTGTGAATGAATTATATAAGTTTATATTTGATCACTTTGGCTCTGTTTTATATTTTTTTGCATGTATTTTTGCATGGCATACAGAGAAGTAAAGCCTCCAAAAATTGTGTTTTTAATAATGTTGTTTAGGGACATAAAACACACCCAATTATTTTAACTGTTATAGTTAGAAAAACAAAAAAGAATATATTACTTGTAATAACAGAAAGAAGTTTACTTCAGTAGTATGAACAAAGCAGCACAGCACATCTTAGTTCTGTCGTTTTGAGTGTTTGCCAGTAGAAGCAGAAAAAGCAAACTGCAGAATTATCATCTTTGTGTTTGATTATTTTCACACTGATTATGTTTGATGTGTTGTAGACGAACCGTTGAGTCCTCACGGAGTCCATCAAATAAATCTGAATCCTCAAACTGCCCTAAATTTGTGTATCGACTTCAAACCTGCAGCATCAAATCTTCAAAACACATTTCATTATTCTGATCATTTCTGATCTGCTGGTGTGTGACCCTAAAACAATCAAATATCTTTGATAAGTTCCTGCATGATTTTTTATTGGTTATAATTGACCAAAAGTTTCAGTGCAGGAAGATCCAGTTTTTCAATTATAACTCATGAAACTCTCACTAAGTATTATGGAAAATCTTAGTTAAATGAATCGCTGTGTTGTGATGTTGAGTCTGTAGTGCAGATTGGCCTTTTTTGCACAAATTGTTTAAATTGATTAAATGATCAAACATTAAATATGTTTACTACAGAATTCATCTTTTAGATACAGTGTATTGTGATTTACTGATGGACAATTTGAGTTTCTTTATGTTTATGTTCTCCCTCTCTGTCTGTCTCTCTCTCTTCCTCTGTCTCTCTCTGTCTCTCTCTCTCTCTCTCTCTCTCTCTCTCTCTCTCTGTCTCTCTCTCTCTCTGTCTCTCTCTCTCTCTCTCTCTTTCTCTGTGTCTCTCTCTCTCTCTGTGTCTCTCTCTCTGTCTCTCTCTCTCTCAGCATACTCCACGTCAGGCTCCTCAGCTCCCAACAGGTTTGTCAGCATCGGATCACGGGACAACAACTTTCTGAACATCCCTCAGCAGACGCAGGTGATTCTCTCAGTCTGTTAAAGGCCAGAGCTTTCACTCTTTCCCATGATGCTCTGCTGTGGTGACTGGTGTAAATGAACTCCAGCTGATCAGTGTGGTGTAGTTGATTTGAGTGTTGTGAATGTGGTCACCACACTGTTCCTCCTCCATCAGCCAGTACACTTCACTCATTAATGTGTAAACCACAGCCGCCTCAGGCCAGTTCCTGCTCCTCAACACATGTTCACCATCTGAACTTCTGTCTCCAGCTCTCTCTCACCTCGTCCCTCTGCTGCTCCACCTCCATGAAGTTCAGAATTTATTTTCCTCTCTTCCTGCTCAGGGTTTTCTCATTCTCAGTTTGTCTTTCATGACTCACCATCGCCTCCTTCTGGTCACTCCTGATATATTTTTTCTTCTTTCTCTTCTCCTCTCACTCATGGGGACTTCTTCTTGGCAGTGATGTAGCTTTGTATAATTTTGCACATTTTTTCCAGTGTGTTCTTTCTGAATTGGAGGAGAGATCAGAGGAAGCGTGTGAGAGAAGTCATGCTACATCATAAACTAAATCACTAGTTATTGTGTTGAAGTTTCATGTAGATTTGTTTCTGCAGTTGAACTTATTTAGCAGACGCTTGTATCTGAAGTGATTTGTGAGACAGTGACAAAAGAATAAAAAAGCAACAGTTTCAAAATTGCTAAGTAAAATGTGAGCTAGAGCTACAGTGAGAACAGCGGAAAGTTTTAAAAGAGACAACGTGAAGCAGTAACAGTTATGAGTGAAGTGCTCATGAAGATCCTGGAAGTCTGAAGAGATTTTCTGAAGGCAGGAAGGATCTCATGTGCATACAGCGTCCCCAGAAAGACTTTAAACACCGTCTGAAACAATAACACCGTTATTGCGTCTGACTGTCAGATGTTAGTGAAACATGTTGAGAGTAATAACACTCACACATGATCCAGCCCGAGCAGTGAGAAAGAGACGAGAACACATGAGACAGGAGAGAGAAAGTTTCAGCACAGCCCCTACATCCAAAAGTCACGTCCCAGCTGTCTGGTTGCCCACAGCAACGAGACATGATGTCACAGGCAGTTGAACTTGAGGGGGTGTGGTGGTCATTGCCAGGGATTACAGAGGGATGATGGGATTGTAGAAGGGGGAGTGAAGGGGAAGAGTTTCTTGGCTTGAGCCGCTGTTGGGCTTCAGCCCGGGGCAAACAGAGAGGTGGGGGGTGGTACATGCTCGGGGTATTTGTGTGAGCTGCAAGAGTAAAGCAGAACAAAAGTTCCCCCCTCCAGCCCCTCTTACTCCAAGTGTTTCCAGAATGTGACTTTAGTTTCAGGATTATCAGTCTCGCTCTCTGTTAAATGTGGAGCTGACGACACATTGCTCAGCTCTCCTGATAATGTACTGCACTCACATTCATACAGTCAGTACTGAAGCATGTCGACACTACGTTAATAATTCACTTTTGTTCTGCGTGTGTAAATGTGTTGTTGAGACATGGGACAGGTCACAGGTCAGACTGAGCGCTGCTTTCATAAGAGTTCACCACACAGCGCCGCCTGCTGGTCGGTCATCCTGACCCTCATGTTGGACGTTATGAATTAAGTGCAACATGTTCTGGTTAAGAATGACCTCTGGTGGTTATATGAGAAACAACCGCGTTCATTTACTAAAACACACATTTACATCAGGATCAGACATCAGCAGAGTTACAATGACAACCCAGAGTGAACAAAAATACAGTTCTGGTGGTAAATGATTTCTTCTGATAAGTTTCTCTTTTGTTTTTTGTAACATCTGATATATTGTCTAAAATTGTATTCATGATCAATATATACATATTATCACGGATTACTTTTGATATGTTGAATTTTGAGGTAATATAAGACATGATCATGGTAACATGCTCAGAATCACAATTTAATTGAATAGATTTTAATTGACCCGTTATTAAATATTTCTCACATTGTTCTACACAGTTTTTATGTTTATTAATTTAATTGATCTTTTGCTTTTATTTATGTATTTTTATATTTTTTTCAGTCATGGTTCCTTTGACGAGATCCTGCCTGCGACCTGTCAACGCAATTCGAAATTTTATGAAAAAATGCAACATCATATTTGACAAGCCCCGCCCTCTTCTGAATCCACCTTAAGAAACCTTAACAGAGTATTACTGGGAAACGCTCAACCCTGTTTCTGCCAATCATCAGATCACCTTTGACCCGCCCCTCAGAGACTGTAGGATCACCACACGAGGTGAAACCTGCAGAGCTACAGCAAATGAAAGAACTCATGAGGAGACTAAATGTTACTGGCAGCAAGAATTTGGCGTCCAGTGGCTGGATCATCAACCGTTACAGCGGTAAACATCCAGATTTATAAAATCGATCAACCAGTTTCTGTTTTCAACACATTTTAATAAGCTGACCTCACAGCCCTAGAAGTTTCGCATTTTTAATCTGCATTCAGCGTTTTTAGTCTTTTTTGCATTTGCAGGCAATTACAGGTTTAATGATGAAACTGAGAAAATGAATCGCAGCAGAAGTATTGCACTACAGAACAGAGGAACACTAGATTGATGTGCACTATTGAAATATTACGAACATTATTTGCACATTTCTTGCGGAGAAAAACTCGCGACACAGAGACACGTCTCAGATTAGCAGACCCCGTCATCAGATTAATCAAACAACAGGGCGACTCAGACTCTGACTTCAGTCTCAGTGCCAGAACAGGGTTCAGTTTAGTGCTCTTATAGTCAGTAATGACCAGAATAACCAGCAGGCTTACGGCCACATGTCCCAGCTTCAGTTCTGAAATGACTTTTTTGAAAAGTTTTTCATTCTTGTCGAAAAAATGTCATTTTTAAGAGCCCAGATAGTCATTTTATTATTAGGTTTTATCATTCAAGTTTTGACTTTAATTGAAGCCATATACAATTTTTAATCTTTGAAACATTTTTAGAGAAAAATCAATTTTTCGCAGCCCCATCTCATTATTTCTAATTGGCTGTGTAAAAGCTCTTTTAATCATTGGCCTGTTTTTAATGAATTTCCTAACTGTAGCAAGACATCATAAAGTCCCAGAGTCATTAGCTCTAATGAAGCCGGCTCGAGAGACATGCCCACTTCTGTGTTTTGTTTACGTACCCGTTTACACTCCCAGAAGTCCCGGTTCCAAGAACACGAGACGTCACTGCGGAGCAAAAGAATGTGTGACATATCACAGTCGAGCTCAGAGGGAAGTGGGCCGTCCGGGACGCTTTTATTAGCTGTTATTTTCTACTGTTCTGTAAACTGTATCGCTCCACAGGATGAAATTCGGTAATGACACGCGCCATCCGCCGCAGACTGACTATAAAGGGAAGCCTTTACAGTAACTTACCGTAGGGCAATCTTCATTCATCTGTAGATAGATATTCTCGTGAATCAATCACACGTCACGTCACTCAAAAGATGTTTAATTTTTACCTGGAATCTCACAAAATAACTGGACTGCCTGACCGTGTGTCTGACTGCAGGGAAGCGTCGTTGCCGACAGGCGGCCGTGTCATCGGTTCGGTAGAACATGAGATTTATGATGGCAATGGTCTTTTCTTTTCTAATCAAAGGAAGTGCCTCTGTATTCCCATTATGCAATTTGTTAAACATGAATTCAGGTTATTTTCTTGCATATAAGCTATAGAAGAGCGTGAAATTTCTATGAGAAAACACAAGCATCAGCTCACTAGTTACAAACATCTTTATATATACAGGATATATATTCCATATATATTTATATATACAGTTTTTTTCTTCTTTGCCTAATAAGCTCAGTGGCAGTCTAGTTATTTTTTGAAGTCGATGACATCATCACGAATCACAAATCAGACGATCCTTCAGAGATTCAGTCGCGAAACCCCGATCTGCACTTATAGTGAAAATAGTGTTCGGCAAAATCCACGGAAATGTGATTTCCGCAGGTAACGTCATGATAGAGTAGAACTACACAAAACGCACGGCTTTAGATTTCTGTTGTGGTTGGACAGGAAGTATTTGTTATTGCAGAATAAAGTGTGTTGAGCCATGTGCAATGCCTCCAGCAGAAACTGTGTGTCTGATTGTTAGGGTGTACAGGAACCTAGCGGTTAAAAAACTTATTCTAGAAAAGTCCAAACTGTCCCGGACTCTAAACTGAAGGACAGCGAGCGAGAGCGTCAACAGTCTTTGTAAGTTTTGGGAATTTGTTTTGTAATCGTTCTTTTTCTGCTTTTTTAACGTTTATTTGTAATGATTTGTTCTCAAAACTTAGGAGGGCTGGAGGAGCTTTTTGCGACGTGTCAGAATATATCAGTAAATGAAACAGGTGCTTTTTATGGATTAAAGTACATTCAAGCTCTATTATACGTAATAATTAAACCAACGTAAGTGTTATCTTCAAAACGACTTTTAGGAAACGTTCTTCACTCTTTGTATTTGTTTTGGGGGGAGGGGGTTCATTTTGCTCAAGGTTGTGACAAAAGGCATTTTTCCTCCAACCTGTTCCAGAAATCTTCAGAGATGACCGTCATGTCCTGAGAGGCAGTTTCTGAGGTTTTATGACTTCAGCTGAAATAAGATCTTTCCAGTATTTTTGACGTATATCATGATCTGTATTGTACTATGCATTCCAGTTTTGTAGGACATTCATGCTTTGGGTCGCCCAGTGTCACAAATCATTGTAGTGCTTAAAGCTCTTGATCCAGAACGTATGACAAGATCTTCCCTGTTTATGGGAGAGGCTTTAAAAGCATCAATAAACAATATTGATTATTTATCAGTATTGAGAATTAATTGAATCTCATGAAAATCTCCGGGTCATATTTTACTCCAAAATCAAAAGAACAAATGAATGACATTTAATAGTTGTCATGAAAATGTAACATTTTTATGGTCGTAAAAATAGACATTGTTTTCTTAAAGCAAAATAAAATGTATTTTGATTTGGATCCAAAATATGTCCTGGATGTTATTGCTAAGATTCAAGCAAACAGACTCACAGAGTCAGTAGCCAATCAGAACAAGAGTTAATGAAAATATAATGAACCCCCTCCCCTTTCAAAACCCACCCCCCCGTACCTGCCCCGTGTAAATGACTCTAAATATTAGTTTCGTGATTTAGTGTTAGACTCAGAGCAACAGAAAGGTTGTCCCTAAAAAGTGCCTTTTGTTCACAGACTCCATCTTGTATTCCTGAGTGCCCATCTTAAAAAAAAAAGTTCCCTCATATAAACTGTATCTTCTTCCACAAGTTCTTCACAGCAGTATATATAGTACTAAATGAAATCGGTGTGACTTAGTTCCTCTTTTTATTGTTGAATAATTAAGAAAATGTTTAAAAAAGACAAAAAAAATCTTTCTGTCTTGCTTTTTCTTCCTCTGTATTCTCGTCTCCTGCTTTCTTTGGACACTGGAGTTAGTCTAGATGCATAACCATCTGCCCTCCCTGTGGCTCTTCTCTCTGAACGGAGGGCTTTTAAAATTAAAAAAACAGATGAATTGTTGTCTGAGCAGAATGCAGTTAGCTCACGTTATCCTGTCTGTACGCTTCACCTTGTATTCATACCGATCTCTAAAGCTTCTTCATTGAGCAGTTAATGTACATGAACAAGTTTACGCCGGCGGGCTCTGCTGGGTGTCTGATGGAGAGGGTCTGCTGGGTGTCTGATGGAGGGTCTGCTGGGTTATAAACAGGCTTATTCACCAAAGTCTCGCAGATGCCCACTGCTGAGGTACAATAGACAAGTTGTGATTCTTTTTTGAAATTATTTATTTCCTTTGTTTTGTTACCAAATTTGAATTTGATTAGTTTTGATCTTTGTATTGATATTGAATCTGTATTGATGCACCTTCTTAATGGTTGTACGAGACCAGATATTTAAAGTGTTCCTGTTAAGATGAAGCACCTTATTCTGAAACGTTAGAGCCCAGGGAACGCGACAGACCGTTTCAAAACATCAGACAATACAAACAAATGCCACCGCAAGCCCGGAGTTACGAGCCAACTCTTAGACCAAAGTGATGCATGCCACAAAATCTGAACTCAATTAAACCACCTCAAAAACTCACAAAGTCAACACGGGCTTAACAGCAGCAGCGCGTTCCTCCACCAACACAATGATGCAGTCACTTTCACCTGCAGTCTACGTTCCCCAACATAAATGATGCAGTCACTTTCACTTTACTTTCCTTCACCAACACAATGAGACTTTCACTTTCACTTTCCTTCACCAACACAATGAGACTTTCACTTTCACTTTACTTTCCTTCACCAACACAATGAGATTTTCACTTTCACTTTACTTTCCTTCACCAACACAATGAGACTTTCACTTTACTTTCCTTCACCAACACAATGAGATTTTCACTTTCACTTTACTTTCCTTCACCAACACAATGAGACTTTCACTTTCACTTTAGTTTCCTCCACCGACACAATGAGACTTTCACTTTCAGTGCATGAGTCCAGCATACACGCTGGTTCTGATTCAGACTCTGTGTATGAAAGTCTGTATCTTTGTGTTGGCACAGAGGACGTCGTTCCTCTCTGGTCCTGACCGTCCGTTTAATTATCTTTATGGTGTTCATTTTTATATTCTTGTTAATGAGGTATTTGGATGTTTAGAGTAGAATAAACCCTCAGCAGCTTTGGTTCTGGCCCCTCCCTGTAGACACGCCCTCTCTGGAGACACGCCCCTCAGAGCCTATGGTGAAATGCATGTGTTGATTACAATTTCTTTTCCATAATAAGAAAAACAGTTTGAAAAGAGCAGCACCTTTAACGGTTTGAATAAAAGGATGTTCTTGACTGTAACTGTGTGCAGTTTTTGAGTTTTATTTTCAGTCTTGAATCAGTTGTCACAGTGCAGTAACATTCATTCAGTCAACAGTCACAAATCTCACAACATTTAACACTGCTTATAAAGACGGCACTAAATGTTGTTCACATGGATCAGTTAAAACGAGGGAAAGATGAACAACAGACGATGAGATTTTTGAATTGTTTTAATAATAAGCTGCTGTAGTGTCAAAATATTGAAAATATTTTTCTCTTGATTTGCCTTCACCATCAACAACAGTAATATCACAGACTGAAGACTTCATGCTTTTATTAAAAGTTAGTGATAGTTTTCAATATGCTATAATTTCAACAGTAACAGTTATCAAACATTTCATTTGTTCAGACGTCAGATAACGTTGGTTTATATGATGATATAGCGGCTATTTTATGAAAAGTCTGGAAATATTTGACTTCAATGCTAATGACCAATCAGAATCACACACTCCATTCAGCATGTAAATATCACACAACACACCAGCTCATGGAGTTACAGTATTTATTTCATGTCCTCCATTAATTTAACCTTTCAGAAATGATTTAAACATTGAGCATAAAGAGTAACTCGCACACTAAACAGTGAGTGATCATTAATTACTGCATCACATTTCTGTTTCAGTTTAAAAACAGAGCAAAACAATTATTAAATTAAGACAATCGTTAAACTATTTAGTATTTAGTCACTTAGACTAGTACTTGACATTTGTCAGAACAAGACTTCAGCCTTTATATTAATGTAATTTAAGACATTAATTCTTTAATTGTTAAAACATTTGTGTAACTGTTATATAAAATACTTCAGTGCATTTACATTAAATCACTTGTAATGATGTCAAATATCATTCGTTCTACAGCGTTTGTGCTTTTACAATGACCTGCAGTGACAGTCTTCAGCTCTTTTCTCAGTGTTTCACAGCTGGTAGATGATGTCGTGATCACATCCCTGCCAGTCTATCAGCTCTGAGCTCTGAAACCACAGTGAGATCTCCCGCACAGCTCCTTCCACCGAGTCAGACGCATGCACGACATTCCTCAACACAAACATCAGCACATTAAAGTCAAGGGTTATATCACTCTGCAATGCTAAACAATTTTAAATGCAAAAAAGTAGTTTTTATGTGGCTGTTTAGAATAGCAGACTACAATATCTGCAGCACGTACACTGTGTAGCACATATATGTTGATATGTATATGTGTGATATATGATATATATATATATATATACATGTGTGTGTATGGATGCCACTGAATTCATAATGCAGGTCATGTGACATCAATGTTATACATCACTGTTTCTGAAATATTTACATTGCATACAGGCTGTTTCACACACTTCATACAAAGTTAAACAGTATATACTGTGCAGTGTGCAGTACACCAGTAATCTAGTACACTAGTATTCCAGTACACCAGTAGCTTGTGTCAGTACTGTCTGTATACTGTAGATTCATACCTGCTGACGTGAACACTGAAATCTCCTCGTATAGTTCCAGGCGTGGCCTCCGCTGGGTTTGTGTGTCCCACCAGCATGCGTGATGACCTCACCACATTATGCCCCTCCCACACCTGCACACAAATAAACGAATGCTGCAGCAATTTCATGTTTATTCTGATAATATGTGACAGGGTTTAGAAGAGTGCCTGTGTCTGTGTGAATAACATAATAACATAAGAATGCATCATATAATGAAGATTATAATATACACAGTCAGCTGAGAGAAATCATGACTGGTATTGTTTTAACTACATCTGTCACAGTGGATATAGAAGCTCATTGTACAGCACCATCAGCAGGGCTCTGTCTGTACACTGCCCACTTCAGCAAATGTAAGTTAAACAAAAGTTGAATGCTATTCCCAGCATACAGCAGCCCATGTGACTGCAGCACAGCTTCTGATTGGTTCTCACCATTGCAACTACAGGACCAGAGGTCATGTAGTGGAGCAGACTGGAGAAGAACGGTTTCTTCTGCAGTGACACGTAATGCTGAGCTAACAACATCTCAGGAGCCTGAAAAACATTTAAACACGCACACAGTAATGTAACCTTCAAATATATCTGCATTATTGATTTAACTGCGTATTGCGTCAAACACAAATAGAGGAAAAGGCATAAAACAAACTGTGCAGCATGTACAAATACATGAGCAGCCAGTGGAATGTGTGTCACTCACCTGCAGCATCTTTAAACCCACCAATCGAAACCCTCGCTGCTCAAAGCGCTGGATGATCTCACCAATCAGACGCCTCTGAACACCATCAGGCTTGACGGCTACTAAAGTTCTTTCCTTCAAACCAGGAAAACCTACAACGGCACAATATTCAAGAGAAACGCAGTCAGACAGACACATCCACTGCGTGAGTTTCCAAAAGAGCATCAAATAAACCATCAGACTCGCCCTCCTCTCACAGCTCTGCTCTGCACAGATAACAGCACAGTTCAGACTGTTGTAATCAGAGGTGGAGCAGAACACAGTGTCTAAATCAACAGCAGGAACACAGCAGCCACGCCACAAGCTACTTTCTAACAATAAAGGTTCTTCGACGGTTCTTCACAGTGATGTCATAGAGGAATCACTTTTGGTTCACCAAAGAACCATTCAAATGTTCTTAAAAGAGCCATTTCTTTCTTACCTTTATATAGTCTAAAGATCCTTTCTCCACTACAAAAAAGCTTTTTGTGGAGCAGAAAGATTCTGTGGATGTTTAAAGTTCTTGGAGCAATTTCATTTATTTATTTTTATTTTTTCATTTTATACACTTTTTTAACAAAAATAAAAAAAAAAAAAAAAAAAAAAAAAAAAAAAAAAAAAAAAAAAAAAAAAAAAAAAAAAAGACTTAATAAGTGCTCATAATACAAGTTTCAGACATTGCTCAGAGTATCATATGCTACAACAAGGGAGAGATTTAAAGGGAAGAGGGATGAAGGAAATGAAGGGAAAGGAATTTTTTTATGAGGTTAAGTGCTCACAAACATACAGACAAAATGTTTTTAAAAGCGTAACCAGATTCCTTAAAAGCTTCTTGCTGTATATATTTATTTGTCATTACTTGAGAAACGTCTGGTTTAAGGTTTTAAAGTGTTTCAAAAACATCTTTAAGAAGAAGAAGAGGGGAGCAGCAGTAACTGAGTACACAAACCACTACAGCAGATAATGCATCTCATACAGAAGCTTCGCCCGTCACTCAGTGACTGTGCTGCAGTATTTGTCATTTCATTGAGTTTTTACTCAGTGACATGAAGTCAAACAGATCTAAAGTTACAGCAACATTCATGTTTCTCTCAGACGTGATGGCACGAGATTCTTCCTGATCTAATTCAAGCTGTTCCACACAAATCATGTTCATGTGCTGTTCATTTAACCCACATACTCCACATTCAACAGGACGCTCCGATTGGCTGTCTGACCGACCAATCCTGTCGCACTATGAAGAGGAGGAAGACAATTAAAGTGAATAAAAATGAAACAGTTCAGTGTCTGGTTACACTGGAGACTCTCCACTATAATAAAACAGCATCATTCATCAGGAGCTGCTCATCTAACAGTCACAACAGCACAAGCTGTCAGAGCCACAAACACAAACACACTCACAGCAGAGCGTATGAAAGACCATCACATTCAATGAGAGTAAACACATCAGTGCACACTGAGCTCCTCACACTTCACATGTTATTACAGATGCAGGACGTGTTCAACACACACAGTACAGAGTTCACATCAGCCTCACACACTCACAGACACACACACACAGAGACACTCACACACACTCACATACAGACACACTCACACACACACATACAGACACACTCACACACACTCACATACAGACACACTCACACACACTCACATACAGACACACACACACACACAGACACTCACACACACACACACACACACACACACACACACACACACACACACACACTCACAGACACACACACACACACACTCACTCACACACACACTCACACACACACACAGACACACACACACAGACACACACACACTCAGACACACACACACTCAGACACACACACACAGACACACACTCAGACACACACACAGACACACACACACAGACACACACACACACACACACACACACACACACACAGACAGACACACAGACAGACACACACACACACAAGACACACACACACACACACAGACAGACACACACACACAGACACACACACCACAGACACACACTCACAGACACACACACTCACAGACACACACACACACACACACACACACACACACACACACACACACACACACACACACACACACACACACACACAGACACACACACACAGACACACACACACTCACAGACACACACTCACACACACAGACACACTTCAGCTGCTTCATTCTTATAAACCTGAAGAAACACAACGCATGCACACTGGAGCAGTTTGAGTTAGTTCTGGTTAGTTTGAGTTAGTTCACACACAGATGTAGGTTAGTTCTGGTTAGTTTGGGTTAGTTCACACACAGATGTAGGTTAGTTCTGGTTAGTTCTGGTTAGTTCACACACAGATGGACGCACACCTGCGTTACTGCTGGAGCCGCGCGCGACTGAACTCATCGCGGAGGCTCGCGCCGCGCGCGTGCGGAGGACGCGCGTCACTGCCGGCAGCCGCATGTGGAAGTGAAGCGAAGATCCGCGCGTCGCTGTAAGAGCGCTGACGCGCTAAACGCGTGACGTCACCGCGTCACTCACCTGTCGGTCAAAGTCAAGCGCGCGGACGAGACGCGCCGCGTCACTGAGAGCGTCATCACGTGCACGACCAGCGGCGCTTCATTACCACCATTTCACACACACACACACACACTAACATATGTGCTTTATAGAGACACACACACACACACACACACTAACATATGTGCTTTATAGAGACACACACACACACACTAACATATGTGCTTTATAGAGACACACACTAACACTAACATATGTGCTTTATAGAGACACACACACACTAACATATGTGCTTTATAGAGACACACACACACACTAACATATGTGCTTTATAGAGACACACACACACACACTAACATATGTGCTTTATAGAGACACACACACACTAACATATGTGCTTTATAGAGACACACACACACACACTAACACTAACATATGTGCTTTATAGAGACACACACACACTAACATATGTGCTTTATAGAGACACACACACACACACACACACACACTAACATATGTGCTTTATAGAGACACACACACACACACACACACACACACACACTAACATATGTGCTTTATAGAGACACACACACACACACACTAACATATGTGCTTTATAGAGCACACACACACACACACACTAACATATGTGCTTTATAGAGACACACACACACACACACACCTAACATATGTGCTTTATAGAGACACACACACACACAACACTAACATATGTGCTTTATAGAGACACACACACACTAACACTAACATATGTGCTTTATAGAGACACACACACACTAACACTAACATATGTGCTTTATAGAGACACACACACACACTAACACTAACATATGTGCTTTATAGAGACACACACACACACTAACACTAACATATGTGCTTTATAGAGACACACACACACACACACTAACATATGTGCTTTATAGAGACACACACACACTAACACTAACATATGTGCTTTATAGAGACACACACACACTAACACTAACATATGTGCTTTATAGAGACACACACACACTAACACTAACATATGTGCTTTATAGAGACACACACACACACACACTAACATATGTGCTTTATAGAGACACACACACACTAACACTAACATATGTGCTTTATAGAGACACACACACTAACACTAACATATGTGCTTTATAGAGACACACACACACTAACACTAACATATGTGCTTTATAGAGACACACACACACACTAACACTAACATATGTGCTTTATAGAGACACACACACACACACACTAACATATGTGCTTTATAGACACACACACACACACACACTAACATATGTGCTTTATAGAGACACACACACACTAACACTAACATATGTGCTTTATAGAGACACACACACACTAACACTAACATATGTGCTTTATAGAGACACACACACACACACTAACATATGTGCTTTATAGAGACACACACACACAACATATACTTTATAGAGACACACACACAACACTAACATATGTGCTTTATAGAGACACACACACACTAACACTAACATATGTGCTTTATAGAGACACACACACACTAACACTAACATATGTGCTTTATAGAGACACACACACACACACACACTAACATATGTGCTTTATAGACACACACACACACACTAACATATGTGCTTTATAGAGACACACACACACACTAACACTAACATATGTGCTTTATAGAGACACACACACACTAACACTAACATATGTGCTTTATAGAGACACACACACACACACTAACATATGTGCTTTATAGAGACACACACACACTAACACTAACATATGTGCTTTATAGAGACACACACACACACTAACACTAACATATGTGCTTTATAGAGACACACACACACACACTAACATATGTGCTTTATAGAGACACACACACACTAACACTAACATATGTGCTTTATAGAGACACACACACACACACTAACATATGTGCTTTATAGAGACACACACACACACACTAACATATGTGCTTTATAGAGACACACACACACTAACACTAACATATGTGCTTTATAGAACACACACACACACACACATAACATATGTGCTTTATAGAGACACACACACACTAACACTAACATATGTGCTTTATAGAGACACACACACACACACACTAACATATGTGCTTTATAGAGACACACACACACACTACACTAACATATGTGCTTTATAGAGACACACACACACACACACACTAACATATGTGCTTTATAGAGACACACACACACACACTAACATATGGCTTATAGACACACACACACACACACTAACATATGTGCTTTATAGAGACACACACACACTAACACTAACATATGTGCTTTAGAGACACACACACACACTACACTAACATATGTGCTTTATAGAGACACACACACACACACTAACATATGTGCTTTATAGAGACACACACACACTAACACTAACATATGTGCTTTATAGAGACACACACACACTACACTAACATATGTGCTTTATAGAGACACACACACACACACACTAACATATGTGCTTTATAGAGACACACACACACTAACACTAACATATGTGCTTTATAGAGACACACACACACTAACACTAACATATGTGCTTTATAGAGCACACACACACACACTAACACTAACATATGTGCTTTATAGAGACACACACACACTAACACTAACATATGTGCTTTATAGAGACACACACACACACACTAACATATGTGCTTTATAGAGACACACACACACTAACACTAACATATGTGCTTTTAGAGACACACACACACACATACACTAACATATGTGCTTTATAGAGACACACACACACACACTAACATATGTGCTTTATAGACACACACACACACACACACACTAACATATGTGCTTTATAGAGACACACACACACACACACTAACATATGTGCTTTATAGAGACACACACACATAACACTAACATATGTGCTTTATAGAGACACACACACACAACACTAACATATGTGCTTTATAGAGACACACACACACTAACACTAACATATGTGCTTTATAGAGACACACACACACTAACACTAACATATGTGCTTTATAGAGACACACACACACAACACTAACATATGTGCTTATAAGACACACACACACACTAACACTAACATATGTGCTTTATAGACACACACACACACACACACTAACATATGTGCTTTATAGAGACACACACACACAACACTAACATATGTGCTTTATAAGACACACACACACAAAACATACACACACACACACACTAACATATGTGCTTTATAGGACACACACACACACACTAACATAATATGTGCTTTATAGAGACACACACACACACACACTAACATATGTGCTTTATAGAGACACACACACACACACACTAACATATGTGCTTTATAGAGACACACACACACACTAACACTAACATATGTGCTTTATAGAGACACACACACACACTAACACTAACATATGTGCTTTATAGAGACACACACACACTAACACTAACATATGTGCTTTATAGAGACACACACACACACTAACATATGTGCTTTATAGAGACACACACACACACACACACTAACATATGTGCTTTATAGAGCACACACACACACACACACTAACATATGTGCTTTATAGAGACACACACACACACACACTAACATATGTGCTTTATAGAGACACACACACACACACTAACATATGTGCTTTATAGAGACACACACACACACACACACACTAACATATGTGCTTTATAGAGACACACACACTAACACTAACATATGTGCTTTATAGAGACACACACACACACACACTAACATATGTGCTTTATAGACACACACACACACTAACATATGTGCTTTATAGAGACACACACACACTAACACTAACATATGTGCTTTATAGAGACACACACACACTAACACTAACATATGTGCTTTATAGAGACACACACACACACACACTAACATATGTGCTTTATAGAGACACACACACACTAACACTAACATATGTGCTTTATAGAGACACACACACACACACACTAACATATGTGCTTTATAGGACACACACACACACACTAACATATGTGCTTTATAGAGACACACACACACACTAACACTAACATATGTGCTTTATAGACACACACACACTACACTAACATATGTGCTTTATAGAGACACACACACACACACACTAACATATGTGCTTTATAGAGACACACACACACACACTAACATATGTGCTTTATAGAGACACACACTAACACTAACATATGTGCTTTATAGAGACACACACACACTAACACTAACATATGTGCTTTATAGAGACACACACACACACACTAACATATGTGCTTTATAGAGACATCACACACACTAACATATGTGCTTTATAGAGACATCACACACTAACATATGTGCTTTATAGAGACACACACTAACACTAACATATGTGCTTTATAGAGACACACACACACACACACTAACATATGTGCTTTATAGAGACACACACACACACACACACACACTAACATATGTGCTTTATAGAGAACACACACACACACACTAACATATGTGCTTTATAGAGACACACTCACTAACACTAACATATGTGCTTTATAGAGACACACACACACTCTGTTGTATTATTTACATTTGTATTTATAATGCGGTGTTTACAACAACATGTGAGATCTTCTATGTTATTATATTTCATAATTCATTAAAGGCAATAATAATAATTTATAATAATAATTTATGATAATAATAATAATTTATAATAATAATTTATAATAATAATAATCATTTACAATAATAATCATTTATAATAATAAATCATTTTAATAATAATTTACAATAATAATAATTTATAATAATAATAATTTATATAATTTGTGTCTGTGTGAACGTGAAGGTTCGGTGTTGGTTCGTGTCTGTGTGAACGTGAAGGTTCAGTGTTGGTTCGTGTCTGTGTGAACGTGAAGGTTCAGGGTTGGTTCGTGTCTGTGTGAACGTGAAGGTTCGGGGTTGGTTCGTGTCTGTGTGAACGTGAAGGTTCAGTGTTGGTTTGTGTCTGTGTGAACGTGAAGGTTCGGTGTTGGTTTGTGTCTGTGTGAACGTGAAGGTTCGGTGTTGGTTCGTGTCTGTGTGAACGTGAAGGTTCGGTGTTGGTTCGTGTCTGTGTGAACGTGAAGGTTCAGTGTTGGTTTGTGTCTGTGTGAACGTGAAGGTTCAGTGTTGGTTTGTGTCTGTGTGAACGTGAAGGTTCAGTGTTGGTTTGTGTCTGTGTGAACGTGAAGGTTCGGTGTTGGTTTGTGTCTGTGTGAACGTGAAGGTTCGGTGTTGGTTCGTGTCTGTGTGAACGTGAAGGTTCGGTGTTGGTTCGTGTCTGTGTGAACGTGAAGGTTCGGTGTTGGTTCGTGTCTGTGTGAACGTGAAGGTTCGGTGTTGGTTTGCGTCTGTGTGAACGTGAAGGTTCGGTGTTGGTTTGTGTCTGTGTGAACGTGAAGGTTCGGTGTTGGTTCGTGTCTGTGTGAACGTGAAGGTTCGGTGTTGGTTCGTGTCTGTGTGAACGTGAAGGTTCGGTGTTGCTTTGTGTCTGTGTGAACGTGAAGGTTCGGCGTTGGTTCGTGTCTGTGTGAACGTGAAGGTTCGGTGTTGGTTTGTGTCTGTGTGAACGTGAAGGTTCGGTGTTGGTTCGTGTCTGTGTGAACGTGAAGGTTCGGTGTTGGTTTGTGTCTGTGTGAACGTGAAGGTTCGGTGTTGGTTCGTGTCTGTGTGATCGTGAAGGTTCGGTGTTGGTTCGTGTCTGTGTGAACGTGAAGGTTCGGTGTTGGTTCGTGTCTGTGTGAACGTGAAGGTTCGGCGTTGGTTCGTGTCTGTGTGAACGTGAAGGTTCGGCGTTGGTTGTGTCTGTGTGAACGTGAAGGTTCGGTGTTGCTCTGTGTCTGTGTGAACGTGAAGGTTCGGTGTTGGTTCGTGTCTGTGTGAACGTGAAGGTTCGGTGTTGGTTTGTGTCTGTGTGATCGTGAAGGTTCGGTGTTGGTTCGTGTCTGTGTGAACGTGAAGGTTCGGTGTTGGTTCGTGTCTGTGTGAACGTGAAGGTTCGGTGTTGGTTCGTGTCTGTGTGAACGTGAAGGTTCGGTGTTGGTTCGTGTCTGTGTGAACG
Organism: Chromobotia macracanthus; assembly: GCA_036877525.1. NCBI lineage: Eukaryota > Metazoa > Chordata > Actinopteri > Cypriniformes > Botiidae > Chromobotia > Chromobotia macracanthus. The sequence goes on from JAZGTH010000133.1 coordinate 698,500, forward strand.
TGAAGGTTCGGTGTTGGTTCGTGTCTGTGTGAACGTGAAGGTTCGGTGTTGGTTCGTGTCTGTGTGAACGTGAAGGTTCGGTGTTGGTTCGTGTCTGTGTGAACGTGAAGGTTCGGTGTTGGTTTGTGTCTGTGTGATCGTGAAGGTTCGGTGTTGGTTTGTGTCTGTGTGAACGTGAAGGTTCGGTGTTGGTTCGTGTCTGTGTGAACGTGAAGTCGGTTGGTTCGTGTCTGTGTGAACGTGAAGGTTCGGCGTTGTTCGTGTCTGTGTGAACGGAGGTTCGGTGTTGGTTCGTGTCTGTGTGAACGTGAAGGTTCGGGTTGGTTCGTGTCTGTGTGAACGTGAAGGTTCAGGCGTTGGTTCGTGTCTGTGTGAACGTGAAGGTTCGTGTTGGTTCGTGTCTGTGTGAACGGAAGGTTCGGCGTTGGTTTGTGTCTGTGTGAACGGAAGGTTCGGTGTTGGTTCGTGTCTGTGTGAACGTGAAGGTTCGGTGTTGGTTTGTGTCTGTGTGAACGTGAAGGTTCGGTGTTGGTTTGTGTCTGTGTGATCGTGAAGGTTCGGTGTTGGTTTGTGTCTGTGTGAACGTGAAGGTTCGGTGTTGGTTCGTGTCTGTGTGAACGTGAAGGTTCGGTGTTGGTTTCGTGTCTGTGTGAACGTGAAGGTTCGGTGTTGGTTTGTGTCTGTGTGATCGTGAAGGTTCGGTGTTGGTTTGTGTCTGTGTGAACGTGAAGGTTCGGTGTTGGTTCGTGTCTGTGTGAACGTGAAGGTTCAGTGTGTTGGTGATCAGCAGCACAGACACACAGAAACAGATCAATGACCGGCGGTACAAACACACAAACTGTTCATGTTTACAGCAGAGCAAACAGAGACCATCACGTCAGACTGAGCTCTGTGTGGCCTTCATCCCAACAGAACATTACAACATTACAATCACTGAATAAAACACCTACACATACAGAGTCATCTACACTACTGAGACTTTACCCTTCATTATTGTTTTATATTGAGAGGAGAACTGACAGTGTCTATGTACCTCATTTCATTCATCTTTAACGTGTGTATGGCATTAACTGCACTGTATCAATGATTTTATAATTACAAGCACCAATTAAAATTAGTGCAAAATTTATTTCACCAGTTGTAGTGGATAAATAACAAGATATCCTCAACTTGCAGGACGATGTAGGACAATGTAAGCCGATTCCTCAGTTTTTAACAAGTTTTGACAAGTTTTTCTGAAGTACTCCTGCTGAAGAACTCTTTACTACAGGGACGAACACTGAAGATTTTTAGATAATCAAACTTATTGTAACTCATTGCAGCCGATGTATTACAAAAATGTATTTAATTTTTAATCTGTTCGAGCAGGAATTGTGAAAAGTGTATTTTTAAAAGCGCATTACCAGGACATGAATACTAAAACTAACAGGATATTTACAATACAATCACATGAATATAATTACATCTCAGAACTACACAACACAAATACCAAAAGTAAAAATTAATAAATGAAAACTGAACAAACTAGTTAGTTTTGAAGTGAGTAGTAAACCCCGCCTTCTCAGTGAATGAAGTCACACGATTGGCTGCCACACGCTGTAGCTCAGCTCATCATTGTTCACTCTTGTGTTTGAGGATCTTAGGCTCCTAAATGCAGAAACAAGCACTCACACATCACACGCCCGACAGCACAGCGAACGCCTCCAGACACGTCCAGCACTCGTGTTGCTCTGTAGCAGCTCTATAGCGTGATGATGTCATTTCATAACTTACGTGTGCTGCTGCAGCTCAACTGCTGCAACATTACACTGTAAATGATTCCCCGAACACACAAGCTGCTGATGAATAAATCAACTCACAGCACACATGCACTCCATGAAGCTGTTGTGTAAACTGGCCTGTGATCTGAATGTCTGTTGTCTCTGCTCAGCAGACGCCAGCAGTCTCAGATAGTGAGTGATCCAGCCTTTCTGCCTGCAGAAACATCATTACAGACATTTAAACAGTGCTGAAACCTTCATCCATTCTGAAGGATCTTTCACAGGGCCCGTTTGAGCATTTTAAGTGTTCGGCTTTCCTCTATTCATCTCTTCAGTAATTTATTTTTAACTGTCATGTATTTTTACATGAACATTTCCTGCCCTCGCTCTGACTCCTAAAAATACAGCAGCAATAACAGTGTGTTGAATTCTAAGACTCTATATATACTGTACACATAATGATAAGCTGTATTTCTCACCGGTCACTGAACTTATTTTCTGGGAAGGCGACTCTGAGTGTCTCATCATAGAACTGCTCATCGGTCTGATCGCTCGACGTTTCATCTGTTTAAAACACATTTACCACAGAACTGCTCATGTTTCACTGCTCTTGTCTTCATCATTCAGTCAGAGAGGGTTATTCATGTTCAAACCAATGTTTGGTATGAACATATTACATAAGCATTGCACAAGAGAAGTTCTTCAGCAGCGTATCTCCTGACCTCACTGCTCTCTGTTACTATAAGAGCAGATCAGCATTAGTTCTGTACGTTTTTATGTTTTCTCTCACCTGTCTTGCTGCAGAACTGTTTCTCTTCCTGCTTCACATCCTGACAGTGTTCAGAAACAGACAGTCATCAGTAAGACACTGTGTGTTCATTCACAGTTTAAATGGACTGCTGTTTATACTGATACCTTTTGCAGAGCTGAAGGCTTTACTCTCCGTATGGCAACTTCAAAATTGTCCATAATCACAGCAAGGATCTCACTGACAGGAAATACAGTTTTAGAGAGAACATAACGGACAGTGTGACCTGAGAGCTTCACAAGGGCTAATGGAGGTCCTGGAGATATTTGATGTCTTACTTCAGAAAGATGAAGTATTCAATCAAGATGAATAAAACGAGGAAGATGATGATATACCACGCACCTGCCGACATACATCAACATTTTAACTCTAATTTAAACTCAGGTCAAAGCGTAAGAGTGAACCTGTGTCTGTACCGTTGTCTCTGCTGGTGTAGTAGATGTTTATCCACTCATCCACTGACAGCAGCTGGACGAGCGCTGACACTGTATTGAGCAAAGAACCAAAGCGCTCCGGGTCGGACTTGTTAAAGGTTTCTCGTAATATAATAGAAAACATGAGGAAGACGGCAAATGTGAGAAGTAAGATGAATCCAACTGACGTGGTGGATTGTTTAATGAAATCCCAGATGAACCTGACACCCTGAAACATACTGAGACAAACACACAGATCTGACATACCATTAAAAGACTGAATAAACAGCTACTGCAGCCAGACAGTTAAAGGTTTATACACGATATTTCAAGACAGTTTGCTTGTGACCTTCATAAACAAAAAGAGAAACAGTTGATCTGTTTTTACAATATTAACACAGACGCTCATGCTCACCGTAAAGCCCGTAAGATCCTGAAGACCCTGATGGCTCTCAATCCTTTAAAAATTTTAAGGAGACGGAAAAAGGCTGAGATGTGGCCACTACCCACATTCTGACCGTGGTTAATGAGGGGAAGTATCAGGTCTGCCATACCCATCAGGGTGATCAAGAGATCTGGAGAAAGATTAGTGGATTAAATAAACATGTGGAGAGATTTTGTCAGTTCTTGTCATCACAACTGGACGCTCTCAGTAATGGCTCACCTAGAATATTCCAAATGCTTTTAAAGTACAGGAGACCCAAAGCTATGATCTTCAGCACACACTCCATCGTATAGAAGGCCAGGAACACCGGTTCCAGCGCTGTAAGATGCCAAACTGAGAAAAAACAACAAGATCCAAGGAAAAAAACAAGCAAACACATTTTTACTCCACATTCAGTTGATCTTGTGAAGATATTGTTTTCAGGTATTTTTGACATTTGGATCTCTTCAGAATTATATATATTATATACATTTTCTGAAGAATGTAGTAGACACGACGGACTAAAATCTGTAAATTACTGACACAATAAAGGTTCTTCACTAACAAACTGAATTGCGTGCTGTTACATTGAGAGATGATGGATGACAAACATGAAATCAAAATATGAGGGAATCTCTGTGCATGGTTGACTTCTGATCATTGACAGCACAGTTAAAACTGCACAGGTGAGTGTAACAGCCTCCACTGTTCAGATCCACCTGCTGTGACGGCGACCCTCTCAAACGTCAGAGCCACTTCTGTCACAGTGTTCATCAGCACGATCACCATCATGAGCTGCTCATAGAACTGAGAGAAGCAGCTGATCTCCAGACGCAGCCGGAGAGCCGAAGCCTTCAGAGATGTCCACACCATCGCCATGATCTTCTGCAGGACACGAACATCTCAACATCATCCACATGACAACATGACACCACAGGATTTCTGTTATAGATTAATGTCTGCTGACGTACATCAAATCACTGAATCCAGACAGAACCACTCCAACCCAAACCAACACAACCCAAATTAAACATCTCAACCCGAACATTTAAATGACAAACAAATGCACAATATAACTAAAACACTAACATGTTGAAGAACCTAAAACACTTTATAAACAGTTTTAATCGCTACAGTAAATGCTGTTAAATCTCATACACAATATTACACGACCGTATCTACAATGAACCAGCCGGTCGTTTGAGCATGTAAAAGAGTTTTACTGAAAAAACGCTGAATGACAGAAAATATTATATATATATATATATAATATATATATAAAAAAAAAAAAAAAAAAAAAAAAAAAAAAAAAAAAAAAAGAGAGAGAGAGATTATACTATATTATATTATAAATACTTTTATGAAGTAAAAACGCGTTAACCCGCCGCCATCTCACCTCAGAGAACCGTTACTTAACGCAGAAACGGCGGGTCGTTTAAACCGGTTGTCATGGTTACCGCTCAGCGACGGTTAAGTTCGTTAAGTGACGCGCGGGTTAAACCGCTGAAGAAAACATGGTGCGCGTCCCTCACGTTCATCTTATTTTAACCAAACTAATCCAAATACAAGCCACGGATCAGTATTAAGACTGAAACAACCGAGGTAAGATCACATGAAGTTTCTTCTGACGAGCGCTGGTGATGGTGGTGTCACCTATAACATTGTTCTTGCGTCAAAAGTTGTTTTTCGGTTTGTTAGCTGGTTGCAAAGCGTTCCTAACATGAGAACCTCAATTAAATGGTTCAAGCATCTGTGATGTGAAACGGTACATGATGTTCTTATGTACGAGAACCCCAGTTACAAGCTACAATGAAACAGGAGAATCAGAGTGCGTTTCATTATAAAACTTTATTGAAGGTTTCTTTATCCTGCATCAGGATGGAATGATATGAAAAGGCGCGAGTCTCCTTCTCCATGGAAATTAGGAGAAGATAATAAAATCAGACAATTAAGAGAAAAAAAATCAGTGCTCTTCTGCACCTGTTCACCTTAAAACCATTCAGAGCTCCAGAAAAGCTTCATCAACATCAGCTCGCATGAAAATCTGCTCAAAACCAACTTGAGATGCGTCCGTTCACTCCACACCTCTGCATTTCAACCATCATCTGTTCATTTCAACAACATACGTGTGCTTGCAGCTTCTCCACTCCATTCAAAACAACACACGGTTGGGAAAGCACTGCTCTGATTCAAACACACAATGGTGGATCTGAACCTCAGTGCTTTCAAACGCATCAGCTGATTTTGCTCCAGTCCTGACGGCAGCTGTACAACATTCACTTTGGCCTATTGATCATTGGCAACGTGTAAAATCTAGCTGAAAGAAACATAAAACAAGCTGAGAAACAGACACGCCTCCACTGAGATCACAGGCTGGCCCTGGTGAAACATCACATGATCACTACAGCAGTGATCGGGCCGGCGTTTGGCTGTGGCGGGTGTGATGTGCTGCTATAATTTCAATGTTCCTGGAGGAAGGCTTCCGTTACACAGTCTGTAGAAGCGCAGATCATTCACCAGTCGATACACTCCCTGAGAAAACGATGGCAGGTCCTGCAATGGAGAACACAGCAACATGTTCAGACATGAGCACAGAAATCTGTCATGCTTGTACAAGATCATTCAACATGGATTAAAAGAGTGACTGTGCAAATGTGCTTTCTGCACAACAACAAAACTGTAATGTCAAAACTAAATGGATTTCCTTCTGATGGATTGCCTTCGAGTATTAAAACGAAAACATTCTACGTGACTGTACAAACACAAATGCTCAGCTCATGTGTTACAGATCAGTTGTACACACTCATGTGAGGTAGTTTCCAAGTAAGAAAACTGACTGTAGAAGATAGTTTAGGTCAATCCCTGCTATACATCACTGAGAATGAAAAGTTTTACCAATCACAAAGACACACTTCAGGTATTAATTACTGTACTGTACCCTCTCTGGTGTGAAGTTTCGGGCAAGCGTTGTGCGTTGGTGTGGGTCGAGGCCCTGGCAGCCATTGAGGAACTCGGGTAAGAAGGATGAGTAGAATGCTGGGAAATCCACAGCTGCCATGTTGAAGAGAGCCAGCGTGATGTCCTCCTGCAGCAGGTCGTGGCTCTTGTGCAGAAGAACTTGCAGGAGAACATTGATGAAGTGAAAGAGCATGGCATTCCGAAAGAGCTTCTGAAACACATACGTCATGTCAACGTTAATGTAAAGTTCAAAACATGCTTTTTAAGTGCATTTTATTAACACAAACACAATCATGTGTTAATTACACTGGTGTTTAAACAACTTGTATGAAGTGACTGTATAATACATGTGTGGCATATATCAGTGTGTCTCACCCTGTGATAGAGCTTGTGTTTGGTGTTCAGAACCTCCAGGTAACTCAAGTTTTGTTTGAAGATATGAATATCTGGCTGCAGGAACGACTGGCCGAATGCCTGAAAGTCAAAGACAATCAGAGACGCTCAAACACACCACAACTAACAGTTAAGACACAGGATGTCTTTCAGGTTTTGAAGATCTTTACTGTGGATTACAAGTGTGTGGTGTATACCTGCATGGCAGCAGTGAACTGTGCTTGGTTCTCCATGAGTTCCTCAGCTCCAGATCTCTGTACGCTGCTCAGCACAGAACTCTTGAAGAAGAACCTCCAGTTCTGATGAAGAATTTGGAAAAGCAGCTCAAACATCTCAGCTTTTACATCTGGACAGGAACGCTACGGGGAAACAAAGGAAAAGATGAGCAAACAATGAGAACTTCCAGAATAACTTAATTATGACTAAATGTTTTTAATATATTTACTTTGAATCTTTAAATAAAGATGTGTATCATCTGTGTTTACTGTAAAATGCTGTAGTATATAAGGTTGGGTTCAGTATCTGCTAGACAGAAAGTCTGTCTGGCTTTTTAATGCCTTTTGTTTTTGAATGTTCTGCGCTGTGGTTTTCAGAGACACTTTCATCTGCCGCTATGTCAGGAAATCAAGTTCAGTTTATGAAGCAGTCTGAGGTTAAATGTCTTCTGTTCACGTATTGTACCTCAGCCACGATTGGGTAAACCTGATCCAAACACAGGCTGAGAATGCTGGGTAACAGAGGTTTGAAAGCCTGACCAGGCTCCTGAACCACAACCTGAGGAAACAGAACAGACGTGAAGATCAAACACAATGTAGAATAATCAGACACCCGAGCACACTCACAGAACCTTTACCTGCAGAATCTTGAGAAACTTCTGAACCACTCTGGAGCCCGAGCTGCCCTCCTGCAGTATGCTAACAGCCAGCTGCTCTCTGAAGAGTGACAGTGAAGAAGAGTTACTCATATCAGGTAATGTATTCATTCAGGGGTTGTCTGGTGGGAAGAAGGAACTGCAGCATTTTCTGAGTACCTGGTGAACATGCTGAGGAAGGTCTGGATGATCTGCTCTGTAAAGGCCACGCCCATCTGCACACGCAGAGCTTGAAACAGCGTGAGAAAGAAACTGAGCATTTCATCCGTCACATCTGAGAGAGAAACAGAGAGAGAGAGACAGAGTTTAGTCTAATACATTAGTACCACTGGGTTATTGTTGTTACAGGTACAGAGATCTATTATCTGGAGCTTCAGTTTAGCTGCAGTGAAATGTTGATCAGAAATGTTGAGTACAGTTTCTGTCAGAGGTTCGAGAGTTCACTGGCTGACTGTAGATCACACAGCTGTTACTGTGTGTGAGGAGACAGCATTGAAACCCTGAGCACAACAACAGCACAGGGTTGAAAACGGTTCAGTGATAGATACTGAAAATAAGTCAGATGCCGATACGTGATTCTTTGATTGTGCTGATTTACTCACAGGACTTTACAGCTGTTGTTAAGTCTTTTTCAGTGTGTAAAGTTCTGTGTTATCTCAGCGAGTTAACCTCGTGTCTTGCTTTAGAAAAGATGAGCGATTGTATGAGAAACACACACGACATGTTCTAACATGTTATTCTAGAAAAACATTCATGTTGCCCTTTTACAGTATAGGCGTGTAACAGACACGTATATCTAGTAAAAGAGGATAATACCTACCTATATGGATTTTTGAAATAGTTTAATATTTTTATTTTGTGTAGCAATGCACTTATCTTTAATATTTTTGTAATTTTATTTATTTTTTCATCTTATTTACTGTTCACCATCTTTGGCCTTTAAGTTTGACAAACAGAAAAATAATGTTAAAAACACAGAGTAACAGACTGTGCTGGTCACATGACTGTGTACCTGGCTGCTGGATGAAGAGAGGAAACAGGACCAGTGTGACCTGCACAGACTCCTGCAGACTGTGATAACAGATCTGACGAGATTTGGTGGCTTCTCCCGATATACTGTCCACCAGATCCCTCAACACACACACCGTCTGCTGGATCACAGCTTTACCTGACAGCAAAACACACACACATTACCTTCATTCATACAGCGTCAGTCATTATAGGTATATACCTATAGAGGTCTCACTTGTGGGGTGATGATTAGGTGGGCGGGGCAGGAGGCGGTACTGCTGAGTAAGACTGCTGAGAAGTCGCATGTGATTGGCTGAACGACTCTGCCACTGCTGCTCACCTTCCGGTAGGCTGGGCCAGGGCAACAGTAACATGTTCGACAGAGCCCGACACACTAAGACATGAGCCTTAAAAACAAACAAACAAACATCACAACCAAACACAGACAAAAGCATAAACTGACCCGTATTTTAAAGTTGGATCAATACATACAAAAACTCCCACCCACCTCTTGAGGTAATCTGTGGTTGTGATTCTCTGTGATCAGGTTGAAGATATTTCGCACGGCAGGCAAGGACACCAGAAACACCGGCCGTACGGTGGTCGCCATGGAGACCAGGAGATGGCACGCAGATAATAGTAATTTCTCAGGAACCTGGAATAAGTGGAACCCACATCAGAAAACTACTACAGACTCGAGGAATGGAGAGAAACCAGTTATTCAGAAAACAGTTCAGTCTAAAAATCTAGTAACATATTAGTGCTCACTGCAGAGTTTAACGCTTGATTCAGGGGAATTCAGTCACTGGAACTAGCTGTGGTCAATGTGACTGAATTCTGTGTTCAAAAAAATAAGGTTGTCTATTCAAACATTTTAGCAGTCGATAACAAGGAGACATGCAAACATACTTCTTTATTTAAACAGTCAGTGTGTGAAAGCTCTTCCTGGACAGTATTTCTTAACCCTAACAGTTGGTCTGGCAGCTCTGGGCAGCACATCGAGTCTGTCCATCATCACTGCAGATGTTTCATCAGTACCTTGGCATTGATCAGGGGGGTCGTGGCCGCCATGCTCGACGTGATTAGATCAACAAACTGCGTTTGATCTTGTTGCCGCTGAACCTCGCCGCAGAACTGAGCCAGCCAATGAGAATATGCCTGCAGAGCGGCCAATGACTGTGCATGGCTGCAGAACGCATTTCACACAGTGCAGTTAGAGAAACACTCAACATGCTCTTCAGACAGGACACAGTGTGGTCTGCATTTGAAGAGAGCATCTGAAATACTCACACATCTATCAGGTCAGGTTTAAGCACTGAAGGAATGGCCATCTCAACATCATACAGGCTGATCTGAGAACTGTAGCACGACACTTCCACCAGTCTGTGAGAAGAGAAAGACTTTAGCTGTTTGTTTATATTCCAGCAGACACACAAGAACACACAAGAAACACGTGAAGAGATTGTGTAATACTTCAACAACACTGTCTAAACAGAAAAGAGGAAATACTTCCACAGAATCCACAGAAAGTGAAAGCAGAGACCTAAACTCTGCTTTTTCTTGCACAGTGAAAACTTTGTTTTTATCATAAAGCTCTCTGTCATCAGTCAGGCATGTTTTGAACGGTACATTAGATTAAAGCTCTTATTTATGACATGAGAAAACCGACCAGCAGGATGTGTAACACTGACTCAACAGAAATGACACACTTCAGTTTCAAACAAGACGATGACAGCAGCAGTAAAACTCTGACAGGAATCATCTGAAATGACGATGTGAAGTGAGGACATGAGCGTTTCTGTTGAGAGGGAATCAGGGACTGACCTCTGAACGATGGCAAGAGCGTCATTAAAGCGGCCAGTAAAAACATCTCCAGTGAAGAACTCGGCCAGACGTCCCACAGCCTGCAGAAGAGAGCTCAGATCTCTGAGAGCACAGTGCAGTCGCCTGCAGTCAGCCTCTGCAGTGATGTTCAGCCTGCGACCTGCACACACACACACGTTGGGTTTTCATGGTCTTTTCTATAGACGTAATGGTTATTATACTGTACAAACTGCATGTTCAATACCCCTACACTAACCCCACCCCTAAACCGAACCATCACAGAAAACATTCTGCCATTTTACATTTTCAAAAATTCAATAATTTTGTATGATTTATAAGCTTGTTTCCTCATGGGGATCCAAAATGTCCCCACATTTGGTCCCTTATAACGTAGTGAATACCAGTACACACGCACAGACACGCAGAGGTGTAAAACCACTCATCAACAGCTGACTACAGAATGTTAACCAGACGGAAACAAACAGAATTAAACAGCACTTTACTGTCCATTACTACAACAAGACAGAACGGCTCAGACAGACTGTACAGTATTATTATACACTGACTGCAGCGTCAAATCTCTTCTCTGAGCTGTAAAATATTAAACATAATATTCAGGCTGTTGTTAGAACACTGACTGCACAACAAATGAGGAAATGAAGCCATCAACAGTATCATGTGACCTGCAAATTCCTCTTTGTGCACTGAAACAGAAATGAAATTTAATTAAACTACTCGATAAAGAGACATTTGGGGTGGAAAGACACACTAGCTCCTCTGCAGACCTGAATAAGATAAAATAAAGTAACAAATTTCTATCCAAACATTTCTGCACTGAATAAACTGTTAATTCAATATTTTCTCATCCATGAAGTCTACATGTGACAGCACACTAGGTGTGAGGGATAATCTACAAGATTAATATTGAATTCATCAGATCAGACTGAACGGATGAAAATGAGGAGAAACTCACTCGTTCCTGATCTAACAATGAACTGCTGAAGACCAAGATAAATGTCCAGATCCTCCTGGAGCACCGGAAACTACAAAAACAACACACACGTTATATCACACGACACAATCACCTCAGATGTCCTGACATTTCATTTGAAATATTGTTTTCTTTCAATGTGTGCTGCATGTGGTTTGTAATTCATTTTGTTGTTTCATTCAACCCTCTTTAAAATACACACCACTAAACTGTCAACCATTCTTAGAAGCAAAAGACAATAAATCTTTTATTATGTGTTATAAAATGAACTGTTAAATTTAATTAGTCATAATTAAACCTAATGAATGCATTTCCTGTGGAAGGCATTTGTGAACAACAGTAAACTCTGATTTACACACACTTACCAGCACAGAGAAGGTCTGAGATGGCAACAGCTCCATCACCTTGGCAACCACTTCCAAACTCTGACGCAAATATCGTTGCCATTCCGTCTGTTGCTATAGAAACCAGAGGCAGAAAAGAGTTGCATCCAAAAGTTCTGCCAAACAAAAACAAACAGCGTGTGTGCTGGATCCTCACATCATCATCAAGAGTCTCGTCATCGAGTTCTTCGAGCTCACTCTGGTTCAGTCTGAACTGAATCCTGTTGAGAACTTCTCGCAGCAGCAGAACAAGAGCGTCTTTATACCTGCTCACACACACACAACATTACAGCCCAGTAAACAACCGTTTACTTCCTCTGTGAGCAGATACACACACCTGTTGATGACACTGTCTCTGTCAGCCAATCGGCTTCTGATCTTGGTGGTCAGGTAGTCCAGGAATATACTCCAGATGTCAAGACAGGTCAGGTAGCCCTCGTGACTCGGCTGCAAATAAACAAATCAGATCAGTTTAGTTCACATTCTACTATTAGTGTATGTGAGATCAGGTGTGCACGAATGTCTAGCAGAATTGTAGTTAAATGCAACTGGTTGATCTCTACTAGAGATCATTTATTCTTGACCTGGATCAGACACTGAAATCAGACTTGACCTGGATCAGACACAATATGCATCATTCATCATCATTATAACAATTTGTTTTATCAGTGTAACAGCATTCTCTGCAGTGGCCACATTATTTGTGAGGTATCATTTAAGCAACAACTCATGTTCAATTAACTGCAAAGATCACTGAACATCACGACTGTTAGAAAATCATGTTTAACAAGAAAAACAACTGCAATTCAACATCCACAAACATCACGTGTGTTAAACAGTGTTGAAAACAACTGAGACAAAAGAGACAGTGTTGAAAATTAAAGAAACAGGAGAAGATTAAGATCAAGAGTGATCAAGATACAGGAAGAGCTGAATGTGGTTACAGCGGCACTTCCTGGATATTACAGAAAGCATGTTTTACCTGGTTAAACGTGTACTTGAAGAGCAAAGCTAAGAATTCCACCAGAGGAAACTGTGCGTTAGATTCGATCCTCCGCAGATGAACACTAACAAACAGCCTCAGGAAATCTGTGAACTTCTCCACATAGCTGAGAGAGAAAGAGACAGACAGGTTAGAATGAAGTGGGGTTAAGATGTGGCATGTCATTTACTGAAGCAGCTGGAGTCATGGCTCACCTCTCATCCAGCTCCTGAAGTCTGCTTCTGATGGTGTGTGTGTTGGAGTGTGAAGGTGCATTTGTGAGTCTCTGCAGCAGGTAGAAAGTTTGTTGAAACATGCGGAGCAAAAACTCCTCAAAGTCCACAGGGACGCAGTTCTTGCACATCAACTCGTTAATGCAGTTCATGGCCATGACACCCAGTCGGGCGCGTTCGGCATGGCCAACCATCTGACCAGTCCTGCAGTGCCCCCCGTCACCATTGGCTGGGAGTCTCCCAGGGGTGGAGTCTCCATTTGAAGTGTGCAGGGGTTTGGTTTTGATTGGCTGCTGGCATCCAAAGCGAGCAAAATGAAAGATAGAAGCCAGGAGGGATGGAGTGATGGAAGAGGAAAGAGGGATCCAGCTGAAAAGATGTGCCAGACATTCCAGTGCTAACAGACACAGAGCTCCACTCTCAGAGTCCAGGATCATGTGTGTGCTGTCGCCCACCACAACTCCTGCACAACACACACGACAATAAACAACACTTTCATTTCCATCACTGTCTACATGAGCTAATAACACATTGAGACATGAACACAATTCACTGAAATCTGACAGTCTGAGATTATCTTCAGTATTAAATAAACATTTATTAAACTGTGTAAACACAGTGTGTAATGTTGATCTCATGTCAGCTACTGTGTAAATGTCACATTTGTTACCATTAAACTGTATGAAAATGCACATATATAAATGAATAAATGCAGTAATGACACTGAGCATCAGCTGAGACAGTCACCAGGTCTGGAGTCTCACCTGACTCTCTAGAGGTGGGGGAGGGAGGGGGGGTGCTGACCGTAACACTGTGTTTGTCCCATACTGTCTCCAAAATACCTGTCAGCGGGACACAAATCATTAACTCTCATTATATGGAAAAGCGCTGCATGACATTCTTCAAAACCTCATCAGAACAACATGTTTGTTTCAATTATTCCTTTAGTTTCATGTGTAAGAGTGAAATTCTTTGAAGCTCTCACCGGTCAGCAGGTTCAGTACAGTGGGCATCTGCTCCAGCAGCAGTTTCTTCAGCTCCTCTTTCCGAGCGACGCTCAGGTCTTCTCTGGGACAGACCAGCTCTTCTGAGGTCATCTTCAGCAGAACCAAACCCAGTGGAGCTAGAGATGGTGACTGCACCAACTACAACAACAAGAACAGAGTCAGTTCAGTTTCAGCCAAACATCAGGAACCTGAACACACACCTGCCCTGGATTTAATATTAGACTACATGACAAGGATGTGTTGTGTTAAATCTGACCATTGTGTTTGTTTATAACAGCTGCAGATGACACAGATTCAGTATAACTGATTAATGGCCGCTTCTTTTACTGCAGTCCAGACTGATATTCATTCTAGCTGAAGATCAAACTGAGAATCTCCTATCAGCCCCTGATATCAACATCCATCTCAGGTGATCCAATCATAAGTTCATGTCAATATCAGGTGTAAACCGGATCTGGCGCTCTGGACAGAACTCTGAGCACCTGTAGGGTGTTGCTGAAGAAGTCATGGTAGAACATGGGCCAGTCCTGGCGTCCGATGTCCACGATGACTTTGCAAAGTTTGTTTCTGATGAAGAAGGGCAGCAGTGCATGCTGGGACAGCAGAAGCTTGGGCAGACAGCTGCGCAGTTCTGCTTTGTCCTCGCTGGCCACACCTACCCACATCTTATTAACCAGATTCTGAAAGAAGAGGAAACATCTGTCACACCTTCTCATCTAATACAGATCCAAACAGTCCCGACACATTTCAGACACATTCAAACAGAAGAGCGTGAAGGGTTCATCTTACCTCAAACACAGTCAGGCTGTACATCATGACGTATTCATTTCTGCTGTTGGACAGGAAGTAGAGGCAGTGCCTCCAGGATCCAGATTGACTCGCAAAACTGTTCAGCAGCTCTTCTGCAGGAAATCACAGACGCTCAGTCACGACAACAAGCAAATTAAAACCAAACGAAGGGCCGGTCATTAAAATGTTAAATGCTGTGGTTTGTTGTTGCTTTAACCCTAAACACAAACACTCAGTGGAAACAGTAAATACCAGCATTCACTGCAACACAATGAACAGAGCGTCGGGCTGATGTTGCCCAGACCTGCAGAAACATCTTCTGTTAAGTGTGAAAGATCTCAGTCTGCACTCAGATGAAACGCAATGATCACATGTGAAATCTTTGTGTACATGCAAAACACAGTTCCAGCGCTGCTGAATCAACAATACAGAACTCTACAAGTCTAATTTCAGACAAGTTAACAAATCATCTGGTCTGTTTACCTGCACTGCCGTATTTGCATAAACACAAAAATATCACTTTGCTGATGTGATGTGGATGACTGTTTAAAAACCAGGAAAGTTCAACTCAAATGACATTTACATGAACTTGATCCAAAGCAACATACAGTTAATCTGTGTGTGTGTGTGTGTGTGTTTCTGAAAATCGAACCCCTGACCTTACTGTTGCTTGTGTATCAGTTACGGCAGATGCTCTGTTACAACAACATTATTAAACACTGAGTTAAGAAAAGCCGATGTTTTTATTTTCTTTTGGAAACATGCAATACTAAAATACAGACACTGTTCAAGGCCACAAACAGCCTGACCTCCACAAACATTAATGCACCTCCTGCAAATGTGTGCTAGTTTTAATTTTCCTGCATCTATTAATTCCTCCATCTCATGTGACAATCCCATCTGACTTTCTCTTGAAACTGAGATCATGAATTGTTATTAGACTGTTATGATGTGATTTATATCAGCTCCTCACAGTCAATCACAGTCATGATTGTGTTGACCAGCATAAGAGTGAGTTAATAATGACATAATATAAATGTTCTGTAAGAGGAAACTAACACACGGCAGCACAATGAAATGATTCTGCTGTAACACTTGAGTAATCGTGGATCTGACGCATTACTCATGAACTTGCTGATGAAGAAACACTGAGAAAACATCACAACAATTCAGCTGCTCTTTAACACGCATAAACCGTGTGAATTTCATGAAAACCAGGAAATAAAAATTAACCTTCAAAATATGACATCTCTTATTATAGTCACATTTGTTATTTGTTAGTCAAAGTGTGTGACTGTCTCCTGACACTGTAAGATCATGAGAATGATTTTGTGCTGCTGTGTCTTTAAGACTTTGTAAACGCTCTCTTCTCTTCATGTGTGAAATCAGCAGCACTTTTTTCATCACTTTTTTTATTTTTACTTTTTTTAGTTTCTTCTGGTGTTCATCAGTGTTTTGACTGAACGGACAGTTTCTGAACACTGAATAAATGTCTTCACTGTTCATTTTGGACCCAGAAGCAAGCTTTGAGTTTTGATAGATGCTCTATGTTTCAACAGTACAATGAGAAACACTCACCGATCTCTCTCTTGCGGTCATTGGTGGTGCAGCTGTGAAAAAACTCTGTCATAAGACTTTCCAGGGCCCGCAAGGAGCCCTCCTCTGATGCCTTCAACAGAGAGAGAGACAGACAGAGAGAGAGAAAGAGAGAGACGGGGGAAGGAATAAGACAGATAAAATTATTTGACAGTACATGACATCTTAATTTTGTAATCAATCCAATCATGCAGTGAATTCATCTACGAGATTTTGTGTTCAACTTTGCACATTTACATAAGGGAGTGTGTATGTTTGGGGTGCTGTAACTGTATTTTTCATCACTTCATAAGACACTCAGCAGTTAGACTATCATATGGCAAATAAACACACGGAAACATAAAGCTTTAACTCTCTCTGTTTATTAGACATCACAACAGCAGACCGACAAAATGAACAGAGAAGCAGTTCAACACAAACAAGCTCTTCTAAATGCACACGCTGGACTCTGATCAGTCATGATTTCACATTTCAGCTGAAGAGCATCAGATGCATCAGATTTAGATGAGGTTACATATATATACGTTCAGCATCCACCAGCTCATTTCATACGTTTAATGAGTTATGATTACAGACGATGTGTGTGTGACTGAGCACATCTTCATCTCACACAAGAGGAAGAGGAGGCGGAAGTGATGATGATGATGCTGCTGAATTCCTCTATGAGTCACGACACGTCGCGTGCCGCTTCACTCGGGTGCGACGATGACGTCACGGGGGGCGAATGCCTCCGGGTTCCTCGTTCTGCGGATCGGACCGATCCCGTTACACGTCATTAAGCGCTGCAGTCGGACTCAGATTAAATAACTGACCGGAACTCATGCGTCTGATGCGCTTTCGCATCTCAAACATCTACAGCAATACCAAGTTCATCAGTTCATAAAGCTCCGAACCACCGGACAGATGTTTACGTGTAAAAGCGATGCACTGAGCACAGAGATTCGACCCCTCCGGCCCGGACGTGAACACAGACGCGCATGCAGTTTGGGTTTAATTGTCACGGCACAACACGCATCCCAGATCAGTGCATGAACGTGCAGGAGTATCACTCACCATGCCCGGGCTCTGCTCTGTTGTGCGGCTATAACGTGAGTTTGATCCGGTTCTCCTCGCTCATGCTGCCCCGCGGGACTGTATTTCTCACCTGCTGGAGGAACCGACGGCCCGCATCGCGGTGCCGCACGCTCGGGCCCGGTTCGGGCTCGTTATTACTGTGCTGATCGTGATAACGCGAGCTGCGGAGAGACGAGACTGAGACCGCCCGGAGAGAAACCCGCTGCGGAGAGCGACAAATCGAGCCAGCGGCGGTGCTGGAGACGCGCCGGGCTCGGTGCGGTGCCGGTCGGGCGGTGGTGGAGCTCTCAGAAGGCTGACAGAGCCGCGGCGGGCGGATGGGGTCGCAGGCCCGTCTCAGCTTCCTCTCTTCTGCCCATTAACCTGCCGGAAATGACGTCACAGTACCAGAAACGAGCGCTTGTAACGACACACGTCATGAGTGCGGATGTTGAGTGGGCGGGGCTTATTCGAGGCGCATTATAACTCGTTTTCGTGCCTCTTTGATTAACTTTGCTAATCGTAAGAGTGCCGAAAGGTTTTATTTATGCGTCACAGGAGAATTATGGTCATTGTTCAGTAATCGCTACTCATTTCATTATTCAGAATCATAACAAATGCCCCGATCGCTACCGGTGACAGAATGTCACGTGCGGCCTGTTACTTTTCTCACCGCTGTGTTCCTGATGCAGTACAATAACATAAAAAGATTTCATTTTCAGCAGGTTTTTGTTCGCCAGGCGAAATACTCGTTTAAAATGATTATTTCTGCGTACAGATGTGTCAGATGATTCATACAGACGCAGTGAGATGTGAATGCAGCTCAATGGAGGATTCAGCAGTATGAGCCGTCCAGCGCCCTCTAGAGGAGCACGGGGTCAGCGTTACGGTGAACAGTTTAGTGAACTAGTTAATGTTACAAGTCATTAAACCAGCGGAAGTGCGCTGCTGATCTCAGATCAGCACACGTTTAGGGTGCAGTTCTGTTTCAGATGGAAGTGTTGCCTCATTATCAGACAGCGTTTAATTTTCAGTGCGTGTGATGCCTACGTGTAAATACATGATAACGCTGTCTGCCTCACTATTACCTTATATAGTCACAAAAACATGAATTAAACATTAGATCATTTAAATATTTTAATTAACATACGGGCATTGTATTTACGGGCACATTATTAAAGATTAATTAAAGTAATTGTGTTATAGTATTACTGTTGTCATTATACACAAACTAAATTCTCCATTTGCTGAACTATAAAAATGTTTGTTACTACAGAAATTTCTATAACCTTTCTATGCCTTTTCAAGCCGTTCATTTGCACAACAGTGTTAATATAATTTTACATGCATGGAAATCAGTTTTAAAATGACCCGATTCTTCAGGCTGGAAATGATAAGACCATGTTTTCTCTTATTAGTGTGACAGATCTGTGCAGGTGGATGTTTCTTATGAACTGTCATTTCTGAACATGGAAGGAAATAAATGTTTCTCATCTAGTTGTTTTTTTGTGGTTTACTCAACAGTTTCACCTTATGCAACCCATCAGCTAGAGTAAGTGTTGAGTAAGCCTGCAAACTAAGTGGGAAACATATTCAGAGACACACAGAATAAAGATGACTCGCAATAAATATGATTTATTTTTTCTGAATAAGATAATAAATACACACAGAACATAATCTGGGTCACATTCAGAAACAGGAAGTCATTCACTGGTTTTAACACTTTAAGAGCTCACACAGACGCCAGCTGTGCTTTTGACAAGTTCAGTGTTGTGCAACTGTGAGGGATCAATCTTATGCTTAGATGACATTTTATATTTGTCACATTTTAAAAGTTAACTCTTTTAAAAAATGTTTTGCTCAAACAATGAATAATTCTGTAAAAACGTGGTACAATCAATTTAAAATCAAGCTAAAATATGAAAGCTGATTATGAAATAACTAGCTGGTTTGGTCAGCCAGTGTTTTGTTCTCTGATTGGTTGTGTTGTCTCAGTTCTCGTATGTGATAGGCCCATGCTCTGTCCACGCCCTCTCCCTCTACTCTACACGCCGTCCAATCAGGGAAGGGGAAACGTCCCGCTACAATCAAAGCATCTTCAGGAAGCTCAGCCAGTAACTTCTTTTGTAAAAGACTCAGCTGATAAACACACAGCACAACAAGCTGTTACACTCAATAATTAGATGAAACTTTTATCTTAATGAGGACGTGTCTTACTACAGTCACAGTAACAGACAGATATTGAGACGTATCGACACATATTGTAAAAGTTACACTTTTACACTCACCACACTTGGGGCCAGAAATACTGTGATGTTCTTATAAGCTGAGAGATCCACCTAGAAAGACACACACATCATTCACACAAATAAGATCATGTTGAGAATCATAGTGTGCTTATGTAATATTGTTGAAGCACAGTACAGTGAGCTTGAAGAGAATGTGATGTTGTACAGAATAGTACAGCCCATGTAAAAGTCTGTACTGGAGTGCAGTGTGGAATAATCAGTTTGAGTGGAGTGCAGTATTTTTGCGGAGGGTGCAGAGATTCATGTTACCTTCCACAGGTCCTCTCGCCGATATGAAACACTTCTGTGACGTCCAGCTCTCCACGCATGAAAGTAAGACAGACGAACAAGCCAAGGGTTGAGTTCATACCCCACTGCTGGAGAAAAGCCCCGGTGACACGCTTCTAATACCTGCACACACACATAGCACAAACACACACACAGATGTGAAAGGGCAGAATCTAATACATTACACAAGAATACCGTATAAAGCTCTAAGTGAAGATGATGACTTACAATCCTGCCATCACCTGATCCCAGATCAGCGATGCCTCCAGTCCTGCCCTTTAGCAGAGTCATAACGTTGCACACCTGAGATCTGCTGGCTGGCATATAAGGGACCTGGAGCACA
Source organism: Chromobotia macracanthus (assembly GCA_036877525.1). Taxonomy (NCBI): domain Eukaryota; kingdom Metazoa; phylum Chordata; class Actinopteri; order Cypriniformes; family Botiidae; genus Chromobotia; species Chromobotia macracanthus. The sequence goes on from JAZGTH010000133.1 coordinate 718,915, forward strand.
CAGCAGTTATTGCTCTGATAAATCTCTTATGATCTGCAGCATTCACACTCACACGCTCCTCTGGTCAAATCTCACCTGTAACCTGAGCGGCACCCTGCGAAAGCCCGGCATCAGAATTCCAGCCCAGGCGACATACACGGCCAAACCTGAAGCTGCTGTGAGCTGCACGATCTGCCAGCCGCCCAGCCGCCGTTCTGTAAACTGTGACAGAGCTTCCTCTTGTACATCATCTTCCATTGCTAATGAAATAAATACAACATGCACTGTATTCTGTTAGATATCCAGGCAGTTTGTATATTGCAGATATTGGTATTGAGATCTGGGTATTGGAACAACACCTCACCAACAAAAAGTGACTTAGTGGTTAAAGGTTTAGGCTCGCAACCCAACGGTTGTTGGTTCAAACTCCAGATAGGGTGTTTCTTTAGCTAGCCCTTAACATGTACTGTAATTGCTTTTAGACACTAACATGTGGGTTTTTCTCTATATGGTATTTTATAAGACTGATGAGGTTCATGTTTAAAACAAAACTGTCCACCACAGTGTTAAGAGCTGTTCAGGGTTCAGACAGTCTGATCTGAGGACACATACAGCTGTAATAAACTCACTGTGTGTCTGTAACAGACTGTCAATGCAGCATATTGTCCCCACAATGTCATAAAACAATGAAGTTATGATCAGAAACATCTACCATAACCACAACACATATATTTAATATATAATATTCATATTCTTAAAACAGACACAGGAAGGTTACGCGTTACATTTATTTTCTTATAAGAGAAATTAAAAAACAACATTTAAACGAAGTCAGAAGCAGCAGCACTAACCTTTCAGCGGACGGCGTGAACATTTCTACAGTGTGAGACCACAACAACGTCACTTCCTGCTGTGACGCGTTCAAAATAAAAGTCCCTCACACACGCGTCTGTCCACAATTAAAGTCCCTTTTATTCTGCACGTCTCATTTATTTACTTAAATAAATAGACATGTTTAAATCACATATACCTGTATATAACGTCTCATATTTCTAATATTGGACCACTGACTGCCACAATAAATAAAGGTGAAACAAAACATGGTTTCATGTTTACTATAAAATAAGTGACACTGAAATCAAACCACTGTATGTCATGTAATAACCACTACACCCAGATCTGGCTTGTTTGTCTGTATGTCTGTCTGTCTGTTTATATAATGAAAAACATAAATCTTATGATATATATGAAACAATTTGACTGCAGTTTCTGACAGATTCATTCAGCTGCTGTATGAGATTAATATTATTATAGATGTAATACAGTAATCATCCAGCAGAGGACAGACACAATACAAGCACAAACTTTCATCGCCTCATCTGTTGTTGTTGTACATTAAAAGTGAAAGTGACATATTTGTCAGATATGATAACTCATAACCTGAATGTGACTTCTGCATTTAACCATCACTGTTGAGGACTGAACACACACTCACACCCGGAGTAGTGGGCAGTATTCAGGGTTTAGGTGTCTCGCTTAAGGGCACTTCAGTTGCTCCTGCCAGCACAGGAATCAAACCAGCAACCTTCAGATTATAAACCCGACCCACTAACCCGTAGGCCCAAATGTAATGTGTTTTTTAACCACAGTAAGTGTTGCTGTAAAATGCTGTTTATTTTTTAAATGAGCTTATTGCAGTTTATTCACACACAGAAGATTGAGATGTGAAACATCTCACAGGATGAAAATCATGCTTATTATTTTGAGTTGCATTAAGTAACAGACCTTGATAAACATGTTAAAATATATACACATACTCACGTGTGTTCACTGGAAAATCTGCGTTTACAGGATTTACATTTACAATACACAATCTAGTTGAATTTGCCCTTTTAAATGTAACATACTGTAACTTCAGTCATTTTTTAATAATGTGTCCTCAATATGACCACATCATCTCCACTATAACATCTCTAAATAAACATGCTGTCTCATAACACATAAATAATGAACTATTCTCTGATTTATAATCTTATTTACATTTTCATCAATGTTGCTAAATCAGTCATTTAATTTGATAAGTCATCTAATGAATGAATATCTTACTCCATCACACTATACAAATAATCCATTAGTCCTTTCATATGTCATATGTGCCCTACACTGTAATTTTATCACACATCTGAATGTTTCACAACACAGTAACTAATAAACTCATCTCAGGCTGAAGCAGGCTACATTAGAGAAGCATCATTATTGTGACTGTATTCAGTAAACTGATGTCAGCTGTCTGATTTACTCTGTTAAGTACTGGGACCTCGTCTGGCTCTCCGTCTCTGAGCCCATAAAGCTTTGCCTGTGGCTCTCTCTGGGGTTTTCACTGGTGTGTGATGCGGTACTTTGCTGACAGGCAATCTCGGGGGTGGCCACAGTTTCGGCCTGGGGAATCTTCCATCCTGGAGATCGTCCACAAAACTTTCCACACCATCAAACTTATTGGTTAACTTTCCCAGGTTCTCCTTAAGAGTGTCAAACTGCTTATAGAGATCTGCAACTGCGTCAGAGAGGGCCTGGATCCTGCTTGACGCAATAAACATGGAACAAGGATGAAAAAAATTAAACATTTTAATGGTTATGGGGAGTGATTCTCTGTGCAGGTACGTGTGTGTGGCTGATGTCATGTGGATTTGACTACAGTAAAGACACAGTCTGAGTGAGATCATGAAAGTGACGCAGTAACTGAAGCAGTGTGAGTTTCAACAGAAATAACATCATCATGATACACAGCACGTCTGTCATACATGAGCCATGTTTCATGAACTGCTGCAACACACATTTTCAGTGTTACAGCATTCTGAGGGCTGTGTGCAGATTAACTGATGTGCTGAAATCAAAGCATTTCTGAATTAATAATCATTTCCTCTTTTGCCATGTGATCTTAATTTCCCGGTTTGCTCATGCAGCAGACGTGGCCAGATGTCTTCAGACTGCTGAAGTCCATGTGATGTTGCCATAGGGACAGACCTGCTCCCAAAAACAGACATGACCAACAAAACGACACTCTGTAGACTTCACAAACACACAATCGACTCACCTGGCGTATTCAGGTAAGACTGACGCGTGATCGTGGACTAGCATGTCCTTCACCTGGTATATGATGGCATATTTCCAGTTGTCCAGCACTTGGGTCAGGTTCGAACAGCTCCGCCCATTTGATTTGTCTGTGACACATAAACAAACTTCATATTGACCTTCCGTCATAACATTGAAAAAGCTTTTTAATGTTTATAATGGTGACAAATGTTTATGTGTTTATCACATGTTCACCATGTGTACTGCAACATCTTAAAGGCCAGTAACCTCTGATCATCAGACAGATTGATTCTTACAACAGTTCTTACTCATTTCTTTAAGAGCTTTCCCATACAGAAATGTAATATATGACATATATGTCCCTAAACTTAGAGTGGTATTGCCATATATGTTACATATATGGCTTGGGTTTCATGTATGGACATTGGATATATGTACATATTTTACATTTGTGCATGGGTCATTTCTTTAGCTCAAGATTTAACATCATTTCAGTCACTGTCTGCTCTGTTGACTCAGATATAAGCAACTAACTGCACATTAAATTATTCAATACAAAATATTCAGTATGAAAAGTGTGACTTTTGTTTGTCATAGAAAGTTTCTGATCGGAACCAGAACTGTTTTTATATAGCGCTGTGAAAAACCCAGCAGTCTAATTAATACACAGACCTGAAGAACCCTTAATGTACCATCAAGAACTTCTCTAACCTCCAAAAAATAATAGAGCTGACTCAAGAACCCTGTAAAAAAGGTTAGAAGTGAGTTAAGAAGCGAGTTCTTTGTGTAAGGTGCTTCAAAGAACCATTATTTAGGTGTTCCTCTGGTTAAGAACACTAGTATGAAGTCAGAGTTTTTACCTCTTTGGTCCCATTCAGTGTCCTGGGTCCATTTCTGCTGAGCACCACACAGACAGATGAGGGACAGCAGGTTGAGGGCGCTCTTCATCTTCATCATCTTCCTCAGCCGAACAACAGTAATCAGGTTGAGTAAAAATCTCTGTCTGGTCTCAGCAGTGCAGATCTGAGGTTTCTCTCTGGCTTTTATAAGAGATAATGAACTGCAGCATGTGTTTCACACATTTATCTAGCAACGCTTCAACGCTGGAATCAGTTACAGTTGAACTTTACTGACGGTTCTGTTAAACACATTGAGCTGTTTAACACAGACGTGTTGACGTGCTGGTTTAAAGATCACACAGTTTAAACACAGAGACTCCACAGTTACTGCACACACATCTGCAGAGTATCAGACCACTCTGAACGAGATCTCAGTGGAGGAGGAAATGCTCATATCTGGTGCTGGTGAAGTCCAGGGTAAAGACCTGAGCTCCTGTGATAAGAGTTTGCTCCTGTGATCAGCTGTGTGAAATGTTCCTCTTACTGAGGTGAAGGAACGTCACTCTGGTTTCTGTCTTGTATTAATATCCTCCATCCAAAATCCTGCCCTCTTTCTGTTCCCACCCCTCACCAGAGACACTCACACAATAAACAACTGACTCACAACATCACAGATCAAATTATTATTATCTTAAAATAAGCAAAAGTAAATAAAAACTGAGATTATTTTAATGTGCAATAGGTTTTCTTGCACAGCAATAAGACTGAATAGAAAGCAATTGAAAACTTTTATGTTAACAGTTCTGTCATTTGTATCTATTTTTTGATGTCTCCTATAGACTTTCAATGAGAAACATCCAGACAAATATACAAATGTAAATGAAATCTAGTCATTTAACAGGATTTTTACAGTTTTATATTTCATAAAAAAGGATTTGACAAAAAGTTTCTCAATGTTTCTCAAATGTACAATAAGAGATCTGATCAAACCCCTAACACTGGTCTTCAATCTGAAAACATCATTTAATAAACATGCAGAAAACCCAAATCACTTCTAGAGACCAGATTATTCTCATGGTTCCTGCTTTGGGCCAGTCAGCAGCCACCTAGCAACCATCCAATAACACCCTAGCAACCACAAAACAAAATACAAACAATACCCTGAACACCACTCACACTGTCTTCAGGAAATAACAGTTACAAGTAAAACACCTTCTTTAGATCCAGCAGGGTTCATGAAGCTCGTGTTGTGTGGATTGTGTTTTTCTCAGCTTGACTTCATTGTGTTGAGATCATGTGACATAACCGCTTAAACAAGCAGCTAAAATAGATTCTGAGCTCTGGTTTGTATTTCACGGTCTCTTGTGAATATGTAAAAGTTCTTCATTGAACTTTTGGGCTTCATTACATAAGCAGCATGTTCAAGAGTGAAGAACATTCCCAGCCAAATCAGTTCCCCAGAGTCCTGAGAGCATTACATCACTCCATCTGAAACAAACAACAGCTTGACTTTCTATTTGAGTAAAAAAAAACAGAGCAAGTAGTGAAATAAAAAACACGAACTCCTGCACATTCCAGCAATCAGCTCCATGTTGCTGTGAGGACCTTGAGATGTTTCAAATGGTGAAAGAAGTTTTATTCTAAACTGCACAAACAGAATTTAGTCTGTGCAGTTGCTGAAGTGTTTTAAATAAACGTTTTGGCTGTAAGTTTAAGTATGAGCCATAATGATCTTTAATGAAACACTGTTACACACGTTTTGAGATGTGAACAGATGTGTTTGTTGCACATGACAGAAGAAAACTTTAGCATCTGTTAATTTTTAAGAGAAACGTGATGACTTTGAGCTTTTTTTAGCTATTTTCATCCAGGTTTCATTGTGTCAGTGTCACAGGATGTGAAAGTTTTACACACAACACTGACTCAAAACTAAGAGTCTGAATATGAAATACATCCCTACACTCTCCTCCACTACACTTATTACACATTAACACACATCTAAACTGATTCAGTACAATAAAATAAACACACCATTCAGCCTGGGAACCAACATAAAAACTACAAAACTAGACGTCTGTTACATGCAGTGAGAATTTTAGATATTACTCAAATAAATCACAAATAACCCAGATATTAAATGATTCAAGATGAAACTAAACACAGAGACTCAAACCTCCAGAACTTTTCCAGGGTCATATTTTAGAAATGCAGAATGTGGAGGTACAGAAGAGGTGAAGTGAAATTTCCACACGTGCTGAGAAGAGCTACAGTACAAACAAACAGAGACTGCTCATCCAGTCAGAACGGCTCAGCAGGAGGATGCAGGAATGCAGGAGACTGAGTGAGTTTTGGAACAACTGGCTGTTCTCCAGTCAGTAACAGAACTTCAGCAACAACAGAATGAGACAGTAAACAAGTGCAGCACTATCATGTTTGTGAAGTTTAGATTGTCAAGGGTGAGTGGAATCCACAGAGCATTTAGCATTTATGATTATGATTATAAAAAGAAACTCAAGCCAAACTCAAGACTAATAATCACAAAACCTGCCAAGAACATGTGTAGGTCATATTTTCCCCCCAAAATTAAATAAATGCAAGCAGTTTTATTTTGTGACATGAACGTGTTTTCGTGAGACGCCTCCACAAACATTACACACTCAACACTGTGGACATTTGGTTATTAATTTCTCTAAGAGGTCTCTATCTGTTCTCAAGACCAGCAGTGCTGCTCAGAGACACATGCAGAAAATCCAAATGTCCTCAGTGAAGCTGCAGAGGCAGTACAGGTGGGATTAGAAAGCAGAACATTTGTGTTTATTTCATTTGAAGAGAGAACGCTGCTTCCTCTAAACCTAAAGACACCAGAATCTCTTTCCTCGTCTTGAGATGTTCGATATCCTGCAGCTCTTGAGAACATCAGAATCTCTTTCCTCGTCTTGAGATGTTCGATATCCTGCAGCTCTTGAGAACATCAGAATCTCTTTCCTCGTCTTAAGATGTTCGATATCCTGCAGCTCTTGAGAACATCAGAATCTCTTTCCTCGTCTTGAGATGTTCGATATCCTGCAGCTCTTGAGAACATCAGAATCTCTTTCCTCGTCTTAAGATGTTGATATCCTGCAGCTTTGAGAATGTTAAGTGTTCGATATCCTGCAGCTCTTGAGAACATTAGATCTCTTTCTCCTTGAGATGTTCGATATCCTGCAGCTCTTGAGAACATCAGAATCTCTTTCCTCGTCTTGAGATGTTTAATATCCTGCAGCTCTTGAGAACATCAGAATCTCTTTCCTCGTCTTGAGATGTTCGATATCCTGCAGCTCTTGAGAACATCAGAATCTCTTTCCTCGTCTTGAGATGTTCGATATCCTGCAGCTCTTGAGAACATCAGAATCTCTTTCCTCGTCTTGAGATGTTCGATATCCTGCAGCTCTTGAGAACATCAGAATCTCTTTCCTCGTCTTGAGATGTCTGAATCTGCTTTTACATTTAAAGTCAAATGTTTCATCCAGCAAGCACAGAACGAAAAGTGAGTGCCCAAGTTAAAGCACGATTAGAGTAATATCATTAGAGTTAATATCACCTCAGACCAGCCGAACCTTTGGATCCTGAATCCAGTCATCAGAACCCTGATTACTGAACTCACTCCAGACACAAGCTCAGATCCAGAGCTCCGGGCCAGCCAGCGTGGACCTGTGGAAACAATGACATCACACTGAGCCATGAAAACAAAAAATCTGGCCCACTCGCCTTGTTTTCCTGCTCTGTCTCGCCTTCATTTTGTCACTTGTGTCATTTAGCTCGTCACATCCAGCTTTAATACTGAATGATGGAAAGTCACAGAAGACGAACTCAAAACTGGAGTGTTCAGATTCAACAGAGAGGGGACATTTCAAATCAATTAAGTTAGTTAATAGTTAGTTAATAATTTAGCTTTAGATCTGTACAAATACTGAAATTTGTCACATTATGTGGACTTTTATAATGCCAGAAAGTGTCCTTTAAAATAAATAATGAGATGAAACATTTTCCAAAGCCTTCAGTTCAGTTTACCTGCATTGTGGGGACCCACAAGAACAGTCATAATAAAATTAAGTGTGGGGTGCAGAGAGTAAAACTAATAAACATATTGATAATAATGTTTTTATGAAGGTATAAAACTGCAGGTTCAGGGGATAAACAACACCATTAGCTCAGTGTAAACGCAGCAGTTTTATTAATCTACAGCCTGAATCACAGAATCTCAGTTTATGAGTTCAGACTGGCACAGTTTACACCTTCATCGCCAGACTCAACAGCTGGATCTCATCTATCAACATTACAATGGAGAAAAAACCTTTTCCACAAAAATACCAGACTAACTGTTATTCTGCCTGAGCGATTATCACTTTAGGATTGTGAGCAGAAAGATTCAAATATTATGAGATCAAATTTTTAATGATAAAATTCACAACATTTTTTATAACCTTATAAGCATTAATGTATGTAATACTATAGATTTTTACATTTTAACATATTGTGAGTTTTGCCATGATGCACTCAGAACACCCTAGCAACCACATAGGAAGTCCCTGGCAACTACCTGAAGACCAACAGTTGCCAGGGACTTCTTATGTGGTTGCTGGGGTGTTTTGAGTGCCATGCTGTTGCTAGTACTGTACAGTATGTTATTGGTGGTTGACCATACAGCACAAGATTCAGAATAAGTGATACTTTATGAGTTTAATAGTTAGAGTAAGATGTTTATTCAGCCTCATTGAATATTTGACGTTTTGGAGTCAGGTGGTGTGAGATGATTTGGCCATTGATGGACCACAAGAGGAAAAATCTGCTCCTCTCATTCCTAACATACCTTCAGTGCTGAGATGTGCTCTTCAAACAGCAGAGCAGAACTCACAGTAGAGCATCTGGAGCTTTACTGATGACACACATACATCATGATCATCTGATGTGTCATTCCAGTGAACTGTGAATGTTCTCGTGGTCTTCGGGTTTCTTCTGAAACAGCTAGATTGACCATACACAGTTAAATTACTGCACTACAGCCAAACTCACTTTCACTGAATACTTCTGTGAAACTGACACTTCACATGTGTGATATTTATTTGTGTCACAGTAAGAGAGATACAGTACTGTGCAAGTACTGTGTAAATAAAGGTGTCAAAATTATGCAAAGTTTAAAATTTAATTTTAAATTTACATCATAACATTGTTCTGCTGTCTGTCTGTCTGAGCAGTAATGTACGTTTATCAGATGTATTATTATCTGATCTTTTCTACAGTGAGGCGTGCCAGATTCAAACCTGCATCTCTGCAGAAGCTCTTCAGAACTGTTTCATAATGAATTTGCATGATACTGTAAAGCTGGAGAATGAAATGATCAGTAAACATCTGACAGTAATGTAAACAAATAACTCTGAACCCTCTGTGTTATATTACAGGAAGGCAGCTGATCTACTATAGCTGATCTAGAGAGCTGTTCTGTATCCTGTAGCTCCACACGCTGGAATGTTCTGTTGAGTTCACTGTGTGATTCAGGCCTCAGGCAGCAGCTCAAACCCTGAGCCTGTAATCCTCAGCACCGTGACTCTCACATGATGCTGCACGGCCCGACTCACTCCTCATCACTGCTTATGTCTGTGCCGTCTCCTCACTGAAGACTGGAGATCCTCCTGGAGAAGACTGGAGGACAGCCCGAGTCCTCTGCCAGCGTTCTGAGGCATGCAGCAGTTTCCAGCTGTCAGGAGATTTCTCTTCTTCTGGAAGCTGAGAAACAGCTCTCAGAACAGAGAGAACACACCTCTCATTTCAAAGGTATTTTTCCTGTTTATTTTCTGTCTTTAAAAAGCTGAACGTGTGTTTAATTAAACTGCATTATTTCATAAATTACTCCTGCCACAGAAAATATACACAAACACTGTAAATAAAATGCTGTATTTTAGTGAATCACTGTACTCATGTATGTAGTTATATGCTTTACTAAAATTGTACTAACATTTACATTTTTGTATAGCGGGTATGAGTTAATATTTTAATACTTTTAATTAAAATATTACCGTTTATGATAAAGTTTCATTAGTTACACATGATTAAGCAGTGATTCATGACACTGATCTGGAGTCAGATGTCATGAAGTGAGTTTACACTGAAAAAAGTGTCTGTAATCGACTGAAATTCAAAGTGATGAAGTGTTTCTGTTTCACATCATCAGGCTACATCACACGTCTCTTATGTGGGAACTGACGACAGTTCAGGAAGTCAAACCAGCTCAAGTTCTTCTACACATGAAGGTCCAACCAGAGCTGTGTCATGGAAAGACCTCCGCTCAGGAGATCCCAGTCCATCCAGCTGGAGCGATTACTGTCTGAAGTGTCTCCTCATCACCAGCAATCTTCTCTTCACTGTTGTGGGTTTGGTGACTCTGGTGGTGGGACTCTGGGGGCTGGTCAATAAAGAGTCTTTTGCTCAGGAGAAGATCAGTGGTGTTGGGACAGACCCCATGCTGTTCTTCTCCTTCCTTGGCTTTCTTCTAACTCTGCTGAGTCTAACGGGATGTGTGGGGGCGTTACGGGAAAACCGATGTCTTCTTCGTACCTTCTCAGGGGTTCTGCTGCTCCTGGTGGTGCTGCAGGTGTTGGTCGTGATCGTAGCGTACAGCCTGCAGGGTCAGATCATGGATTACCTGCGCTCGGGCATGCTGACCGCTATGGCACGATACCAGGACGATGTGGACCTGAGATTCATCACTGATGAGATCCAGACGGGCCTGCAGTGCTGTGGGGCAGATACCTACAGAGACTGGGAGCTCAACATGTGAGTGCAGACAGAATGAGAGGAAATCAGGAGAGCGGATGACATCATTACTCACTTCAGCAGTTTCCAAGACTGCAGCAGTCCAGCGTTTGCATTAAATACAGATTATATAACCTCATGTGTAATAGAGACTCTTCCAGCACTTCACTGCTTTCCACCGAGTTCTGAGCTCACAGTTTCATTCTGTCTTTCTTCATCTTGTTTTTCTTCTATCACTTCTTTAATTTATTTAGTTCATTGTGGTTTCAGTTTAATATGACACACTTATTCTGCGGTCTCAGTTCTGTTTTCACACAAGCAGTATGTGATATTTGTTCTATGATAAAATACCTTCTATTATTTTATGTCCTATAATACAGGGAGCAAACTGTAGATATTAAATGCCCTGAAACCATGCGGCCTGCTGACGAGAGAAGTGATATTATGTTTATAAGTAATCATCTTGCAATTTTTGCCTGGAGGATAAAACTGACTGAATAAATTATAATATAATGCTATAGATTACACTTTAGTCTGAGTGTGACTGTGTCTCTCTCTGGCACAGGTACTTTAACTGTTCAGCTCCGGGGCTCCAGGCCTGCGGCGTTCCCTCCTCCTGTTGTGTGGATCCTCTGGAAAACGGGACGGTGTGGAACTCTCAGTGTGGAGTCGGTGTCCTGCAGCTGGACGAGTTCTCAGCCCAGAGCGTCATCTTTCTGGGCGGCTGTTTGGGCGGCATCTCCCGCTGGATAGAGCGGCACAGCGGAGTGATCAACACAGCAGCTGCGGTTCTGCTGGGAGTCCAGATACTGACTCTGTTCATAACAGAGCGTCTGCTGCAGAAGATCCAGCAGATCTCAGAAGCGCTGCTGTGAACCGCACACACGTCTTCACTCACAGAATCTTGTCACAGTGATTCTGAAGCAGCCGGATCTCATGCGTCTGACATCTGGAGATGTTCTGCTGTTTATTCCTGAGAGGAACTGGACACTCTTGTGATTTTATGACAGCGTGTAAAAATCTTGAAGGTATTACAAGGTTTCCGCTTGTTATTGTGTTTGTAAATACTGACAGGAAATATCTATTCTCAGTTGGTGAAGCTGGTTTAAGGATTTCTTGGTTGTATCTGCATACAGGAGCATGTTAACTATCTGAACACTTAAACCAATCTTAAAAATGTCTTTAAATTTCCTACATTAAACATTAACAAAGCAAGTGACATTGAGTCTAATACACAACACAACACTGAACACTTTATAAAAACAATCACAAATGTTAGATTTGACTTGATAAACATGTGAAGATGTTTCTGAACAAGTTGTTGTGTCTGAAGGCCATGAACTGCCATCTGAAGCACACACGCACACACACACACACTCGTTTAAACAACATACAGCGTAAAAACAGGAAAACAAACCTCCAGTGTTATATTATTCTACAGTTCATCTACCCACATTTTATTTAATTTTTCAGAACCAGTACTTCACCCTCCTGCCTCAGATCAAGACATGGGGAATTAAGACGTTCACCCGTTCTGTTCTGCAGTCAATTCTGTCTCTGATGTGAATTAACACCTTTACTCAACCATAATAAAAGTGGTGGAAAATAATCATTAAAACAGAAAGAACATAAAAATGAGAAAATGTGGAAAAACACACACAGGTTGTTTTAAAGAAACTGAGATCTTTATATCCTTCAAAACGAGAAACTGCAGCTGTGAGGTTGTTTAAATCAAATTAGATCTGTATTCAGTGTAAATATATAAATGAATCTCATTTTTCCTCCTGAAGCAGAAATACTGTGTGCTGACAATCATTTCATGCAGATACTGATGTTCATTAAAATGACACACATATAAACCACATCAAACTACAGAAACAACTTAAAATATCGTCACTGCACACGAGCTGTGATTCCCTCTCTCAGATCTCCATCAGATCTCATGACAGATCATCACAGATGATGAGTGGAGCAGAGGAGTTTTTATACAAATAATAACCCAAAGAAAAGAAAGGATGAAGTTTCTCATGAAAACTCTGACCAGTGAAAGAGTAGATATGACACATGGACTTCATATCATAAAAGGAGACACGACCCTCCTCATAATCCACAAACACTCCCAACCTCTGAATCTTATCACTTAGAGACAGAGAGACATGTGGATACTCACAAGCATAATATGACCCATCTCTCAAAGCCACAGTCCAGAATCCATCATCAGGATTTATATTGATCCAGCCCTTCCTGTTAACAGTTTCTCTGGCCACACCTACAAACCATCTTATTAACCCCTTCACCTCCACCTCATAATAAAAACACCCTGAGGAGAATCCTTCCTTTCCAAGAACACCGAGACATTCATCAAACACGTTATTTTGCTCTTCATCTCTGTTCTTCACTGTTCTTGATTGTTTCTCACGTCTCACTTGTTTCCCATCATGAGACACAGTGAGATGTGGATGAGCTGAATCAGGATCCAGAGTCACATTCACTGTTAAAATATTGAGAATTCTGCTTTACACATGAATGTTGTAATAATGATGATGATAATATTATTAGTTTGTGTCTTTCTACAACACAAAGTCACTTTACACAGCAATAACACACTGCATGAGAAACCTAACTGAAGAAAAACATGATACATCTACACAATATATAACAGAATAAATGAACACAGGTGATAAACAGAAACATGATATCAGACATGTTGTGTTCCTGTAGCTCGACGGTACAGCATTGTGTTACTGTGTTAGCAACACAGAGGTCGTGGGTTTGATTTCCAGATGTGATACATGTGGTGATAAATTTTAACACTTTTAATTAGTTAAATCTTGAAAACACTGTAAGTCACTTTGGATAAAACTTCTGCCAAATACATTAATGTAAATGTGATGTTGAAATCACATTTGACTCACTTCACATCTGATGAAACTCAATGTTTCATTGTGAGTGTGACAGCAGCAGTGATCACAGATCAACATGATGAATTAATGACAGATACAATCACCTCTAACAGCTGCAGATCTATAACACTGACATCACAATGATGTCAGAACTGTGACTTACCTGCATGTTTTCTTAACAGTGACATCACTGAAAACAGACAGACAGTATATAGTGTTCATAACACAATTACACTTCAAATCAATTATGAGATTTACAGTAAAATATTCATTTTACTTACATATTGTGTGATGTCACAGTGTGTTCAATTGTTATGTAAATTAAAGTATGTTTAATAATTAAACATGTTATAAAGTCATTTAAACACACTCACCACTTTCTACAGTCCTCTTCTCTCTCTGTGAAAAACTCTCACGTTCTAAATAAAGTTCAAATTGAAAACAAGAGAAAAGAGAATTAAAATAGAAATGAAATATAATAACACTAATGAACAACAACTACAAACATAAACATTTAATTTAGTGTTGTGATGTTATTATCTGCTGCATGAATAAATGGATCATTTCATGTCATTCTGTTATTTGTGTATTAATGGATGATTTTGTTTGTGTTATTATATATAATTGCAGGAAAATGATAAAATGTGATCAGATCTTCAACTAAATCACAACAACACACACTCTCACACACACTCTCACACACACTCTCACACACACTCTCACACACTCTCTCTCACACACTCTCTCACACACTCTCTCACACACACTCTCTCACACACACTCTCTCACACACACTCTCTCACACACACTCTCTCACACACTCTCTCACACACTCTCTCACACACTCTCACACACTCTCACACACACTCTCTCACACACACCTCTACACACACTCTCACACACACTCTCACACACACTCTCACACACACTCTCTCACACACTCTCACACACACACTCACACACACACTCTCTCACACACACTCTCACACACACTCTCACACACACACTCTCTCACACACTCTCACACACACACTCTCTCACACACACTCTCTCACACACACTCTCACACACACACTCTCACACACACACTCTCACACACACTCTCTCACACACTCTCTCACACACTCTCTCACACACTCTCTCACACACTCTCTCACACACACAGTTATATGTGTTCATGTGTTTAGTGTGTGAACTCTTGATCTGAATGATTCTCAAAACATCCAGTAACATCCACTAAATGTTTCCTGTAAGTGAGCATTAACTGGGTTTACAGCAGCACAAGAGTCATTCTGAACACTGTTTATGTTCTGCAATATTCATAAGATGTTTGTTGTGATCAACACAATCATGTATAAACTGAACACATTCAACACTTCTCTGTGTTTTTTAACTGTAACTGGGATGCTGTTTTCTGTAATGTTGATTAAAGTTGAGGCTGTTCTCATAATCTGTGGCAGTCTTGCATCAGTGTGATAATGAAAGATTTAGACAGAAGTAAATGATGTTGCATTATTTAAATATATACATTTAAATAAACTATATACTATATTTTATTAACATTCTCAATGGAAATAAGTCTGTAAGGAAGTGAATATAATAAATGTTGATTTTGTTGCTTGAGCTACGATCATGTTTGAGTATTTTAAGGAGACTGAGGAGACTTCACTGGTGAGATCTCTTATGTTTGAGGTTCACATCAGGAAATGATTGTTATGAACTACACACTCATAACTTGTGGTTGTTTTAAGCAGCACTGTTGAAGTTCAGGTTCACTGACTGCAGGTCACATTTAGAGAAATCATCAGTTCAGTGATTCACGTGTTAATCACTCTGTGCTGTAAATGTGTTTCACACTGTGATTGTAAAATATACACAGAACATGGAAACTGCTATACTCCTACATAAAAAATAAGTATGTCTTCAAAGTCTTTATAAAAACTGTAAACATTATGTAAATTATTAACTATTTAGTTGAGCATAAATCATAATATTATGCATGTAAATAACTTACAAAATAACAGAAATCAAATGTACAAAATTACCATTCTTTAGTCTCTGCTCTTCTGTCTGTAGTTTCTGGCTCTCACTCTGTATTCTCTGGTCTTCTCTCTGTAGTTTCTGGGTCTCACTCTGTATTCTCTGCTCTTCTCTCCGTAGTTTCTGGTTCTCACTCTGTATTCTCTGGTCTTTTCTCTGTAGTTCTGAAAAAACGGCACAATAATGATATAATTATCACTTAACAATAACATGGAATAACATCTACAAACATTAAACATTATTGTATAAAGATTATTGACATTGTGATGATCTCTACAGGTTAGTGTGTGTGTGCGAGACCATAAAACTGTTAAAAACTGAATATCTCTGATGTCTGAGAGTTTATCTCAAGAGGTGAATTTTAACATATAAAGTGTTTTTAAAAGCTGCAGTCACACACACTCCAGCCCACTAACACATGAGATGTGAATTTACTCTTTGCCTCAAACATCTGCACTTGAGTGAAAAGTGAAAAACATCTTTATATCTAACTATATATATATATACTAACTATACACTACACTACATATACATATATTACATATATTAAATATGATAAAACAAACATGAGTGTTACCTCTCTTTTTACAGACAAACACAGTGATCAGTGTTCCAGTGATCACACAGAGTAAAACTCCAACAGAAATCAGAGCCACTGACGTCCTCCAAGAGTGAAACATTTGACCTGTGAAACAGAACTGATCTGTTCAGTGTCTGATCTCACCGTGTCCGGTCACACATATCTGACTGTTTCATTTGAAATAGAAACATCTGACCTGTGAAACAGAACTGATATGTTCAGTGACTGATCTCACCGTGTCCGGTCACACATATCTGACTGTTTCATTTGAAATAGAAACATTTTACCTGTGAAACAGAACTGATCTGTTCAGTGTCTGATCTCACCGTGTCCTGTCACACATATCTGACTGTTTCATTTGAAATAGAAACATTTGACCTGTGAAACAGAACTGATCTGTTCAGTGTCTGATCTCACCGTGTCCTGTCACACATATCTGACTGTTTCATTTGTAATAGAAACATCTGACCTGTGAAACAGAACTGATCTGTTCAGTGTCTGATCTCACCGTGTCCGGTCACACATATCTGACTGTTTCATTTGAAATAGAAACATCTGACCTGTGAAACAGAACTGATCTGTTCAGTGTCTGATCTCACCGTGTCCTGTCACACATATCTGACTGTTTCATTTGAAATAGAAACATTTGACCTGTGAAACAGAACTGATCTGTTCAGTGTCTGATCTCACCGTGTCCGGTCACACATATCTGACTGTTTCATTTGAAATAGAAACATTTGACCTGTGAAACAGAACTGATCTGTTCAGTGTCTGATCTCACCGTGTCCGGTCACACATATCTGACTGTTTCATTTGAAATAGAAACATTTGACCTGTGAAACAGAACTGATCTGTTCAGTGTCTGATCTCACCGTGTCCGGTCACACATATCTGACTGTTTCATTTGTAATAGAAACATTTGACCTGTGAAACAGAACTGATCTGTTCAGTGTCTGATCTCACCGTGTCCGGTCACACGTATCTGACTGTTTCATTTGAAATAGAAACATTTGACCTGTGAAACAGAACTGATCTGTTCAGTGTCTGATCTCACCGTGTCCGGTCACACATATCTGACTGTTTCATTTGAAATAGAAACATTTGCCCTGTGAAACAGAACTGATCTGTTCAGTGTCTGATCTCACCGTGTCCGGTCACACGTATCTGACTGTTTCATTTGAAATAGAAACATCTGACCTGTGAAACAGAACTGATCTGTTCAGTGTCTGATCTCACCGTGTCCTGTCACACATATCTGACTGTTTCATTTGAAATAGAAACATCTGACCTGTGAAACAGAACTGATCTGTTCAGTGACTGATCTCACCATGTACGGTCACACATATCTGACTGTTTCATTTGAAATAGAAACATTTGCCCTGTGAAACAGAACTGATCTGTTCAGTGTCTGATCTCACCATGTCCGGTCACACATATCTGACTGTTTCATTTGAAATAGAAACATCTCACCTGTGAAACAGAACTGATCTGTTCAGTGTCTGATCTCACCGTGTCCGGTCACACGTATCTGACTGTTTCATTTGAAATAGAAACATCTGACCTGTGAAACAGAACTGATCTGTTCAGTGTCTGATCTCACCGTGTCCGGTCACACGTATCTGACTGTTTCATTTGTAATAGAAACATCTGACCTGTGAAACAGAACTGATCTGTTCAGTGTCTGATCTCACCGTGTCCGGTCACACATATCTGACTGTTTCATTTGAAATAGAAACATCTGACCTGTGAAACAGAACTGATCTGTTCAGTGTCTGATCTCACCGTGTCCGGTCACACATATCTGACTGTTTCATTTGTAATAGAAACATTTGACCTGTGAAACAGAACTGATCTGTTCAGTGTCTGATCTCACCGTGTCCGGTCACACATATCTGACTGTTTCATTTGAAATAGAAACATTTGACCTGTGAAACAGAACTGATCTGTTCAGTGTCTGATCTCACCGTGTCCGGTCACACGTATCTGACTGTTTCATTTGTAATAGAAACATCTGACCTGTGAAACAGAACTGATCTGTTCAGTGTCTGATCTCACCGTGTACGGTCACACATATCTGACTGTTTCATTTGTAATAGAAACATTTGACCTGTGAAACAGAACTGATCTGTTCAGTGTCTGATCTCACCGTGTCCGGTCACACGTATCTGACTGTTTCATTTATAATAGAAACATTTGACCAGTGAAACAGAACTGATCTGTTCAGCATCTGATCTCACAGTGTCCGGTCACACGTATCTGACTGTTTCATTTGAAATAGAAACATCTGACCTGTGAAACAGAACTGATCTGTTCAGTGTCTGATCTCACCGTGTCCTGTCACACGTATCTGACTGTTTCATTTGAAATAGAAACATTTGACCTGTGAAACAGAACTGATCTGTTCAGTGTCTGATCTCACAGTGTCCGGTCACACGTATCTGACTGTTTCATTTGAAATAGAAACATCTGACCTGTGAAACAGAACTGATCTGTTCAGTGACTGATCTCACCATGTACGGTCACACGTATCTGACTGTTTCATTTGAAATAGAAACATTTGCCCTGTGAAACAGAACTGATCTGTTCAGTGTCTGATCTCACCATGTCCGGTCACACATATCTGACTGTTTCATTTGAAATAGAAACATCTCACCTGTGAAACAGAACTGATCTGTTCAGTGTCTGATCTCACCGTGTCCGGTCACACGTATCTGACTGTTTCATTTGAAATAGAAACATCTGACCTGTGAAACAGAACTGATCTGTTCAGTGTCTGATCTCACCGTGTCCGGTCACACATATCTGACTGTTTCATTTGAAATAGAAACATCTGACCTGTGAAACAGAACTGATATGTTCAGTGACTGATCTGTTCAGTGTCTGATCTCACCGTGTCCGGTCACACATATCTGACTGTTTCATTTGAAATAGAAACATTTTACCTGTGAAACAGAACTGATCTGTTCAGTGTCTGATCTCACCGTGTCCTGTCACACATATCTGACTGTTTCATTTGAAATAGAAACATTTGACCTGTGAAACAGAACTGATCTGTTCAGTGTCTGATCTCACCGTGTCCTGTCACACATATCTGACTGTTTCATTTGTAATAGAAACATCTGACCTGTGAAACAGAACTGATCTGTTCAGTGTCTGATCTCACCGTGTCCGGTCACACATATCTGACTGTTTCATTTGAAATAGAAACATCTGACCTGTGAAACAGAACTGATCTGTTCAGTGTCTGATCTCACCGTGTCCTGTCACACATATCTGACTGTTTCATTTGAAATAGAAACATCTCACCTGTGAAACAGAACTGATCTGTTCAGTGTCTGATCTCACCGTGTCCGGTCACACATATCTGACTGTTTCATTTGAAATAGAAACATTTGACCTGTGAAACAGAACTGATCTGTTCAGTGTCTGATCTCACCGTGTCCGGTCACACATATCTGACTGTTTCATTTGAAATAGAAACATTTGACCTGTGAAACAGAACTGATCTGTTCAGTGTCTGATCTCACCGTGTCCGGTCACACGTATCTGACTGTTTCATTTGTAATAGAAACATTTGACCTGTGAAACAGAACTGATCTGTTCAGTGTCTGATCTCACCGTGTCCGGTCACACGTATCTGACTGTTTCATTTGAAATAGAAACATTTGACCTGTGAAACAGAACTGATCTGTTCAGTGTCTGATCTCACCGTGTCCGGTCACACATATCTGACTGTTTCATTTGAAATAGAAACATTTGCCCTGTGAAACAGAACTGATCTGTTCAGTGTCTGATCTCACCGTGTCCGGTCACACGTATCTGACTGTTTCATTTGTAATAGAAACATCTGACCTGTGAAACAGAACTGATCTGTTCAGTGTCTGATCTCACCGTGTCCGGTCACACATATCTGACTGTTTCATTTGAAATAGAAACATCTGACCTGTGAAACAGAACTGATCTGTTCAGTGACTGATCTCACCATGTACGGTCACACATATCTGACTGTTTCATTTGAAATAGAAACATTTGCCCTGTGAAACAGAACTGATCTGTTCAGTGTCTGATCTCACCATGTCCGGTCACACATATCTGACTGTTTCATTTGAAATAGAAACATCTCACCTGTGAAACAGAACTGATCTGTTCAGTGTCTGATCTCACCGTGTCCGGTCACACGTATCTGACTGTTTCATTTGAAATAGAAACATCTGACCTGTGAAACAGAACTGATCTGTTCAGTGTCTGATCTCACCGTGTCCGGTCACACGTATCTGACTGTTTCATTTGTAATAGAAACATCTGACCTGTGAAACAGAACTGATCTGTTCAGTGTCTGATCTCACCGTGTCCGGTCACACATATCTGACTGTTTCATTTGAAATAGAAACATCTGACCTGTGAAACAGAACTGATCTGTTCAGTGTCTGATCTCACCGTGTCCGGTCACACATATGTGACTGTTTCATTTGTAATAGAAACATTTGACCTGTGAAACAGAACTGATCTGTTCAGTGTCTGATCTCACCGTGTCCGGTCACACATATCTGACTGTTTCATTTGAAATAGAAACATTTGACCTGTGAAACAGAACTGATCTGTTCAGTGTCTGATCTCACCGTGTCCGGTCACACGTATCTGACTGTTTCATTTGTAATAGAAACATCTGACCTGTGAAACAGAACTGATCTGTTCAGTGTCTGATCTCACCGTGTACGGTCACACATATCTGACTGTTTCATTTGTAATAGAAACATTTGACCTGTGAAACAGAACTGATCTGTTCAGTGTCTGATCTCACAGTGTCCGGTCACACGTATCTGACTGTTTCATTTGAAATAGAAACATCTGACCTGTGAAACAGAACTGATCTGTTCAGTGACTGATCTCACCATGTACGGTCACACGTATCTGACTGTTTCATTTGAAATAGAAACATTTGCCCTGTGAAACAGAACTGATCTGTTCAGTGTCTGATCTCACCATGTCCGGTCACACATATCTGACTGTTTCATTTGAAATAGAAACATCTCACCTGTGAAACAGAACTGATCTGTTCAGTGTCTGATCTCACCGTGTCCGGTCACACGTATCTGACTGTTTCATTTGAAATAGAAACATCTGACCTGTGAAACAGAACTGATCTGTTCAGTGTCTGATCTCACCGTGTCCGGTCACACATATCTGACTGTTTCATTTGAAATAGAAACATTTGCCCTGTGAAACAGAACTGATCTGTTCAGTGTCTGATCTCACCATGTCCGGTCACACATATCTGACTGTTTCATTTGAAATAGAAACATCTCACCTGTGAAACAGAACTGATCTGTTCAGTGTCTGATCTCACCGTGTCCGGTCACACGTATCTGACTGTTTCATTTGAAATAGAAACATCTGACCTGTGAAACAGAACTGATCTGTTCAGTGTCTGATCTCACCGTGTCCGGTCACACGTATCTGACTGTTTCATTTGTAATAGAAACATCTGACCTGTGAAACAGAACTGATCTGTTCAGTGTCTGATCTCACCGTGTCCGGTCACACATATCTGACTGTTTCATTTGAAATAGAAACATCTGACCTGTGAAACAGAACTGATCTGTTCAGTGTCTGATCTCACCGTGTCCGGTCACACATATCTGACTGTTTCATTTGTAATAGAAACATCTGACCTGTGAAACAGAACTGATCTGTTCAGTGTCGGATCTCACCGTGTCCTGTCACACATATCTGACTGTTTCATTTGAAATAGAAACATCTGACCTGTGAAACAGAACTGATCTGTTCAGTGACTGATCTCACCATGTCCGGTCACACATATCTGACTGTTTCATTTGAAATAGAAACATTTGACCTGTGAAACAGAACTGATCTGTTCAGTGTCTGATCTCACCGTGTCCTGTCACACATATCTGACTGTTTCATTTGAAATAGAAACATTTGACCTGTGAAACAGAACTGATCTGTTCAGTGTCTGATCTCACCGTGTCCGGTCACACATATCTGACTGTTTCATTTGAAATAGAAACATCTGACCTGTGAAACAGAACTGATCTGTTCAGTGACTGATCTCACCGTGTCCGGTCACACATATCTGACTGTTTCATTTGAAATAGAAACATCTGACCTGTGAAACAGAACTGATCTGTTCAGTGTCTGATCTCACCGTGTCCTGTCACACATATCTGACTGTTTCATTTGTAATAGAAACATCTGACCTGTGAAACAGAACTGATCTGTTCAGTGACTGATCTCACCATGTACGGTCACACATATCTGACCGTTTCATTTGAAATAGAAACATTTGACCTGTGAAACAGAACTGATCTGTTCAGTGACTGATCTCACCGTGTCCTGTCACACATATCTGACCGTTTCATTTGAAATAGAAACATCTGACCTGTGAAACAGAACTGATCTGTTCAGTGACTGATCTCACCATGTACGGTCACACATATCTGACTGTTTCATTTGTAATAGAAACATTTGACCTGTGAAACAGAACTGATCTGTTCAGTGAATGATCTCACAGTGTCCGGTCACACGTATCTGACTGTTTCATTTGAAATAGAAACATTTGACCTGTGAAACAGAACTGATCTGTTCAGTGTCTGATCTCACCGTGTCCGGTCACACGTATCTGACTGTTTCATTTGAAATAGAAACATTTGACCTGTGAAACAGAACTGATCTGTTCAGTGTCTGATCTCACCGTGTACGGTCACACATATCTGACTGTTTCATTTGAAATAGAAACATTTGACCTGTGAAACAGAACTGATCTGTTCAGTGTCTGATCTCACCGTGTCCTGTCACACATATCTGACTGTTTCATTTGAAATAGAAACATCTGACCTGTGAAACAGAACTGATCTGTTCAGTGTCTGATCTCACCGTGTCCTGTCACACGTATCTGACTGTTTCATTTGAAATAGAAACATCTGACCTGTGAAACAGAACTGATCTGTTCAGTGTCTGATCTCACAGTGTCCGGTCACACATATCTGACTGTTTCATTTGAAATAGAAACATTTGACCTGTGAAACAAAACTGATCTGTTCAGTGTCTGATCTCACCGTGTCCTGTCACACATATCTGACTGTTTCATTTGAAATAGAAACATCTGACCTGTGAAACAGAACTGATCTGTTCAGTGACTGATCTCACCATGTACGGTCACACATATCTGACTGTTTCATTTGAAATAGAAACATTTGCCCTGTGAAACAGAACTGATCTGTTCAGTGTCTGATCTCACCATGTCCGGTCACACATATCTGACTGTTTCATTTGAAATAGAAACATCTCACCTGTGAAACAAAACTGATCTGTTCAGTGACTGATCTCACAGTGTCCGGTCACACGTATCTGACTGTTTCATTTGTAATAGAAACATTTGACCTGTGAAACAGAACTGATCTGTTCAGTGTCGGATCTCACCGTGTCCTGTCACACATATCTGACTGTTTCATTTGAAATAGAAACATTTGACCTGTGAAACAGAACTGATCTGTTCAGTGACTGATCTCACCATGTCCGGTCACACATATCTGACTGTTTCATTTGAAATAGAAACATTTGACCTGTGAAACAGAACTGATCTGTTCAGTGTCTGATCTCACCGTGTCCGGTCACACATATCTGACTGTTTCATTTGAAATAGAAACATTTGACCTGTGAAACAGAACTGATCTGTTCAGTGTCTGATCTCACAGTGTCCGGTCACACGTATCTGACTGTTTCATTTGTAATAGAAACATTTGACCTGTGAAACAGAACTGATCTGTTCAGTGTCTGATCTCACCGTGTCCGGTCACACATATCTGACTGTTTCATTTGAAATAGAAACATTTGACCTGTGAAACAGAACTGATCTGTTCAGTGTCTGATCTCACTGTGTCCGGTCACATATATCTGACCGTTTCATTTGAAATATAAACATTTGACCTGTGAAACAGAACTGATCTGTTCAGTGTCTGATCTCACCGTGTCCTGTCACACATATCTGACTGTTTCATTTGAACTAGAAACATTTGACCTGTGAAACAGAACTGATCTGTTCAGTGACTGATCTCACAGTGTCCGGTCACACGTATCTGACTGTTTCATTTGAACTAGAAACATTTGACCTGTGAAACAGAACTGATCTGTTCAGTGTCTGATCTCACCGTGTCCGGTCACACGTATCTGACTGTTTCATTTGAAATAGAAACATTTTTTGATGTCCGGCTCTGCTTGTGTCCCTCTAAAGGTCCTGTAAGCCCAGTTAAAACCCAAGCAATAGAACTGGCAATTGCTTTTTGCTTAAAATCATTTACTTGATTATGAACATTTTCATGTATTCAACTACATCAAATTATGAGATCAAGAGAAAAGAAACATAATAACATACTCAGAATCAGTGTTTGCACTTACTGGATGTGATAATCTCCGTCTCCAGCATGTGATGTCTCATTATGATTCTGCAGTGATATTTACTGTCACTGTTATATACAGTGATCGTGTGTTTGACTCTGAATCCGTCTGTGTCTCTGTGTGTGTCTGTACTTTCAGATCTCAAAGTGACTCCTTCACTGTCCAGCCACACAAGTTCAGGTTCAGGGTTCCAGCCTCTAGATTCACACTGTAGCTGGAGTCCTCCAGAAGCATCAAATCCATCTATAATGATGAGTGGAGATGTTCCTACAGCTACACAGAACAAGAGTGAAGAACATTCAGTGATTTTCTTCTGCCTGTAAACTTGTTTATGTTCTGTGTACAACAAACAAGAACTAAAAACAGAATATTGAACAACATCCCTCAAAAGACTTAAACAATCATAACTAAACTCATTCAGTGTTAGTGTTCATGACATCATCACCTTCAACTCTGACATCAACAGTGATGTCATCAGACCAGGATTTGGACTGAATGAAACATTTGTAAAGTCCTTCATCAGAAACACGGACTCTCGAGAGTCTGAGTGATGCGTTTCCTTTCTGTAGTTCTTCTTTAAACACTTCAGTTCTTCCTCTGTAGAACTGAAGCTGATGTGTGATTTTGTCTTCATGATCTTCATAGAGATGAACTACTGCTGAGTCTGTGAGATCAAGTCTAAACCACTCGACTCTCATGTCCACAGCACTGATGTTGGGTTTGATAGAACAGGGCAGAATCACATCTTCACCAGCTACAGTGAGGAGAGGAGCTGAAGGTCCCACTACTTCATACTGCTCTGATAGAAGAGACAGAAAACAGTGTGAACTGTGAGGAGTTTCTCACTTCAGCATGTTAATATTGTTCTTAAAGAAACAGCTCATGAAAACTGGCATCATATCTGTCAGAAATACAGTCTTCATTAACTCAGTGCTCATGTTGTTTTAACCTGTATGATTTTACTATATCTCTCACATTCAACACTCTAATGGCTCTTTTTGGCACTCGTCAGCTCCCGTCACTGTTTGCTTTCATTGTATGAAAATATGAGTGTGAACATTCAGCTTTTATCTTCTTTTACAGTTTTACACACTTCAGCTCTTTACAGTGTGTGAATTATTACCTGATCTTAGGTCTGTAAATCCAGTAATAATCAGTAGAGTCACACAAATGAACTTCATCTCTAAAACACTAATGATAAAAATAACAAATATAGAAAAAGAAAAAACATTTAGACACATTAGACTTCAGTGTGTTCTTTCTGAAATGTTTTTCTCAACACTGGTCATATGATCAGATGGACATATACAGTCAAAAACACCATCAGATTCCAGCTTGAAACAGATTTTATGGTAACAATCTCACACTATCACACTGCTCAAATCTCGATTATCTGTATGTAATTATTAAGATGAAAACACACACATGATCTCACACTAATGCTAGACTCACTCTTGTGCTGTAAGTTCCTCATGACTTACCTTTAACTCAACACTGAGTGTGTTCACAATCGTCTTCAGTGTGAATAAATAATTCTGCTAATCAGAGTCTGTAAGAAGACAGAAACTTTGTAGTTTTACTTACTTATCACAGCATATCTGAAGTTCTCACACAGCCCATCCCATCATCAACCTGATCAACAGGATCTCACAACATGTGTGGACAGATATTTTTACACTGATCAGGTTTATCTGGAATTTGTTCATTAAAATTCAAAGATGTCTCTAAATCTCTTTATCAGTGAAGGTCCAGACAGTTGCAATAAAAAAAGCAATGCACACTTTGTGAAGAGAAAATGAACATTTACATTTAGGCATTTAGCAGATGCTTTTATCCAAAGCGACTTACAAGGTGAGGAAAAGAACAAAACGATAAATCATACGGAGGCAATAACATCAGCCGTACAGATACAATTTTTTAACAAGAGTACAACACTTCAGTGCTTGAGAGGCAATACCTGTTGGGAGAGAGGAGAAAAGGGTTTAAAGTTCAAAGATGTCTCTAATAATTATATTCTGCATAAAGAAAATCATTTTGTAGAATTTTGTGCTTTGTGACATTATTGTCAGTTACATAATTCAGCTTCAGTCCCATAAAGTTTTGAGTCTATTTGTAGAACAACAGAAATCACAAGCATTTCACTGCACACAGTTTGTATGGAGCCGGATTCAGTGTGAATCCCACAACTGGAGTGAGATCCAGATCATTTACATACACTCCAGGTGGAGGAGTTAATTAATTACTTCTATAATGATATAAGGTAACATGAAGTCAATACATCATTATTGCAAAGTAAAGCAATTTTACAAAAATAAGACACAAATACCTGAACACAGAATGCAGTAACTGACCAATCACAATCAAGTATTCCTGAACACTGTGAATAATGATATTCAGAAACATTCAATTCCTCTAGTGAGTTCTTCACAAGTCTGAAACCATCAAGTGCTTTCAACAGTTTCTGCTTTTAGTTCTCTGCTAAAATGTGTCATAATACAGATCTAATGGTACTAAAGCAAAACCTTCATATCACAGAATGAAGACTGAATGTAATAAATACTGCAATACTGAAGATGTATTGGGTCCATTTAAAATGCTTGTGAATCACTTCACTGTGAGTAAAGGAAGCAGATACCTGCAGAGAACAGCAGAAAAGCTTCTCTCTTCACAAACCTGCCCTGCTCATCAAGACAATGTTCAGGGTTGAAGGTGCGAGGGGTTTCCATTCCTCCTCATCCCATAATACAGACGTCAGGAGAGGAAACCACACGCGGCCTGCACGAGGATCTTATTATTAACCTTTTTTAAACAGGGTCATAAACGTCAACATTTATCTCTACATAAATACTCTGATGTAATACAATATCTCACATTAACACATTATTTACACGACACTCCGAAGTTATACAAAGATAATCATGATACACCAAAACGACATCTATCACAGAGCTGCAGAAACATGGCAGCACAGTCAGTGTAGCCCTCAGATGTCTTTCTTCATCATCTTTAATGATCTGCCCCTCTTGATGAAGTACCACTGAAGATCACATCAGCTGCTCATGTGGGGCAGATTGCAGCTCTCACCGTGGGCACATTTACCTCCTGTAAAGAAACTTTCTTCATTCGTGTGATGTCTCACTGATCTCACATGTTAGATACTGTATTGGGTTTTGAGATGCTCTTATCATGACCTTCATAGTCAATCATGGATCAATGGCATCATTTCTGTCTCCACATTCATCTGCATCTGTCTGCGTCACTGTTTTATAACTACTGTCTTCAGATCAGATCAGAGTGAGAAGACCGACCAAACTGCTTCACATGATGAAGATTAAAAGAGAAGTTCAACATTACCGGAATCACGGACGCGGGTTAGAGGCGGTATACCCACATTTGACTCACCGCGAGATTTTCACTCCCCGTGTCTGATTGGCTCATACACTGAGGATGCTGCTAGCTGATTGGTTGCTGTCAGTAAACCCCGCCCACGCCTGTCCTGACTTTAGTACGGAGCAACAGGAGAGTCACGGGGGTCCGATTTCGACGTTTGTTTTAATCGTCATTAACGTTTTGTTGGATCAGACCTCTCGGTTACTTTGATGAAGTACTTGTACACTATTAAGTGAACTTCAGATGGTGTTGCGCGCAGACCCTGATGTGCTCCGTTAAGTTTTTATTAAAGTAAATAATAAAACGCGTGACGTCACGGGCGGTGGGCGGGGCTACACGCAGCGCGTCACGTCTCCGTCTTCAAAAAGAAAATGTCCAAAATAATGACAGTGTAATTAATTTTACTGATTGATTATTAATCAACTTCACATTCAGTTTTTCTACAACACAAAAGTGTCTGTAATCTGACATTCAAAGTGATGAAGTGTTTGTTTCACATCATCAGGCTACATCACACGTCTCTTATGTGGGAACTGACGACAGTTCAGGAAGTTAAACCAGCTCAAGTTCTTCTACACATGAAGGTCCAACCAGAGCTGTGTCATGGAAAGACCTCCGCTCAGGAGATCCCAGTCCATCCAGCTGGAGCGATTACTGTCTGAAGTGTCTCCTCATCACCAGCAATCTTCTCTTCACTGTTGTGGGTTTGGTGACTCTGGTGGTGGGACTCTGGGGGCTGGTCAATAAAGAGGCTTTTGCTCAGGAGAAGATCAGTGGTGTTGGGACAGACCCCATGCTGTTCTTCTCCTTCCTTGGCTTTCTTCTAACTCTGCTGAGTCTAACGGGATGTGTGGGGGCGTTACGGGAAAACCGATGTCTTCTTCGTACCTTCTCAGGGGTTCTGCTGCTCCTGGTGGTGCTGCAGGTGTTGGTCGTGATCGTAGCGTACAGCCTGCAGGGTCAGATTGTGGATTAATCTTGTGCCACAGTGATTCTGAAGCAGCCGGATCTCATGCGTCTGACATCTGGAGATGTTCAGCTGTTTATTCCTGAGAGGAACTGAACACTGTTGTGATTTTATGACAGCGTATACAAATCTTGAAGGTATTACAAGGTTTCCGCTTGTTATTGTGTTTGTAAAAACTGACAGGAAATATCTATTCTCAGTTGGTGAAGCTGGTTTAAGGATTTCTTGGTTGTATCTGCATACAGGAGCATGTTAACTATCTGAAAACTTAAACCAATCTTAAAATGTCTTTAAATTTCCTACATTAAACATTAACAAAGCAAGTGACATTGATTCTAATACACAACACAACACTGAACACTTTAATAAAAACAATCACAAATGTTAGATTTGACTTGATAAACATGTGAAGATGTTTCTGAACAAGTTGTTGTGTCTGAAGGCCATGAACTGCCATCTGAAGCACACACGCACACACACACACTCGTTTAAACAACATACAGCGTAAAAACAGGAAAACAAACCTCCAGTGTTATATTATTCTACAGTTCATCTACTGCCACATTTTGTATGTTAATGTTTTCAGAGTCACCAGTACTTCACCCTCCTGCCTCAGTTCAGTCACATCAGAACAGAACAATGAGGAACAAGCTGAAGATGTTTATCCGTTCTGTCCTGCAGTCAATTCTGTCTCTGATGTGACTTAACACCTTTACTCAACCATAATAAAAGGGATGGAAAATAATCATTAAAACAGAAAGAACATAAAAATGAGAGAATGTGGAAAAACACACACAGGTTGTTTTAAAGAAACTGAGATCTTTATATCCTTCAAAAAGAGAAACTGCAGCTGTGAGGTTGTTTAAATCACATCAGATCTGTATTCAGTGTAAATATATAAATGAATCTCATTTTTCCTCCTGAAGCAGAAAGACTGTGTGCTGATAATCATCTCATGCAGATACTGATGTTCATTAAAATGACACACATATAAACCACATCAAACTACAGAAACAACTTAAAATATCGTCACTGCACACGAGCTGTGATTCCCTCTCTCAGATCTCCATCACATCTCATGACAGATCATCACAGATGATGAGTGGAGGAGAGGAGTTTTCATGCCAATAAGAACCCAAAGAAAAGAAAGGATGAAGTTTCTCCTGAAAACTCTGACCAGTGAAAGAGTAGATATGACACATGGACTTCACATCATAAAAGGAGACACGACCCTCCTCATAATCCACAAACACTCCCAACCTCTGAATCTCATCACTCAGAGACAGAGAGACATGTGGACTCTCACAAGCATAATACAACCAACCTATCAAAGCCACAGCCCAGAATCCATCATCAGGATTCAGAGTGAACCAGCCCTTCCTGTTAACAGATTCTCTGGCCACACCTACATACCATATAGTTAACCCCTTCACCTCCACCTCATAATAAAAACACTCTGAGGAGAATCCTTCCTTTCCAAGAACACCGAGATGTTTATCAAACACGTTATTTTGCTCTTCATCTCTGTTCTTCACTGATCTTGATTGTCTCTCATATTTCACTTTTTTCCCATCAGGAGACACAGTGAGATGTGGATGAGCTGAATCAGGATCCAGAGTCACATTCACTGTTAAAATATTGAGAATTCTGCTTTACACATGAATGTTGTAATAATGATGATGATAATAATATTATTAGTTTGTGTCTTTCTACAACACAAAGTCACTTTACACAGCAATAACCAAACACACTGCATGAGAAACCTAACTGAAGAAAAACATGATAAATCTACACAATATATAACAGAATAAATGAACACAGGTGATAAACAGAAACATGATATCAGACATGTTGTGTTCCTGTAGCTCGACCGGTACAGCATTGTGTTATTGTGTTAGCAACACAGAGGTCGTGGGTTTGATTTCCAGGGAACATGTGGTGATAAATTGTTTATCTTGAAAACACTGTAAGTCACTTTGGATAAAACTTCTGTCAAATACTTTAATGTAAATGTGATGTTGAAATCACATTTGACTCACTTCACATCTGATGAAACTCAATGTTTGTAAAACATTTCATTGTGAGTGTGACAGCAGCAGTGATCACAGATCAACATGATGAATTAATGACAGATACAATCACCTCTAACAGCTGCAGATCTATAACACTGACATCACAATGATGTCAGAACTGTGACTTACCTGAATGTTTTCTTAACAGTAACCTCTCACGTTCTACAGAAAGTTCAAACAAGAGAAAACAAAAATTAAAATGAAATATTAAATAAATGTTGATTTTGTTGCTTCAGCTACGATCATGTTTGAGTATTTTAAGGAGGCTGAGGAGACTTCACTGGTGAGATCTCTTATGTTTGAGGTTCACATCAGAAAATGATTGCTATGAACTACAAACTCATAACTTGTGGTTGTTTTAAGCAGCACTGTTGAAGTTCAGGTTCACTGACTGCAGGTCACATTTAGAGAAATCATCAGTTCAGTGATTCACGTGTTAATCACTCTGTGCTGTAAATGTGTTTCACACTGTGATTGTAAAATATACACAGAACATGGAAACTGCTATACTCCTACATAAAAAATAAGTATGTCTTCAAAGTCTTTATGAAAACTGTAAATATTATGTAAATTATTAAATATTTAGTTGAGCATAAATCATAATATTATGCATGTAAATAACTTACAAAATAACAGAAATCAAATGTACAAAATTACCATTCTTTAGTCTCTGCTCTTCTCTCTGTAGTTTCTGGTTCTCACTCTGTATTCTCTGCTCTTCTCTCCGTAGTTTCTGGTTCTCACTCTGTATTCTCTGGTCTTTTCTCTGTAGTTCTGAAAAAACGGCACAATAATGATATAATTATCACTTAACAATAACATGGAATAACATCTACAAACATTAAACATTATTGTATAAAGATTATTGACATTGTGATGATCTCTGGTTAGTGTGTGTGTGTGTGTGTGTGTGTGTGTGTGTGTGTGTGTGTGTGTGTGTGTGTGTGTGTGTGTGTGTGTGTGTGTGTGTGTGTGTGTGTGTGTGTGTGTGTGTGTGTGTGTGTGTGTGTGTGTGTGTGTGTGTGTGTGTGTGTGTGTGTGTGTGTGTGTGTGTGTGTGTGTGTGTGTGTGTGTGTGTGTGTGTGTGTGTGTGTGTGTGTGTGTGTGTGTGTGTGTGTGTGTGTGAGACCATAAAACTGTTGTGATTTATTTCAGTGTGACAAATATTTCTCTACTTTTAAGAGTTATGAGAAGTGGAATATCTCTGATGTCTGAGAGTTTATCTCAAGAACTGAATTTTTATCTATAAAGTGTTTTTAAAAGCTGCAGTCACACACACTCCAGCCCACTAACACATGAGATGTGAATTTACTCTTTGCCTCAAACATCTGCACTTGAGTGAAAAGTGAAAAACATCTTTATCTAACTAACTATATGCTGCACTACATTATACATATCACATATATTAAGTATGAAACATGAGTGTTACCTCTCTTCTTACAGACAAACACAGTGATCAGTGTTCCAGTGATCACACAGAGTAAAACTCCAACAGAAATCAGAGCCACTGACGTCCTCCAAGAGTGAAACATTTGACCTGTGAAACAGAACTGATCTGTTCAGTGTCTGATCTCACCGTGTCCGGTCACACATATCTGACTGTTTCATTTGAAATAGAAACATTTGACCTGTGAAACAGAACTGATCTGTTCAGTGTCTGATCTCACCGTGTCCGGTCACACATATCTGACTGTTTCATTTGTAATAGAAACATTTGACCTGTGAAACAGAGCTGATCTGTTCAGTGTCTGATCTCACCGTGTCCGGTCACACATATCTGACTGTTTCATTTGAAATAGAAACATTTGACCTGTGAAACAGAACTGATCTGTTCAGTGACTGATCTGTTCAGTGACTGATCTGTTCAGTGACTGATCTGTTCAGTGACTGATCTGTTCAGTGACTGATCTGTTCAGTGACTGATCTCACCGTGTCCGGTCACACATATCTGACTGTTTCATTTGAAATAGAAATATTTGACCTGTGAAACAGAACTGATCTGTTCAGTGTCTGATCTCACCGTGTCCGGTCACACATATCTGACTGTTTCATTTGAAATAGAAACATTTGACCTGTGAAACAGAACTGATCTGTTCAGTGTCTGATCTCACCGTGTCCGGTCACACACATCTGACTGTTTCATTTGAAATAGAAACATTTGACCTGTGAAACAGAACTGATCTGTTCAGTGACTGATCTGTTCAGTGACTGATCTGTTCAGTGACTGATCTGTTCAGTGACTGATCTGTTCAGTGACTGATCTGTTCAGTGACTGATCTGTTCAGTGACTGATCTCACCGTGTCCGGTCACACATATCTGACTGTTTCATTTGTAATAGAAACATTTGACCTGTGAAACAGAACTGATCTGTTCAGTGTCTGATCTCACCGTGTCCGGTCACACATATCTGACTGTTTCATTTGAAATAGAAACATTTGACCTGTGAAACAGAACTGATCTGTTCAGTGTCTGATCTCACCGTGTCTGGTCACACATATCTGACTGTTTCATTTGAAATAGAAACATCTGACCTGTGAAACAGAACTGATCTGTTCAGTGTCTGATCTCACCGTGTCTGGCCACAGATATCTGACTGTTTCATTTGAAATAGAAACATTTGACCTGTAAAACAGAACTGATCTGTTCAGTGTCTGATCTCACCGTGTCCGGTCACACACATCTGACTGTTTCATTTGAAATAGAAACATTTGACCTGTGAAACAGAACTGATCTGTTCAGTGTCTGATCTCACCGTGTCTGGTCACACATATCTGACTGTTTCATTTGAAATAGAAACATCTGACCTGTGAAACAGAACTGATCTGTTCAGTGTCTGATCTCACCATGTCCGGTCACACATATCTGACTGTTTCATTTGTAATAGAAACATCTGACCTGTAAAACAGAACTGATCTGTTCAGTGTCTGATCTCACCGTGTCCGGTCACACGTATCTGACTGTTTCATTTGTAATAGAAACATCTGACCTGTGAAACAGAACTGATATGTTCAGTGTCTGATCTCACCGTGTCCGGCCACACACATCTGACTGTTTCATTTGTAATAGAAACATTTGACCTGTGAAACAGAACTGATCTGTTCAGTGTCTGATCTCACCGTGTCCGGTCACACGTATCTGACTGTTTCATTTGTAATAGAAACATTTGACCTGTGAAACAGAACTGATCTGTTCAGTGACTGATCTCACCGTGTCCGGTCACACATATCTGACTGTTTCATTTGAAATAGAAACATTTGACCTGTGAAACAGAACTGATCTGTTCAGTGTCTGATCTCACCGTGTCCGGTCATACGTATCTGACTGTTTCATTTGAAATAGAAACATCTGACCTGTGAAACAGAACTGATCTGTTCAGTGTCTGATCTCACCGTGTCCGGCCACAGATATCTGACTGTTTCATTTGAAATAGAAACATTTGACCTGTAAAACAGAACTGATCTGTTCAGTGTCTGATCTCACCGTGTCCGGTCACACATATCTGACTGTTTCATTTGAAATAGAAACATTTGACCTGTGAAACAGAACTGATCTGTTCAGTGTCTGATCTCACCGTGTCCGGTCACACATATCTGACCGTTTCATTTGACCTAGAAACATTTGACCTGTGAAACAGAGCTGATCTGTTCAGTGTCTGATCTCACCGTGTCCGGTCACACATATCTGACTGTTTCATTTGAAACAGAAACATTTGACCTGTGAAACAGAACTGATCTGTTCAGTGACTGATCTCACCGTGTCCGGTCACACATATCTGACTGTTTCATTTGAAACAGAAACATTTGACCTGTGAAACAGAACTGATCTGTTCAGTGTCTGATCTCACCGTGTCCGGTCACACGTATCTGACTGTTTAATTTGTAATAGAAACATTTGACCTGTGAAACAGAACTGATCTGTTCAGTGTCTGATCTCACCGTGTCCGGTCACACATATCTGACTGTTTCATTTGAAATAGAAACATTTGACCTGTGAAACAGAACTGATCTGTTCAGTGTCTGATCTCACCGTGTCCGGTCACACATATCTGACTGTTTCATTTGTAATAGAAACATTTGACCTGTGAAACAGAGCTGATCTGTTCAGTGTCTGATCTCACCGTGTCCGGTCACACATATCTGACTGTTTCATTTGAAATAGAAACATTTGACCTGTGAAACAGAACTGATCTGTTCAGTGTCTGATCTCACCGTGTCCGGTCACACATATCTGACTGTTTCATTTGAAATAGAAACATTTGCCCTGTGAAACAGAACTGATCTGTTCAGTGACTGATCTGTTCAGTGACTGATCTGTTCAGTGACTGATCTGTTCAGTGACTGATCTGTTCAGTGACTGATCTGTTCAGTGACTGATCTGTTCAGTGACTGATCTGTTCAGTGACTGATCTCACCGTGTCCGGTCACACACATCTGACTGTTTCATTTGAAATAGAAACATTTGACCTGTGAAACAGAACTGATCTGTTCAGTGTCTGATCTCACCGTGTCCGGTCACACACATCTGACTGTTTCATTTGAAATAGAAACATTTGACCTGTGAAACAGAACTGATCTGTTCAGTGTCTGATCTCACCGTGTCCGGTCACACATATCTGACTGTTTCATTTGTAATAGAAACATTTGACCTGTGAAACAGAACTGATCTGTTCAGTGTCTGATCTCACCGTGTCCGGTCACACATATCTGACTGTTTCATTTGTAATAGAAACATTTGACCTGTGAAACAGAACTGATCTGTTCAGTGACTGATCTGTTCAGTGACTGATCTGTTCAGTGACTGATCTGTTCAGTGACTGATCTGTTCAGTGACTGATCTGTTCAGTGACTGATCTGTTCAGTGACTGATCTGTTCAGTGACTGATCTCACCGTGTCCGGTCACACATATCTGACTGTTTCATTTGTAATAGAAACATTTGACCTGTGAAACAGAACTGATCTGTTCAGTGTCTGATCTCACCGTGTCCGGTCACACATATCTGACTGTTTCATTTGTAATAGAAACATTTGACCTGTGAAACAGAACTGATCTGTTCAGTGTCTGATCTCACCGTGTCCGGTCACACATATCTGACTGTTTCATTTGTAATAGAAACATTTGACCTGTGAAACAGAACTGATCTGTTCAGTGTCTGATCTCACCGTGTCTGGTCACACATATCTGACTGTTTCATTTGAAATAGAAACATCTGACCTGTGAAACAGAACTGATCTGTTCAGTGTCTGATCTCACCGTGTCTGGCCACAGATATCTGACTGTTTCATTTGAAATAGAAACATTTGACCTGTAAAACAGAACTGATCTGTTCAGTGTCTGATCTCACCGTGTCCGGTCACACACATCTGACTGTTTCATTTGAAATAGAAACATTTGACCTGTGAAACAGAACTGATCTGTTCAGTGTCTGATCTCACCGTGTCTGGTCACACATATCTGACTGTTTCATTTGAAATAGAAACATCTGACCTGTGAAACAGAACTGATCTGTTCAGTGTCTGATCTCACCGTGTCCGGTCACACATATCTGACTGTTTCATTTGTAATAGAAACATCTGACCTGTAAAACAGAACTGATCTGTTCAGTGTCTGATCTCACCGTGTCCGGTCACACGTATCTGACTGTTTCATTTGTAATAGAAACATCTGACCTGTGAAACAGAACTGATCTGTTCAGTGTCTGATCTCACCGTGTCCGGCCACACACATCTGACTGTTTCATTTGTAATAGAAACATCTGACCTGTAAAACAGAACTGATATGTTCAGTGTCTGATCTCACCGTGTCTGGCCACACACATCTGACTGTTTCATTTGTAATAGAAACATCTGACCTGTAAAACAGAACTGATATGTTCAGTGTCTGATCTCACCGTGTCCGGTCACACATATCTGACTGTTTCATTTGTAATAGAAACATTTGACCTGTGAAACAGAACTGATCTGTTCAGTGTCTGATCTCACAGTGTCCGGTCACACGTATCTGACTGTTTCATTTGTAATAGAAACATTTGACCTGTGAAACAGAACTGATCTGTTCAGTGACTGATCTCACCGTGTCCGGTCACACATATCTGACTGTTTCATTTGAAATAGAAACATTTGACCTGTGAAACAGAACTGATCTGTTCAGTGTCTGATCTCACCGTGTCCGGTCATACGTATCTGACTGTTTCATTTGAAATAGAAACATCTGACCTGTGAAACAGAACTGATCTGTTCAGTGTCTGATCTCACCGTGTCTGGCCACAGATATCTGACTGTTTCATTTGAAATAGAAACATTTGACCTGTAAAACAGAACTGATCTGTTCAGTGTCTGATCTCACCGTGTCCGGTCACACATATCTGACCGTTTCATTTGACCTAGAAACATTTGACCTGTGAAACAGAGCTGATCTGTTCAGTGTCTGATCTCACCGTGTCCGGTCACACATATCTGACTGTTTCATTTGAAACAGAAACATTTGACCTGTGAAACAGAACTGATCTGTTCAGTGACTGATCTCACCGTGTCCGGTCACACATATCTGACTGTTTCATTTGAAACAGAAACATTTGACCTGTGAAACAGAACTGATCTGTTCAGTGTCTGATCTCACCGTGTCCGGTCACACGTATCTGACTGTTTAATTTGTAATAGAAACATTTGACCTGTGAAACAGAACTGATCTGTTCAGTGTCTGATCTCACCGTGTCCGGTCACACATATCTGACTGTTTCATTTGTAATAGAAACATTTGACCTGTGAAACAGAACTGATCTGTTCAGTGTCTGATCTCACCGTGTCCTGTCACACATATCTGACTGTTTCATTTGAAATAGAAACATCTGACCTGTGAAACAGAACTGATCTGTTCAGTGTCTGATCTCACCGTGTCTGGCCACAGATATCTGACTGTTTCATTTGAAATAGAAACATTTGACCTGTAAAACAGAACTGATCTGTTCAGTGTCTGATCTCACCGTGTCCGGTCACACATATCTGACTGGTTGATTATACATATAAACGATGATATAACTATATAGAACATTTAATGTGAAATACAGTGCAAAGTATGTTTCACTACAACAACAAAATGTGACTGAAACAGAACTGCAACTGTTAAATGTTTTGATGTCAGAACCACTTGTGTCCATCTAAAGGTCCCATAAGCCCAGTTAAAACCCCAGAAATATAAAATATAATTGTTTATTGCTTTAAAGAGACATTTAATTTATCATGAATATTGTCGTGTATTTACATTACCACAATACCATAAGAAAAGAAACATAATAACATATCCAGAATCAGTGTGTGTACTTACTGGATGTGATAATCTCCGTCTCCAGCATGTGATGTCTGAGTTTAACTCTGCAGTGATATTTACTGTCACTGTTATATACAGTGATCGTGTGTTTGACTCTGAATCCGTCTGTGTCTCTGTGTGTGTCTGTACTTTCAGATCTCAAAGTGACTCCTTCACTGTCCAGCCACACAAGTTCAGGTTTAGGGTACCAGCCT
>JAZGTH010000136.1:0-217500 GCA_036877525.1 Chromobotia macracanthus
GAACATTTTAAAAGCATTACAGAATTTAAAAAAATGTTTGAATAACATTCTTATAACCAAACAACAAGCAATAATGTTAATAAGATGAATAAAAACTAGGCGTTTTGAATGTTCCTAGAACTTTTAAAATAATTTTTTAACATTTTTGTTACCCAATGAAAACGTTTTTACAACCTAAAAGTGTTAGCTGGGATGGCACAATGACAAGAGCAAAATTTTAAAATACAAGAATTAGGTGGCTTTGAAAGAAAAAAACTGAGATTTTCCACAACAATGTGACATTCTCTGAAATTGTGAGAACAATGAAAATCACACACAAAATGTTAATTCTTGCAAATAACTTTTTCAGTTTCAGGCCCTGTTTGTGCCCTGATCATGGTGGAACGGCAACTCTATTTCATTACTTCTCATGTGTGTGAAAGAGAGAGAGTCCAGGAGAGGCATGCATTTAATACAAAGAGTGTATGAACGCCGCTACAGGAGTGTTGGTTTGGCGTAGCACCTGACTGCTAAAGGTTAACCAGTAAAC
The DNA here is from genome assembly GCA_036877525.1 of Chromobotia macracanthus. NCBI lineage: Eukaryota > Metazoa > Chordata > Actinopteri > Cypriniformes > Botiidae > Chromobotia > Chromobotia macracanthus. The sequence continues at coordinate 530 of JAZGTH010000136.1, forward strand.
AATGTTGTTGTTTCACATTGTTTAAAATAATCAAGATAAAGAGTATCATTGGGGGTCAGGGTGCTTTTGCACTAAAATTATGCTAAACGGGCAGATCTCCATCACAGTTATTAATTTCTGTTAGCTTAGCCTCTTGGCTTATCTTCCCACGCCCCCACCACCCGCCTCCAGCTACAGAGCATATCTCAGATTAGACTAATATTTAGAGAACAGGAGAGTGAGGCGTCAGATTGGGGGCAAATCGCATTGCAGAGATGTTTGTACCGCTGTAAAGTCACGATGATAAAGAGTTAATCACATCTTTCCTCTTCTGTTCTCGTGGGTGTGGATTTGTCCTTGTACTGCATCCTGTGTCTCATGCAGCCCCTGGCTACAGCTCTGTCAGGTTTAGGGACCGTGGGACGGAGGTGAGGAGGGGGAACATGTTTACCCTGAAAACAAATGGCTCCTCTCTGTGTATCCTTTCACTTAAAGGAATAGTTCACCCAAAAAGGAAAATTCTTCTTTACTTGTACAGTACACACACGTTCACTGAGAATCGAACGCAGAACCTTAAAGAATTAGTTCTGCACATTACTCTTGAAACACAGAATGGGATGTTATAGACACAGCTGGGGAAATGTGCAGGATAAGTACACAGTAACTACTATAAACCGTCACGGTGAAGTCAGTTATGTCTATTGTTTGTGACCCACATTCAGCTTTAATGATGTATCTTTTTATCGTAAAGCTACAACATTTAATGGTAATGCTCTGTTTCCATGCCGATTATTTATATAACATGTCAAAATGGTAATAGATGTAAAGCTTCGTTAATGTGTTGCTAATGAAATCTGGACACCAGCAAACCTACGAATTGATATAATTCAAACCACAGTTGCTGCAGAGCGAATGGGTGTTTCAAAGTCGTAATTCAGAAAGCGTAGCAGGGTTCAGTGATTAGGTGTTGGACTAATTTGCTACAAAATAAGTCAATGGGTTTTCAGTGTCTTGGGCCAGCATGAGCAGCAACGGCTGATTGCATTAGTGCTATAGAGAGCAGGGCTCATAAATATATTTATTAAGCTTGATATTTCAGGAGCAGTGGAGACAGATGTTATCTCCACAGACAATGTGTTATTAATCTCTTCAGAAGTGCAGAGTTTGTGTAGAAAGCGGTGATAACACGCTGAAGGACTGAGAAAGAGACTTTTACATTTCCACTCTGATGGGAGGCACAGCAAGGCCTCAAATTTTCATGAATTTATTGAACCACAAACTCAGAGATAATCAAAGATAATCATTTCTCAGATGGTGTGGCTCTGTGTGGGTTTATAGTCGGTAGAAGCAATCAATAGGAAACACTTACAGAAACTGCAGTTTGGAAAAAAGAGAAAGAAGAAAAACCAAAAAGAAAAATTGAAGAAAAGAGAAACAAGGTGGCTTAACGTAAAATGCAGAGTAAAACAGCTGAAGGAAATAATGCTCAGAGCCTTCCTTCAGGTGCGTGTTTATTACAAATTATCCTCTACTGTTTGCTCAGCTCTTCGTCAGGTTTGCGTGAGATGTGTTATATAAAAACCCATGCTGTACATCTCAGTACAAAATGGTTTTTGTTTGAGCTCATTGTTAGTTTTTTGTGATGAGACATGATGTATGTGTGTGATGGTTGATATTTGTGATTTCTTAAATTTGCCTGTAGCAGTTTGAATTTACCTGTGGGCTCTGGTTGTAATTTGCTGTAATCTACATTAAAGGTATAATGATGTTAAACCTTTTAAGATCACTTGAAGAACACTTTCTGTTTAATAGTACTGGCCCTTTAAGAGCACACATGACATTTTAAACCATCGTCGGTGCATTGAAATTGTTAGTTATAGCAAATAGTATATGTTTATCAAACACTGTTTCGCCTAAATTAAATTAGCAGGTAATACCACTAACTTTGGTTTTCAGTGTTTTATTTATTATACTTTTTCATGTGTAGATTTGTTGTGGAGCATCTTCATTTGATGCAGCTGTGGTTTTTATGTTTTTCAGATTTGAGTCTGATCATATTCCAAAACCCCTTTTCCAAATAACTTTATCTGAATGTTTGAAAATCAATTAAAACACACACTTGATCACATTGTCCATACACCTACACAAATACACTATAAGTAAACTGATTTAAAGTAATTTGATAGTGATCAATGTATGATGTGTTTTATTCTTTATTCCGAGTGTACCACATTCAGACAGGTCTGAGCTATTTTATTGCTTCCCAGAGCTTCTGTGATAGAAATCCTTCTGATTCTTTTCACCCAGTCCCTCAGGCTAGACATCTATATAGAGCAGATGTTCTCTACAAAAGGCCATGAATGTTTAATCATTTGTGTTATTGATGCAGGTTTTTGTTTGTTAGTTTGTGTGTGTGTTTGTGAGTTTAATGCAAGTGTTTGTGTGTGTGGGGGAAGAGTTATGAAGGAGATAAACCTCCTCTAAATCCAACCCAAGCAGGACAGACTTGTAGAAGAAAGACATTATTAGATGTCATGTCTGTGCCAGCGCTCCATATCCTCAGCACATCTCATCCCAGCACATCCCAGTGGTGTAGGATTGACATTCATGATCCTTTGTTTTTACACTTTGTATCTGTGTTATCCTCTCAAAATTGTAATTGCTAGATGGTGTGCTATATAGATATAATCCTGGATTCTGGAGCAGCCAGTCACTCACCAATCACAAATTCATTCAACAATTTACATTATTGATAATAGTGAAACATAAAAATAAGAGTAAAAAATGTAAAGAGTATTGCATTCTGTTTTAAGCATCATATTTGCAATAAAAGTTTACCATGTTAAAAATATCAGATCTTTTGAAAACATTTAAATGTCATTTTAACACCTGAAAAACAGTATTACAGCAATGTGTTGCTAGTAGACGTTTAAGTGATTTTGGGGATCATTTAATTGAAATAATGTTGTCTCACACCCCATCTTGATTTTCCATATTTAAATAATAATGTTACTTTTTTTATCATCAGAGTTTTTAAGACTGACAAGGAACAAAGATGTTTCTGTGATTTAATCCTATTCTTGTTAAAGTTTGAAAATACTTCATACTCGTACTTTGTTGATAATTTGATAATCTGAAGAATTAAATATCTCATCTGGATTTAATTTATAGATAAATTGCAGAATGAAACCATTCTAATGTCAACCATTCAATTAAAAGCATATTTATTGAATCTCACATCAACACATTAACTTTTTTTAAAGTTCACTGCACTACTTAAACTGCAGAACTGTGATGCAAATCAAAAGAATAATTGGTCAGGTACCAAAAAAATTGCTAAATTATTATGTCATACATACCACAGTGCTTTTTTCAGTACCAGTTTATGATCTGAGCCTATAGAGTTAATGCTGCAGGGTGCTCTTCAAAGGACACTAGAGGCCATCCCTAAACATTTAGGGGTGGATATTCTTTCCTTGCAGACACAATGCTCCTGCTGTTCATTATCAGCACAGACGCAGCCACCAAGTAGTTTCTCTGCTCCTCTGTGCTCATCAGGAGTGCAGGCCTGCCTGGTTTCTAAAACTGAATTTTTATTCAAATAAAAAAGGGTATGTTAGTATTTGAACTGACGGCTGAGGCTGATAATTAGCCTGCATGGAGACAGCTTTGATTGGCGTTTGTAATTGGATTGTCATTGGCTGAAAACCTATTATCTTTGGCTCATGCCCCATGAAATTTGTTGAAAAAACTTTGCTGCCAGTCATTGTTTGACCATCTTGGGCTTGAAATGAGATTTGTGCGCAGGGAGATTGTTACTGCTGGGAGGCTTACATGACTAGTCCCTCCACACAATTCCTTTGGTATTGATTAATGATATTAACTTTACAGGTATCTGTTCCAGCATGCTGTGTTATTGGCCATTGCTTTGGACTGCTGCTGGTAGAAGGGAGAAAAAGATGAGAGCAGAGAGAACGAGGTAGAGGAATAATGAGAAAGTAGAGGAAAATAGCTTAGAGCATCAAACTACAGGTGTCTTTTTATTTGCATTAATGTATCCGATATACATCAAGTCTTTAGCAGGCCAGGGTGTCGTTTCACTTATGCTGCTTATTAAAGAAATGGCTGGAGTGGGAAGAGGCTTGTATCTTAATATACAGCATACTTCAGCGCTCAAACAGAGACAAACAATGTCCGTAGTTGCATTTTTAACATGACCTGTGAGCTCGTGTGAAATGCAGCAAACAAAACAGATTTGCATTTTTGGTGTTTGTCAGTGGCTGTGAGTTTAAAAGGTGTGACAGCAATCCCATGTGCCTCACACGTACAGAACTGTGGCCCTAAAACAATAGACTGTGGTGACAACGCTTTCCTCAGGTGTGCGTGGGTGTGTGATTGGCTTCACTGCCCTGTGTTTTCTCACTTCATGCAGATGGCACTGATACATATATTCACACCCATAAGCCCTTGCGCCTCAGCCGCCCAGGCCCCGGGACTGCCGCCATATTCATGCAAACAGCATCATCACGCGTGAGACGTGCATGGAGAAGGACGCCCACGTAGTGAAATGTGATTATTTTTTGTGAAGTTGAGAGGGAGCTCAGTATTCTGGAATGTGTTGAAAGGCAGACGGATAAGCAGATCCCCCAAGTAGATCCCACACATCCATGCAACATTAAATGAGTGCCGTGAACAGTACAGTACATACATATAAATATGTGACCTTAAAATGATTTAGAGTCAATGTTGTGGATAAAAAAGGTTTAACATGGACTGTTTAGTTATTTTATAGTCACAGCATTTGAATTAACCAGTGAAAAGCATGTATGGTTTTCTTTCTTTTGTTAAACAGAAAGTTAAGCGGCATATTCACTGCTGGTTTTTATAATTATATGATTTATAGGAATTATATGTTTTTGTGGAAATATCATTATATGATATATATAATTATATGATATTTCATCTGAACATCTGATCTGGCTACTGTATATTTACATTTTTGGGATGGCTAAAAAAATCTGCAAAACTCTTGTGTTCCACATCAACAAATAATCAAAAATCAGTAATAATACAGGTTTGTAACAATGGTGAGTAAATAATTACAAAATTCCTAACTATACTTTTAATATAATGTGTAAACATGTACAGCTCATAAATGACTTCTTATGTTTCACATCAAAATATTTGCATGTTTCTTGTGTGAAAAGTAAAATAGAATAAATAAATAATTTCCCAGTTCCAAACAAGATTGTAACTTGGCGCACTGCTTTGTATATTCGTTTGTAAGCAAGCACACACAATGATAGATAGGTAGATGACATTTTTGAAAGCAAACAATACATGACGGTCTGTAACCTCTAATGCGAAAGCACTGTTGATCAGCCCGTTCCAACTGTCATTTATTTGCATGCGATGGACGATCATTATTCACTGCATTTGATGTCCGCAAAACACATTAGAACTGTTTCCTTGAGCAAAATATTAAGGGCCCGTCATAGCAGACATCATTTGTGTACCCAAATTGTAAAATTTAAATTGATATGTAGAGGAAAATGGCCCATTAACTTTTTCATTAATGGTTATAATGCATTTTGAGTGTCATCTGCGCGGGGAGAGGGAGCACATGTTCATTTAAACGGAACAGGGGTGGCTCCACAAACACACTTCCACTACATTTATTTATTTATTAATTATTAATTTTTCTGCCCACTGTGAAATCATGTGCCTGTCATTATGGTGTTACTATTAATCAAATCAAGTCGCCAGTATGTTCAGTAATACTTTCTAGAATGAAGCTTATATGATGAATTATAAGGGGTTCATAAAGCTTCACAAAGATATTCATAATGCCTTATAAAACTCATTGTATTCCCCTTATATCAGGGGTTGGGAATCAAGGTTCCATGCTATACAAGTTGAGCTATTGATAACAGCTGATAAAATGTCACATATTTTTAATGCATTTTACTTTAAAAATGTTATCATGACTGTTATTTATGAAGTCATCAAAGTGCTTCTAAGGTTTATTCTATAGCATTATTAATGCATTCCCAATGTATTAAGATTATCTTTTAAAATGTAATTTGCACATATATTAGAGATCAAATGAGTGATAAATATAGAAAAAGAGAAAGCAGATAAACAGTATGTGTGCATGTATGTCTCTGTGCAGTTAAAATCTACATACAAAAAAGCGGGCGCTGTTCAGGGTGTCAGGCACGTAGCTCTCTTCAGAGAGCCGTTTTCAGAGTTGTGAATAATTAGACAGGAGAGACTGATAACAGTGAGACACGCTGTCTGTGCATGTCTCACTGTTCAGTTTCCTGCTGTACTACACAGTGGCCTTCACTGCCACTGACCCGCCATAATAGACTCATGCCTGGGTAACTCTAGTGCTGTGTACTTATAGCACATCTCTGTATAGCCAGTTCTCCCAACCCTTGTACATCCTGCAACACTTATCACAAGTGATTTAATACAGGTAGGGCTTACTGTGATCTTTGAAAAAGACCTTTAACTGTGGCCAGCTCTGTTGTGAGCCCATCTCTGTCTGCTGTGGAAGAGAGGTTTATTCTTAGTACAAAGCACAATACGGCTCACTGGAAATTGCATGATGATGGCGTAATGGCCCGTGTTCTGAGGTGTTTTGGTTGGCTGCCTACTAATGGATTTAATGATCTGTTCTCATGCTAATACGTGCATATGTCACATTCATTGATGTGTGTTGTGCTGGTGTTTGCTTCTTTGTGTTTAGTGCAAAATGCGAGCCAATACAATGCCCGTGACTAATTTCAGAGGTGCCTTGTGGTGGCGTAACACCTCTGTTGGCTGTTATGCGGTTTTATGTCCACTCACCGGTGGTGTTGTTAGACTCTTTTTACTGGGTGTGTGCACCAGTAAAAGTTCTCTCTCTCTAAATTGCACCAGTAAAAGTTTCCCGCTACAATTTTACTTCTATAAATCTGTTCAACTTTGGACGATTTCACACCTAAGATGTGGGCTGTGTAGTTTGATTTTCGTGAATAGTTGAGTTGAACATTAGCAATACACTTTCCTCATCACATACACCTTTATGCCCGGTCTCCTTCCTGTTTTGGTTGTTTTAAAATTAGATTTGGCCAGAGATAGTGTTGCATTTAGGCGAATCACAGAGAAGAGAAAATTTACTTAGCTATCAAGCTAATGTTTGTTAATGTGTGAATGAGTAGCTATGTGAATTTGTATTTAGGTGGAATAAGAAGCAATCGCTGTGACCAGATGTAGTGGAATACAAGCAGGTCTGCTAATGTGCAAGAATTTGTGTTTTGTTTTGTCAGTTTGTTGAATCAATTATAAGATGAACATATGGTTGTAAAAAAAAGTTATAGAAAAAAAGTAGGAAACTTTTTTAAATTATTTTTTAACTTGATTGGGAGCCAGGCTATAATCTATTTAGTAATAAAAATCAGCGAAAATTGAAATTCAGATCTGTGTAATTATTAAATCTTAACAAATGGCCAGATTAAAAATAAATAAATATGAGGCTTATCTGAGAAAATGACAAAACTTCTTACAGACAGCTGTGAGAGGCTGAGTTACTGTTGGCTTAGCAACCATCACAGCTCCGTCCCCTCCACCCTGCTCTAAAAATGATTGATTTTCCTTAGTTTTCTTCTGCATCTTCCACCAGAAAGAGGGGGAAAATTAATAAATAAAAAGGAGGCTACCTGTAAACTATCCTTCATTGTGGCGTGAGCTTTAATCCTTTCTATTAGATTTACTGGAGAGGAGCAAGTCATTAACACAGGGAGAAAAAAGGAAAACACTGCCACAGATAATGTGATGTTTCCTGCATAATCTCTAATATGAGAAATGTATTAATAGGGAAATTATTGTGCATTCAATTATTTTGAAATGGCTGGCAGAGATGTTTTGATTTGATGTGTCCTGATAGCAGGGACACAGCGGGGAGCCGGTGAGTGATGAATAACTTAATCTCCTAATCCGAAAATGGGCGGAGATCAACAGTACCGCTGTGGAGTGGCCAATAAAATGAAAACACATGAGAATGACAGATGAGAGCAGGAAATAAGAAATAGATAAACAAATAGGACAATAAAGCAGACGGCTTTAAACACAGCATAATACTGTCACATTCATTAAAGGCAGAGAGCGAAATAAAACAAGGCGAGATGGTGTTGCAGTAACATTACCTTAATGTGCGTATCGCGGTGGCGTTTTGATGAGCTGGTGGCTCTGCTTTATTTGGCTCTTCGGGTGTGACTGAAGGAAATCAACAGAGGATTTTTAATCAACCTGGAAAAAAAAACAGAGCATTGCAGAACAGAATTAGATACCTGTCAGTAGCCACTCAAAGATTCACACTAGAAAATAATCTACAGTACAATATTAAAACAAAGCAGTAATGAGATCAAACACTGAGTGTAAATAAGTGTAAATCACTGATTTTCTACAGTAGCACTGTACAACAGTGACATCATCAGATGAAGGTTTCAGAGGGAGACAGAAGTCTCTATTTTCCCCTTTAGGTTCCCCTTTTTAGGATTGAGCTCTTAAAGTGCATTGTGAGTGTAATAATACAGATGAAAAGTCATATGAGAGAGTGCACAGTGTGTCTATATCACTGTGATTGGCTGAATATACTGTCAGAGCAATAACGCCATATCATGCACAGCTGAGTTTCAATAGTGTAGAGGCAGTCAAGTAGTACTACAATTAAAAATATATTCATGCAAATAAAATTAAAGTAGATTTGAAATTGGAGATTAAAAAACATTTAAATCTTCCCTAAATTAAAAAGTATCAAAAGAACTTAAAAATTAGCAACCGAGGAAGTTTAAAGCATAATCTGTAACTTTTGCCTCTCTACTGCCATCTCTGTTTAAAACATAAAATTTCAGGTTACTTTGTGCTTTCAGTTACTGTGTTAAAGTCAAATTAGGCCAGACTGACATTTTCCTGGAAATCGGACAGCTCAGATTACTTTATCTATATTACTATCTTTCAGATCTTAGACTTTAAGTTTACCGTACGTGAATTGAGGTAAGGTAAGGAGACAGTTTTGTACTTGCTTAATAAATTATTTTTGTTCAGTTTGGCAAAAATTTAAACTGCACTATGCAATATCTTTAAGTAATAGAAGAGATAAAAGAATAGGATTGAATGTTTTTAATAAGCAGAAGTGTAGTGATGGGGACAGTCTTATGTCAGTTCCCTCACTGTTCACTGTCTCTCACATTGTGGCAGGCAGAGACATGCTTTTTATTGTTGGTACATTATTAAATGTGTGGTGTTTATGTTTAATTTTGTGTTACATCTATTCCCAACTGTGATGAGTATTTTGTGCATTATGTCAGAGATTGCAACTGTCCTGATTTTCTGCAAGCTCTCTCTGCATGTTTGTCCAGTCCTTTCCATTTCTCCTATATTCCTAACAAAGAAGTGAAGGGTCACAGACGTTAAATCCAGTTAAACTGTAAGCTGGAAGGACAGGTGACAGCTACATTTTTTTATAGCAAAACATAGTTTTGCCACTTTAAAATCATAGATTTGATCATGTGTTATCTTTCTCATATAATAAGCATCATACTGTAAATAAATATCATCAGTGACAACTGATGTGTGTATTTTATGTGCATATATTTAATTGATGACACTGAAATGGCTTTCCTCTGGCTTTCTTATCCAAACAACTGAAGCCTTTTAATTATAGGAAGGATTAAAATATGGAAGAGATTGTGTGTGGGTGTGTGTGTCTGTTTTTGTGTTTGTGTAAGTGCCTGTCTGCTTCTATGTGTGTGTGTGTCTGTCTGTCTGTGTGTATGTGTGCGTTGTCTGCCTCTCTGTGTGCGCATGTGTGTACAGAAGCTTGTGTTAATGTGCCGAGGGTCCGTGTAAGGGCTGAGTGACAGGCAGCAGACGGGGCAGGTCAGGTAGCATGTGGTGTATAGCAGGCACGCTTCCTGTGTCTAAACAGAAGGGTGTATAAGTGTAGCCCTGGCCCTTTCTGAAAGTACAGACACCACGCAGCTGCTGGCTTGATTGAGACATCTGTATGAAACAGATGGAGTTTGGAAAAGAACAGGGTTTGATGTCTATCACTGACATTAAAACGACACAGCAGCACATTGAATCAGCTCAGGGTGGACAGAAGACCACTCGTAAGATTGACTGCTGAACCTGGACTGCGTCTTCAAGATGTGAAACCTGACTGCAGCTGCTGTCTGTCTCAAAACTCCCATTTGTTCCATTTCCAAGTTTGTTTTACACCAAGAAATTTGGAAAATTTACTCCCAGCAATGTTAGGAAGACAGACTTTCAAAAGGGTCCATGGATTATCCAGTGGATATAAGCACTTGTTGGTCTCATTGTCAAAATTTCCAATGTTTTTTTTACAAAATTACATTTTTAAATTTAAATCTTTGCATTTGACTTTCAGTTTGACTATCATGAAAGATGTGTATTCAGATATTTGCTTGAATTTAGTGGGTGTCAGGTCATTTTTTTCCATGTGTTCATTTTTATGTACAAGCCTGTTTAGGAAGAGTGTGATTTAATTTCTCTCAAGTGATAAATATCTTTTTCTCTTTCCATTTCTTTCTCATCCACCTCTGTAAATAAATAAAAGATAGGTCTGGTGATACAGCAGGTCTCAGATGTGTAAAAGCTGCAACTCTCATATCAGATCTGGATTTGTGTCTCTCAGCTTGAGACACAAAAACACACAGTCTTCTCCAAAATATAAACACTCTTTTTCCATTTTCCTCCCTTCTATCCTTTCCTCTTCCCTTCTACCTTGTTAATTTAAATCTATTCCTGCTGTGTTGACCAAGCAGGCCATGATTCAAAATGAATCAGAAGACCTTGGGCAGCATGTGTCTATTATTAGGGATCACCAAAACAAGCCATCGGTGACCTTACAGAAATTTTGAAACGTGCACTCTTTTCCTGTTTTTCATCAGCCCCCTTCATATCTTTGTTTTTATCCAGGTTTATCTCGACATGAGAACCAGCAGCAGGCGTGGATTGATGAGCTGCCTAAAGTCCGAAGGCTGAGCTCGCTTTTTGCTGCTATAGCATTGGGAATATTAAGAGATCCAGTAGCTGCCTGGCTCCTCTTTTATGATTCTCAGACTGAATAAAAATTTAAAAGGCCATTAAACACCATTACCCCCTCCATCGCAGGTGTCACTGCCAGCAATGCAGAGTGAAGTAGCTTATTTTTCTATTAGGCAGAGAGAGAAAGAGAGAGAGAGGGGCTGATTGTAAGGCCAGTGCAAATGAATCTTTGCTCTAGAATGGCCAAACGGTCAGACTCTAATTAGCCTGCTCAGCTCCTCTTTATCTAATGGAGCTCTGAGTGCTAAAAAGGGTAAGTCTTTCCAAACACCCAAATGGCTTATATTAGAATTGCTTGCCTGTGAATGTGTGAAGGGGAAATCAGAGGTTTTGAGTCCAAACTTGAGCAAGAACTACCATGTTTTTTTATTTTTTAGGCCCTTTATATTTTATATCACGTATTTGAATGCACATTTTCTGTGTTCATTTAAATGTTAAGCCATTCGACTAATAAAAATAATAATAGTCATAAGAGCCATCTTCAGGGCCATTCAAAGATGAGCTTCCTTTCACTGTTATACTATAGAAAATCTTCATCACAGAGTTTATGGCATCATTCCGAGATGAATCTCCTTCTTTCTGTCTAGACTCTATTTTCCACTGCATGCAAAACTTGTAGAACTTCAGAATTTAAAGTCTGCTAACTTCCTCTCTTTTGATTAACGGTTCATCAGTGAAGCCTGTGTTCTTATTGACACAGGTGAGGAATGACTTGGACCTGCAGAGTTTAGCTGGATGTCGCCCTTTCTTGGCTTCAGCCTGGAAAAGTGCTGATTGTGGAAGGGGTGCAGCCAGGCTGTGTTGGAGGAGCTCCTCTTGGGCAGATGGTAGGAAGACAGGGGAATAGTCAACCTGCTGCTTAGCCAACAAGGACTCCCATAGGACACATTCACATACGGCACACCCACACAGGAAACATTAGAACAACGATTTGTCATAGTCTTTCATTTATGCAGAGGATTTTTTTTTGTTTTGAAAGGAAGGTGTACAAGTTTATTATTATCTTCCTCTGAGTCAGTACATTCAGCAGAGATCTATGGTAGCCCTCTCTACGAGCTGCTCTTCGAACTGTCCACAAGACAGACAATTTTTGTGAGGAGTTACTTAAAAACTGGCAATCATAAAGTTTTTCTTCCAGCAGCTGGTATGATGTCAGCAGCAAACAAGATATCTTAATTAACAGGGCTTGACAAAAGACTTTTTCTAACCGGCCCATCAAAATATACTTGTCCATTCCAAAACACCCAATGCTTTTACCAAAAACAATTAAACAGTAATTGTGCTGGAAAATTATGGATTAATGTTATGGATAAATGAATGAACAAAACTTCCATTCTGACATATCCAGGACGTTCATTATCAACTATTCACAGAAAAATCAAACATTATAGTTTAGGAAAAGGAGTGAAAACGCATTACAAGATCCAAAAATGTAATGTAAGATCTGATGTTGGTTCCATCAACCTGGTGCCATCTTAATGTCTTCTGAGAGAGATCTGTTTAAAACATCCATCCACAACAAACGACAAGTGCAGAACTGTGGCCGTCTTGTCTGTTTACCTGCGGGTGTTAGGAGAAGCCGTTTTGTTTTTTGGGATCCTGTGGCTAAGCTCGCACACGCTTGACTCAGTTCCACGTAACCCAACATGCTGCTCGACACTAACCATCCACTCCCATATGGCAAACCTGGGCTGAGGCTTTGTCAGCTTCCAGGTTTTTTGTAGTTTTTTTTCTTTTTGTCAGCCTTAAAACAGACAAACACAGTAAGAGGTGGGATAATTACCCAGGCCTTCCTGTAATTACTCTTCCAGCAGCAGACAGGTTGGGTACAGACAGATCTGCTGCTGTCTCTCTTACATGCTCATCTTCCACTCACCAGACAGCTCACAAGTTTGACGTGTATTTGAGGTTCAATGCCTGATGAATTGAGTCAGAAGTTGTCAAACATGGTTATGGTAACATTACAGTCTTCACCTGTGTTTATAGAGATAATTCATTGATTTTGCTTTTTTAAACCCATCTCCTGGTTTATGGCCCTCTTTGCCAGCAATGTTACAAGCTACTGAAAATGTAACTAGCTCAGCTACAGGTTCTTACAGGCCTTTGAGAATTTGGCTAAGTTATGCTGCAAGCTATATGGGGTTAACTTAATTAAAATATAAAACTTATGGCATGAGAAACTACTCTGAACAATTTAGTGCATGAGTGTGAATGATTTAAACCATTTTGGTTTAAAAACTGATTCAGTCATGAATTGGACATCAGTAGTTCTGATTTTGAACAGCCTATAGAAAAATACAGCATACAGAATTTGATTACTGCATGTAGTTAAACTAATAGCTGTGTTATTTGTAAAGACGCTACTGTCCAACACTCTAAAGTAAATACCTCATCAAATGCCTTTAGAGTTTTTCTTGGGAGGAAGTAATGTGAGAATTTTCCTGGAACTGTGTCCTTTGTAAAGGTTATAGCAGTGTTTTGAACAATAAACATCAGCACTGTTGTGAAGGAGTTATTTTAGTCATTAAGCTACAATGGCATAGCCATTCATCCACTGGTACCAATGAAGGATGCTTGGAGTTATTTGTATCTGCATGTAAACTGTTTTGTTAAAAGTAGGTGAGTTTTGCTAATTTGGTATGTTTATCTATCCCACAGGGAACATTGTCCCACTAAGATGCCACAGTTGCTCTACCTAATTATAATGTGAAGGCCTTGTAAAGTCATTAATATTTGTGTGAGTGTAAAATATGTCATGTATTAGTTAACTCCAATAATGCTACAGTAAGAGGATCTGTTTTGTTTTCTTGATTCTTTTAAGCTGTTGTGCCCTGTGCAGACTGTTTTCTAGGAAATTACAGTGGCCTGACGTACGTTGTGGCCTTTTCATTAACCTTGGCTGCAGAATTGTAGCTTTAATGCAATACAAATGCGTAATCTGTCCCACACAAACACAGCTGAGCCACTGTATTACTGTTAGATATTGCTTTGGGTTCCTCTCTCCATTTCACTAATTAAGCTCCAAGCTCAACCCAGGTTTTGCTGTACTTTATCATCATTTTAAATTTATTTTGATTGATTTGTGTCAGCCTTAACTATACTCTCCTCTAGATCAATAAATAAAGATCAATACTGTAATGTTTTCATCAGAACCGTTATTAAAAATAGATTGGCTATAAAGAGAGCTGAATCACTGATAGAACTGACGCTTGTGATGCATGCCAACTTTGAATTTAATTGAACTACATCAAGTGCTCAAGATTAGTCAGAGAAACGATTACAGAGAGTTTGGAAAGAAAGTGAAGGCAGGTGGGAGGTGTTTGCTCAAAAATAAAGAACAAAACAGCTCTGCGGGGTCAGAATAATGACGTTGAGCATTAAGAATCGCATCATGTCCGTAATGAGTAGCGTATTGATAACTGTTTATGGAACTTGCATTATAATTACTGGCCAGCCGATGGCATTCATGTGGTCGAATGTAATATGATGACATAGGGTAAATTACAGTTCAGATGAATGGAGTTGACCAACTGTAAAATGTTATAACAGTAAAACAGCATGAAAACTGACTTTGCCAAGAGGATGATGGCTTGCGGTTTGAGTCCTGCGTATGTGTGTGCGTAATACGAGTCCATCAGCTGGTGTGTAGCAAAAATGTCTCATAAGGCTTAGAGATCAAGCTTGGCCTTTAATAAGAGCAGTTGAAGTACGTCACGAGTTACAGATTGTCAATGTTATTGTGCTCTGTTTAGAGCTATGGGATATTGTTACTAACCACCCCACAGGCTTTATTTTCTTATCCATGAGCGGAGGCTGGGCAGCAGCTTGACTTTTGCCCGATTCTCCTTTAGCCAGCTGGGTGTCAGGCAGACGGGGACAGCTGGGGCTCTGGTCCAGCCAGAGGTCCACAGGGACCTCAGGGTTAGCACAACAGAGGCCTCAGTCCTGTGCCTTCCTTTAATAGCCCCAGTTTGACTCACCTCGCCACACACGCCGCTTCCATTGCAGGCGATGATTAATGGCCTAGTTTTTCTGTGGCTGGCTTACTTATGACAACCATACACATAAACACACACATGCACAGCTTTCCTGCTTATTCTGTGTAAGGTCTATGGAATAATGAAGCTTTTTATGTTTTGGATGGCACAGATACCTGCTGTACAAGTTTTAAACAGAAAGAGGGCAATCTGTTTGATTTCAACAGAGGATTTAAATTTCGAACAGCTTGGAAAGTGAGTGCCTTTGGTGGGTGTGTGACTGTTTTGAGATGGCAGGAGGAAGAAGGCTGGATCCAATACGAAGAGACTTGATTTCCCTAAAGAGCCTGCATCCACGTCCATTGGTCGATAAGCAAATAACATCTGTGCGTCTGGAGGTGGCTACACATGCTCATAAGTCCAGTGACCACAATGAACTTGGTTAAACCCAACAACCTCATTAAACCTGGATAGCCTAGGAGCATGGTGCGCCACAGAATTAACATGTTATTAAAGTTATTTGTACATCAGAATGGAACATGCAGTGCTTGCATCCAAACTGTCATCTGTGTTCAACAGAGAAATGTAATAATAATAATAATAAAAAACAAAAAAATCAGGCTTACCATTTAATGTTTTCTTTTTTTAGTCTCATTGCATGTACAGATTCAAAGAAGTTAATAGCTTTAACTTGAACTTGTCTATGTCATCAGAATAGTTGTTATTGTAAACCATGTCAAAACAAAGTTAATTATTTAATCTATTTTTACAGCATAAGATGCTACATTACCATAAGATGCTACATTAGGATGTTACTCACGATGCTATCAGGCTGTTTATTTTTCTTTAATAAGATAAATGTCTTTCAAACTCCTCAGGTGGCCAACAGGTAGAACTAAAGATTAAATTATGAGGAATTTACAATTTTATACACTTAAATATACCACTTTAAAATGGAACAAATTCTGAATGAACAGAAACTTGTCAGGGGATATTAGCCAAATGTGTTTTTGTTTGTGCATATAATATCCTATCTAATTTGTTTATTTATTTTATTTTTATTTATTCATTTATGCATCTAATACAATGCAAATGACACAGGGCAAGTTTGTTAAATCTAATACAAACACTTTAACACTCCCAGCACAAGTAGTTTGGGACCATTCACATTTTAGAATATTGAAATGTTGAGTCTCCTGTTGTCTTTATTCCCAGCAATACTTCCCTTAGATTTACTATCATGACGTGGCTCTCACTAGCACCAGTGTATCCAGGTTCCTTACAATACTTAAAAACATGAATATTTATTGTTGGGGGGAAAGGGCAATACATCCTGCATCTGCCTCTCTTTACTCTCTTTCTCTCTCTGCTCAAGCCTTTACCAGAGAGCTTCATTTCTTCCCTGGTAACCAGAGCAGGAGCAACATCACAAGATGTGCTAAGACAGTGCAGAAAGTCAGAATATTTCTACAGTTTTGCCTGAAACATTGCAAGTGGAAAGGTGGGCTGTCTGTCCAGTTGGATTCTGGTTTTGAGTTGTTAGATGCTGCTTAGGTCCCCCATTTGCAGTTGCTGTGAGCATTTGACGGCTGATCTGACCTTAGGTGGTGCGATCCACCATGTGTCCGCCTTAGCTAGACCTCAAACCCACATTCAACCCCAGCCACTTTGAAGAGGTTAAACCAGCGGGAACATTCAGACTGGTGGGCTTTAGTGCATTTTGTTGTAATTGTGTCCCAGCTGTCTTGTCAGAAATCAATTCAGGTTTGGAGCTGGCTAACACAGAGAGGTCAAGGATTCTTCATCCTAAATATTTTATCTGTACTACACGTCTGGAGCTTTTAAAGATGTGTGCTGGCCTGTTTTCCCCATTTCTCTGATGTACAGACACTATTGGTTCAGCCTTTTTCGCCCAGGGGTCAAGGCCAGGCTAAAATCAATTATAATCTATTATTAAGGGTACTATGTATCTGGTAGAGACTCTGAGGAGAGAGAAAGAGTAGAGAAGTCCAGTCCTTTTGAAAATGGTCAGTACTTATTTGTTTTAAAATAAATAAAACTTAACTGGTTTGCTGGCCTTAGCTGGTCTCCCAGCCTGGTCAAGCTGGTCTAGCCTATTGCTGGTTTAGAGGGGATTTTGGGCGCTGTCAGTGATTATTATATATTTAATCATCTGGCCTATTATATTTACATTTATTACATTTACATTATATATTTACATTATATTTATATATATATAACAAATATTATAACAAGTATCAAAACTGTCTTTTTTATTCTTAATAAAGATCTATTGTAAGTGTTTTCTAATGCTTAAAAGCATAGTATTGATACTCCCTGTCCTGTGCAGCATATGTGGATGAAAGTACTCAGAATAGCTGAGTATATCTAAATGTTTGTATGCTTTGTATGTAGCATGCAGATAACTAAAAACAGATCAAACAATCGAGTCCCAAGGGTTAACTGTTCGCCAAACACTTTCATCAAACACAGAGACTCTTCAGAGAATAGAGTTAGATGATTTAACACATGCAGTACAGCCAGAAGAGAGAGAGATGGAGCCAATGACTGAATGCAGTTTATACAATACAGAACCATCCAGAATCCATCAGCCCCTCCTGTGGTGGCAAAACAATTGTGTAGTCCTCCTCAAACTGTCCTTAGCTTTTTAGTCACCACTTACTCACCTGTAATTACTCTCAATGAATAAATAACATGCCAGATAAACTAAAACATGCTTTTCAATTGCACACCCTGTGGAGGCAATTAAAGTGCCATGCAAGTGAAATTGTGCAAGATGATTTTTTTATCTCTGTAAAAGTACAAATTTGATTTCCTTCAGTACCACAACAGGCAGACGTCTTGCTTGATTTGTTTTTGACAACAACTAAATGAAAGATGCTCTCGGGTGGAGCACAAACAACACCGCTGCCAGGGTGAGCGCTTGTCCACCACCACCTTCATACTTTACTCAAGGAGTCCAGAGGAGGTGTAGTGGTCGATCGATGGGCCGGTCTTAAGTGTGATCAGAGCGGATGGGAGATGAAGCTGTTTCCTAGCTTTGGTAACGACTGAGGCATGGGGTCCATTCAGCGACCGGCAGATTGAGAGGCATTATATCTGAGGAGCATGAGGTTCCACTTCAATGAGCAATCTGCTTTATCAAAAGACCTTTTCTCAATCAATAGAGCTTTCATCAGGGAGCCCTGCACTGTCCTGCCCCACTGTATCAGCTGTCCCACTGGGCAGGGCAGGCTAATGTCCGTTCATCTGAGTCAGTCTGGTCAGGAGCTCTTTTGACCTGGTAAAATTTAGCTCCAATAAACACACAGGCACATCTTCTCTCTCTCTCACGTTTGCTTGTAGGAACAGTTATTTCTTTTTGGCTGCATAGAAACTGTTAATGACAAAGTTGTATTTTAAAGGAATAGTTTATCTAAAAACTATTATATTATGTACACTTTTTTGTTGTTCCAAGCTTGTGTAAAGTAGAAATTTAAAAATGTTTTGTGGCCATACGTTTGTGTGGGGAACAGGTTGACATTTAAATAATTAGTAATTGATAATCTTTCTCTCTAGATAAAAAAAAAACTACATTAAATGATTTTTTTTTATATAACAAAGAAACATGATGCACCTTTTGAATGAGAAATGTCAGTAAGGCATGTGAGCTGGTGTAATGCAAGTATAATAGAGAATTAAGAGATTTTTTGTATTGCTTTAGAAAACTTTGGAATGTAGCAAAGTAATATGTATTGCAAAGCAATAAGACTACCTTAAAAGTATTTTTTACAACCCTAATCTGAATAGACACTGCAGAAAAATGTCTCCTGCATGTCACACTAAAGACAGCATTCTGGTTTGAAGTGGCACAAGAGTGAGTAAATGATAAGAGATGTGGGTGAAAACAGTGTGGAGGTGCAGGGAAACAGGTGGGTTCAGCGGGGTTGCAGCAAGGTTGCGTTTAATGAAATGGTGTGGTGTGGCATGGGCAGATCTAGAGGAGGATGGCGGCATAGGGATTCCAGTCTTAGTCCTCCAGCACAAGGAGAACAGTGAATTAATCTCCAGTCTCACCCATTCAATGAGTCCCCAGAGCTTGCTTAATTAACCTAATAAAAATACTAATAGAACCATTTCCAAAGGTAAATTTAATTTACTTGTCAGCGTTGTACATCAATAGGGATAAGGACGGGTGGGCACTTGTTTCTCTGTGAGCGTCCACACAGGCCTCTAATAAATACCAACTCGTTTACATCCACATCTGATTACGCCTGCTGTCACTGGCCACAGTTAAATTATGATGAAAAGAGGGGCTGAGAGCCGAATTAACATGACCAAAGATTAACACAATATTTGCTTAGGCAGATGATGGGATCTCTCTCTCTTCCACTTCTCCTCCTCTTGATGCTGTGATTGGTTAACTCAACAGTGAGCAGTGTGAACTAATGCCACCATAAATCAGATTGCATTAAAAGAGATAGTTACCCTCCTTTACTCTAAATGGGGTTTAAACAAATGCAGTTCATATGGAACAATCATAAAAACTTACATGGACTTTTGTGGCGATGTACTACCAATGTACTACTAAGAGCCATTAAGCCCATCTCATTACTGCCCTCCCAATGACTATGTAATGACCTGCAATCATTTGTAAGTGAATAACTATTAAAAGCCCTGGCAGCCGGGAGAATGCTTTTAAAGGCAAATTAAAACACAAGGGAGGTAGCCTCTTCCTGCATAATCTGTGTCTATAGACACATAACAGGCTTGTCGTGCTTTCTGCACCACCACAGATCTTTCATCTCCAAAGGGCTGGAGAAACAGAGGACTAGAAGAATAATTTGTTCTTGTTTTAGGCATTGTAGTTGAATATTGCAATTTAAAATTTGATTGTGTCCTCCTATGACAGACCTTGCATTTTCTGTGTGTGCATTTATGTGTGCATTTGTGCATGTCTGAGCCCTTCAGGAGGTGTGGAGACACATCTGTGGTCCCTCAGAGTGAGCAGACTCACTAGCACTTTGTTCCGTTGCTACCATGCGTGAAGGGAGCCAATCAGAAGCTTTTATTTTTTAACTTGCTTTGTGAATAGATAATTACTTCTGCTACTAAGTGAACAGACTTTTGTAAACTGTGGGTGACTTTTAACTTTCAGCAGAGGCAGAAGGTTCTTTGTGGGAACCATTCAAATTTGTGGTTGTGGTGCAAATTTGTTCTGAGAGGAGCTATTGATCAATATTCCTACTGTATACAGTGCATGTTTTTACAAAATGCTCTAATCACGGATAAAGGAGACTACCATTTCTGCTTGACAGTAGGGGTTACCTGTAAAAGAATGACCTTATCCATGCACTTAATTGTGCTTGGTTTTAAAATTAGGACCCTTTCAGAGAATTGTACAAGGCACTCATGTTCAATAACAGGCCCCTTGAGAGAGGTGAAGGCCTGTTTCATATAGATTGACTCTTTCATTTTAGAGGAGGGACACCATCATCACCCTTTATTGTTAGTTTTCTTTTCCTAGCATCAGTTTAACGAAGCAATGAATACCTTAAATACAGTATGTGGGCTGAGTGCTGAATGTCTGAGGTCATGCAAAGCACATGAGTATGGAGTGTGAGGTGAGCAAGAAGTTATTTGGTTTGTGTGCGTAGTCACTGGGAAGCCTGAGAGATGTTGTTACCATCAGTCACCACAAGGTGGACAACTATGTTGCATTTATTTATTTAATTTTTAATGCTACATAAAACTGTTGGGGATTTTTGCATTTTTGTTGTGTTTTTTTTTGCATTTCACATTTGATAATATTGCAGCATGTTTTAAACACACAGCCTTGACCTATATTGCAAACTTTGACCTTTTCAACAAATTCAAACATTCAAGCAGAAAGACATGAAGTCAGGGAAAGCTCCTCCTCAACATTTAAATTCCACCTCATTTCCCAGTCTGATCAAGATTTCTCTTTGAGGACTTGATATGCTTCTGTGTCGGATTTTGAAGAGCAGGAGGAGAAAGTTCTATGTTTGGTGTCACTGGGGCTACGTGGCTTTTATGTCCCAGCAGAGAAGAGAGAAGAGAATGTAAAGGAGTTAAAACAGAAGATGAGAGAGATGAGAGATTCTCAGGGAGGGGATCTAAAGCTCTGTCCACCATTGCCACCTTAAGCTACACTTCCTCTTGTTGGTTTTAATTCACTTCCATAGAAAATCGTTGATTTTAAACTACACAGAGAGATGGCTTGTAGAATCAGTTCTCCAGAAGTGAAGGTCTTGTATTTGTGTGTATGTGCTGTGTTTGGGAATAGTGTGTGTTTGTGTTTTTGTATGTATGTTCATCTCACGTCTTGTAACTCTTATGACTAGTAGCTTTACTGACTAAATATCTGACTCTTGGACTAAACCTAACCAAAACCATTACATGTAAACTTTGAAATGTTAGACAAAACCAGTAAGATTTAACTTTTCATACTTAGCAGCTTGGTACTGTATCACTAGCATACTAGCATGTTTATTTACTGTGTGTACTTTTATGGCATTACAAACTCATTCTCATTATTACATATATATAGCACTGTGATTAGGTGTATACATTTAGAAAGAGTTTTATTTTAAGTTACCAGAAATTTTATGTATTGAAATTGTACAGTATATGACAGCTGTTTTTCACACTATAGCACGATGCATTATCACCCTAAGTATGAGATGATGATAATTAAGTAATATTAGGACTATAATTTAATTATTAATAATGAATTGTCATTTGATAGAGATCTTATGATGTATCTTATTTATTAAAGTGTAATGATCATTACTATTAGCTGTTATATTAGCCATAAAGCTGTGCACCTTTTGGCCTCTATCTCTTCACATCTCTCTTGCTGTTCTACATATACATAGCAATGACCTGCCGCTCACTATGCAGACACCATGCTGTGAATTCCATCTAACCAGGAAAACAAGAGGAAAATTGTTATGCAAATGAAAAAATGCACTGGCTATTCTAGAAAGGCTGTAGTGTGTGTGTGTGTGTGTGTGTGTGTGTGTGTGTGTGTGTGTGTGTGTAAATTTATATATTAGAGTAATTCAGGGAGTAAAACATGCAGAAACAGAGAGAGAGACAATATCAACCAGGACATTTCAACATTCTCAATTAACAAGCATACAGTGTGTAAAATACATAAGCATATGCATTTTCTGGCATGTCTCTGCATATTAAGATGGTATGGAAAAAATATTTTTCCATGTTTAAAAAATTATATACGTCACCTGTAGATACTTCTTATTTACATAGGAGGCTTCAGTATTTAAGTGCATCAGCCCAAGCTCTACCCCCAGTGATTCAGCGATGCAGGGTGGAGGTTTTCTCTCAGGTGGGTAAAGTGATTGTTTGAGTGTTTATAGGCAGGAGGATGTAGTCAGTGTTACTGCCTAATAAAAAGCTTGCATGCTGTGTGATTAAATAACAGGGATGGCAGTAAAGAGAAAAGACATAATGATGGTTACATGCAGGTCAGTTACAATTTAATTGTCATTGCACTTCATTGCAAACGTATCAATTCGCTGCTGCTTAGCTGAGCAGAAAACAACGCTTTAGCACATAGAGGAGTCATGCTGACTGCCTGTCAATTTACCTGCTATCATGCTCTTTTAGTTTTCTCTTTATCCCCTCGCACAACAAGCTGCATTTTCTTCTTTACTTTGTGTAAACTGAAAACTGTATGCGGTCGCCCGCATGGTGATCTATAATATAACAGCAAATTTATTTAATTTCTGGTGTGAATACTTGTCCTGTTTTCAAGGGATGTAAATTGCATGATGTGACAACTAGATTGGTTCTATATTTAGGGTCTACACTGGAAGAATAACACCCATGTATTGTATAATGTAAACTTTCAGTTTATTTAATAGAAAACAAATCGTTTTTGTGTTTTGTATTTTTTGGTGGGGCTGTTGTCATGATCTATATTTGGGCCCACAAACCCATAGTGCTGACCCTGGTTGTCACATTGCATTTAACACACAGAAAAAAATATTGTTTTGCATTATATGAATTAAATCATGTATGTTCTTACTTATGGATATCAGTTATATAAATTATTTACAGTAGAAATCCGTACCTGCTATGATTGGGCCTTTGGAAAAGCAGTGCCGTATTTTGGTTCGTCTGACACTTAACAGATTTTTTTGTTGACATATTTTGTTTTTGTGGATGTAAATTGCATCAGGTTGCATCAGGGTTAGGCATACTGAAAGCCATGATGATTCTGCCTTGGGTCTGTCCACAAATCCTTTTATATGAGTGGGTCTCAATCCACCCCAGCTCCTCAGAGAAGATAATACACTGGCCAAGTGTGCACACACCAAAACGCTCTCCCCACTGCTGCTTTTTAAGTCCATAAGTCTTAGTCAAATGTCATGAGCATGACTGATGCATTTTTAAAGAGGACGCAATTCAAGACAAGTATGGACCTGCTGGGCTTGTTAGGGTTCTGTGTCTGTCCGGTTCCTCAGAGGAAGTCTGTTCAGACTGCTTTACATTTACATATATTAGCTCTGCTTCCATGACAATCCACATATGGTCATTTATCAGAGATCTAAGCTTTACAAGAAAAACTGTTTTTATGCATGTCAATGCAGATATGGCCAGCGATAGCTCCAGTACACTTTATTGTACACTAACTTGTCGTAATTCCCACATCAGACTTGCAATCATGACCAGCCGTGTACCCTCTTCCATCTCTAGCCACTCCTGATAAGGGCTCAGATAAAACCCCAAACCATCGCAATAAAAGTTTTGGCAAGGATGGGCGGCTTTAGTGTTGGCTGCTGGCAATGGACTGTCATCCTGGGGTCAAATTAATTTATTGGGATGCTAACTGCCCCGGGCTGCCATTCCATATTGGAATTCCCATCAGACTGTATAACATAGAAGATGATGACTTAATCCCCTGGTAATTAGAATAACATTTCCAGCAGCTGAGGCTTGGCTGTTACTGCGAGGGCAGGAGACCCAGTGGCTGGATCTACGCCCCCAAGGCGGAGAAGCTTGGCCTGGGCTCGGAGATCCAGGCAGTGGGGACACCTCTCCCACCTCAGCGGATAGGTAGTGGAAAGCTGTTAAATCCACCGCTGATGATTGATTCTCGTATTTAATAAGCTCATGTTTATTGGAAGGCTCTGTCCATCAGTGGGCTATTTTCAGCAGCACATGGAAATATGTACACAGAATACTCATATGGTAGTGCAATATTTTTAACAAGCTCATTTTGCATCTCCACAGAAATTGATTACAGCCATTTTTTCAGAGGATGGAGAGGTAACAAAAGATGATTCTGCTGCTCAAAACACTGTGAAATGTGCAGTAAGACCTACAAGATCCATGATGTAACTTTCTGTGGTTAACTAAGGTACAGTTGTATATTCTGCTGAACAATAAAAGCAAAGTCTAACAAAGATTAAGCTGAGATACATTATTTTTAATTAAAGGAAATGTTAAACAAAAAATCTCTCTATATATCAGCAGCTACTTGTAGAATCTATTTCTTTTTTTAATTGAATGCAGTTTGTTCATTACAAAACAGCATTTTAGATTAAAAGTTGAACTGAAAAACAAAATGTACATTCATTGTCATATTATTTATTGTCCATCTTTACCTGTGTTAACAGCTTCAGCTGAGCTGATATAAACTTCACAGGTTTGTGCAAGATCAGATGATCCATTTTATGTTATCTGACAGTGTTCCAAAAAGAAAGGAGATCTAACGTGCTATGTACAAAGGAGGTAATATTGTCAATGTCACAGACTTGATTATATTTGATTAGTGACCCAGGAATAGCCCAGAATCTTTTCTCTTTATTAAAACAACAAAAAATCCTTCAAAAATAAGCAAAAATCTGAATCGGATTTTAAATTTCCTGTAAACTACCCACAATGACGTTCAGGTTAAATAAGAGATTAAAACAAACTGCTTTATCAGGTTTTCGGTGTAAGAGAAAGTGATGTATTGACTGTCACCTTATGCCAGCTCCACCTTAGCCAGAGGACGGCAGTGAAACAGGAAGTGCCAGTGTCAGGTTTGCCCTCCTGTACTTCTGTCTCAGTACTAATCCAGAAGTCTCACCACTCTTTAAGAAAGACCTCATTACCAGCCTCATTAGTGTGCTTCCTGCATCAACGACCCCAGCTTCTTCTACCACACCAGCTGAGAGAAAGAGAGAGAGAGCGAAAGAGAGAAAGAGAGTCTCAGCCCAGTGCATCTGTGTGTCCTGCATTATGGGAAGGGAGGTAAGCAGTAGGCAGGAGGTTTATGGTGCTGTAATTGGTAGTTAGTGTGATATTTGTAAGACAAATAGAGCTATATGTGTGCATCCTTCTCTCTCTCTTCTCTCTAGTCTTTACAGCCACCAAAGGGCCTCATTATAGCTCACCGCAGTCCAGGCCTCACTAACACACACGCATACAGAGGGCAGGAAGTTTTGTGTGACAGTTTGGCTGCCAGGACTGATAGATGATACAGTAAGTGTGGTATTCAATGAGAAAGGGCCCTGACGGTCTGGGAATGAAACAGCTCTTCATTACAGCACACCCAGTGGACGCTTTACACTCACACTGTGCACTGCAGGACTTCAGCATGGTCACTCATATGCATATGCAGGGTCCAAGATGAACTGCTTGCCAGTTGTGAGGATACTGAGTACCATGAACATTATGAAGCTGTATTTTGTATCTTTTACAGTATTTTGCTGTACATTTTAATTTTTGTACTTTAAGATGAGATTTAGTTTTTATACATATTGTGCAAATTTTGCACCTGTCAACAAAAATGTGATTTTTTGTTGACAAAAAATCACATTGTGATTTTGCTGCTAGTATATTTTTTGGTTGTTTATGGAAGGAATATTCCACTTATGTGTCCCCATATTAAATTTCTAGATAACCTTCTGATGGTTCCTTAGGTGAATTTCTACTTCAAAACTTTAGTTAAAAGTCATTAGAAGACATTCAAAAGTGAGACACATAGTTTTTAAATAGAACGTTTAAATATCTTTGATTTGAATTATTGATGACACATGTATCATTGCTATAATTTGACTAAAAGCATGTTAAGTTCTAAAGTCACTGCTGAGAAACTGTTTTATTTACTTTATTTACTACAAGTTTTTACTGATATTTGGAAAATTTTAATTTTACACTTTGCACACTTCACAACTGTACTGGTCTTCACTCTATGAAACTATATACCTTGTGTTTGTCTGTGTACATGTCCATTCTTGCCATATGAATGCCAAAGAAAACTGTGCGTCTGAAACTTGACAAATATTCAGTATTGTTTCCATGAACTGAACTGCCACAGATGTAGTGGTACAGCAGTGAGAACTCACTCACTTTAGCTGCTGTTTGTTCACGTTTTTGTGCTTGTGTGTGTGCATATGTATGTGCATGTCTCCCTTTAAAGGAAGTGGAGTGGGTTGCAGTGTATATTACAACTAAAAATCACGGATTGTTCTCTCTGTCAGCTAACAGGTGTGAACACACTTCAGTGAGATAGGAAGAGAGAAAGGAATAAGGTGAAACGACATCAGGAATCTGAAACGTCATGTAGTTTTTTTATATATGCGTTGTGTTCACATGTCATATGCCTTTATTTTGTAGTTCAGTTAATTGCAACCTAAACCCCACAAACAGAGAATAGAGGGACAATGCTTCCTTTTTAAAAATAAACAGTAAAACAGTAAATAGTCTGAGAGAGGAGTAAATAAGGTGTTGTCTTTTTCCATTAAAAACAGCATCAGCGTTCAGTCACAGCAGCTCTTCGGCTCTCGGTTTCACTTTTCCCGGATGCACAAACAGTGTAATTATCCCAGCCTCCCTGCTGTTCCCTCTCTCTCTCTCATTCTGTCTCTGCATATCCCACACTGGAGAGACTGAGACCCAAGATGATTCTCTCTCTCTCCCTGCCACACAAGAGGAACAGAACTCCTCTCTTCATTACTGAAGGACCTGATCCAACTAGAAGATGCAGCCATTATTCTTGACTGTCTGGACTCCCCCCCTCTTTGCCTGTCACTGGCTTATTGTTTGGCCTCCTGGGGTTGCATTTTAAACCTGCACTGTCGTTCTAGCCCACGGAATGAGGGCTTCATCGACTGCTCATAATGTCTGCATGCTGTTAGAGGAAATTCTGAAAAAAATGTAAATTGTTTTATGCAAAATAATGAAATTCGCTACAGAACACTAAGGAGAGAATGACACAATGCACGTGTTTATAGTCCAGAGGAGTCATGCATTTTCATAGTGAACTTTGTTCTAAATGCACTTCTAAATAATCACAAAACAAAAACTTAATTACGTTTAACCATATTGCATGTTCTATCTACAGCTAGTTTATGAAAGTCAAAAGCTGGAGGCTGTTTGATGTTTTATGAAACTGTAATATTAGTCGATAGGATTGGATTGGTAACAGCTCCTGGTTACCACATAATAAAGGCAAAAACTAAAGTTTGAAATTCAACTTTATTTTCCCACATTTTACAATGTTGCCAGCCTTTTTTACCATCAAAGACAGCCATCAAATGACTGGAGCTATTAAAGGGTGTTTCATTCCATGTACCCTTTAATGGTCAATTTCATAAACCTTTCTATTGTTAGCACAGTTTCAGCCAAACGTCCTAATGGTGTATGATGTTGTGCATGCCAGACAAGTGTAAATCTTTCAATGATGTGCGCTTACTGGAACAGTAGCATTTTACTTGGTAGAGTGACTAAATTTTGGGTTTAGGAAAAGAATTTGGTAGGTGCAATGCTTTATAATTTCCATTTTAGGATAGGGACTGAGCGGTAAAGATTACAAAATATACTTTTTAAGAACATACTATTTTTATTGTTAATAATAATAATTTGTATGGCAATGGTAATGATAAAACATATTGTAAAAAGAAAAATATTTCCTCATTCTTTTATTGTGTCTAAAATATATTTTTGAATTTTCAATAACATCACCCAGGCTGCAGTTCGGCCCACATTATTCTCCATTTCATTTTTTCCCTCCAGGACAGCAAGTGAGTGTTGCAGTTCATTTGAAACCATTGTCAGTGGAATTGGTTTTGCGGGCAGTGTGAGTGATGGGCCAGTCATTATGTCTCTGCTCGCTTAGCATGCTGGTAATTAGGGACAGAGAGAGAGAGTGAGGAGAGGCTGACACTGTGGTTCACAAGGGTGAAAGAGTCTTTATTAAGAGTCAGAGACAGATCACAACTGCTAAGTGACCCACCAAGGTCAGGATCA
Organism: Chromobotia macracanthus; assembly: GCA_036877525.1. Taxonomy (NCBI): domain Eukaryota; kingdom Metazoa; phylum Chordata; class Actinopteri; order Cypriniformes; family Botiidae; genus Chromobotia; species Chromobotia macracanthus. Next base: position 28,891 of record JAZGTH010000136.1, read on the forward strand.
TGAGCAGGCTTTGTAATTAGTATGCTTTTCAAGGAAGGAGGCTACATCACCATTGTTCTGCCACAATCAAATTAGCCTCTCCACTGTGGACCCTGTATCATGACCTCAGGGCCTGCACACCTTTCTTCTGACAGAATAGTAATGATACAAGAGAATTTGTCTGCCTAATGGGACTTATGTCCAGATTTTTTAATTTACACTTTATTTTATTTATTTGTGGCAAGGCTGTTAGACTAGAGTATTATTATTCTTTCTGCTATTTCAGAGTTGTTGGATTGGATTTTTTTGGTTGCTTCACCTTGTTGTTCTTATCTCTCTCTGGTTGATGATATGTCCTGTGAAGAGCAGTGAGCTTGTATCTAAGGTCACAACCTCTTTATCAAAGTGAGCACTGACAGTGGTTTGCACAGAGACAGTGGAGACTGGACTTATGTAGGTAGCGAAATAAAGTTCATGTCACAGATAAGCAGTAGTGGTTAGTAGTGGTTAACCAGGAACATATACCAGGAACTCCTCAGTTACACCTTACTCTCTCTCTCTCTCTCTCTCTCTCTCTCTCTCTCTCTCTCTCTCTCTCCCGCTCTTTCTCTATGTCTCTCAACCACAATATGATGATTGGAAGTGCGCATCTCCACTATCCACCTCCTCTGTGTCATAAACTATCACACTTCAGATGAATTAGATACATCAGCTATGGCCCAATCAACTCAGCGAATGGCAGGGAGTTGATCCCGAGGCACCAGCGGCAACTACACCCCTGATGGCAGCTACCCATCTTCACACAGCTACGTCTTCTCCTCACACACACACACACAACCTTCATTCTTTACATTAAAACGCTCTGTTCTCTCCTCCAGCGTCCTCCCCATTAATTCTCTCTCTTTCAGCCACTTGCATTTGTTCTGATTTAACAAGATAAGATTTGAGAGCTGATGTTGCCTGTTCTTAATGTACCATAGGGTCCACAATGGGATCTGCACTCGTCTTCTGAGGGAGGCATAAATCGGCTGTTCAGGGAGGAACGGGAAAGTGAATTAGATATGCAGCATAACAATTTTACAGCCCCAGCCTCAGAAATTGAAAGAGTGGAGATTAATGTATCATACATTATACACTGTCCATCGAATCAGCGCTAATATACTGTGCAGGCTTGTGTAATGAGAAAAAGACTTTTAAAGAAGTGCTCTAGGGCCAGTCTGACCTCAGTAATTGATTCAAATCTCTACGCTTCTGGCCGAGCAGTCTTACCAGAAATCTCCCGAGGAAAAATAATCTCCTATTGTACGATTGTGATTTAGATCATTGCTGATACAGCGCCAGTAAGCCATGAAATACAAAGAAATGTGCTGTGAGGAACTACAAAAAAAGCATATCGAAAAAATATAGAGAGAATATTGGAAGGAAAGTCCATGTGTGCACACTAGCACATACAATGTGTTTCAATGTTTAAAACCACCAGTGAAATGCTTCTGTTGTCTTGTATTTTAATTTAATACATTATTTTTTTGTTTTTTTTACCAATTGTATTAATAGCATAGCAATTTGAATCAAACTTTTAATTGAAAAATTAACATTTGTTTTGCTCTTCTTTCAAAGTCTTTTGAGCAAAACTTGATCCACATTATCCCAGCATGATTCAGTAATGTTCCTGAGAGCTATTTGTGTGTGAGCAGCATTTGTTTTGCTGATTTGATTAGTCCCCCAAAATTAGAGTTGAACCTTAAATATTTACATGCTTGGCATTTTTGCATTTTTAATTCCTAAAACTTTAAATTAGATTTTAAATCACAGATAATAATATGGTCTTAGCCCTCACTTAAAAAACTACTGGGGTTGTTTTGTATCACAGATATCCTGTTAAAGTCTATTAAAATCCATTAGAAGAGATACAGAACACAACGAAAGTTCATGTGCTTATTTTTTTTTCTTCAATAAGGTTCAATGCATAGTCCTGCATGAAAACTTACTTTACACATGAAAAAATATGTGGCTGAGAAGGTGGATGAAGGCTAAGGATGCAGTGGCTTATCAGGTCAGAGGTGACATCACAACACAAAAATAGGACAATTTCAAATAAATTTAGATATGCGCGAATCCTTTGTTTGTATGTGTTCCAGTTTCTCATGAATGTTTATTGATCATACTACCATATCATACCTCCACTGACTAGCTCCTGGGGTGCTGCTTTTGGTCTCTGTCTTTCATTCTGTCTCTCTTATTCTGTTTTTCTCTCTTTATCCTGCATGTCTGAGTCTTTGTGAGCACTGATTGGTAAGCCCCTGGTTTGGATTAACTCCGGGTCTCTTTGAAATCAGACAGCGGGCACATATCCAAGGGGCATCATGTTGAATGCATAGGTTAAAAAGCTTACTGAAGGATCAAGTTTCTTGCTTAATAAAAATTAATTCAATGAGACTGGTTAAAAATGAGTCATCATGTCAGCTTTGACGTTTTGCCTACATTATGGCTAATTTCATTCTTTTATTCTTTGGTTTCCATTGTTGGTCTTTGATAACAAGAGATGGACATTTAAATGATTCATAACTCTGCTGTCATTATTTCAATATGATAGAATCACATAAAGGAAAAATTAATTTTTTTTTAAGAATTAGTAGCTGTTGTTTAGCACATCCTGACTGCAGCACATTTATCATCTTCTCTTTAGCAAAATAACTACCCTGTTACCATAACACTGTATCTGATATAATCATTCAATATGATCACTTTGTAACTTCGTGTAACAATTTAAAATGTTTATACTACCATAGCCCACGATTCAATAGTACTTGCACTGCTTTGGTCATTATTATTACATCAAGCAGCACTGTTACATTATGACAATCTACTTTACAGCGTTTATATTTATTGCCACATGGGTTTATAGTAATTGTATTTAATACAGCACAAGGAAATAAAACTAATACAGCGATCCTCAGAGCAATCACAGTACAATGTCCAGTATTTAATACCAGCGGTAAAGAACAATAATTACATTAGATCAAGTATAACATGGGACTTTGTAGTGCTATAATAGTTTATGAGAGCACATTGAAAATGCAGTCATGCATTAATACTATGGCTCAATTTGCTCTTGCTGATTCAGAATAGTAAAAAACAACATGGTCATTATTACATTAATTTTTGCCATTGTCATCCTGGCTTTTATTGCATCATCGCTACCATTGTTGCATTATTAATACTACATCACTGCTAGTACTCTTAAACCCATTATGATTATGTCAGTACTGCCTCTGCCCATTATTATTATGTCTTACCTACTGTTACATTATTAGTACATCATTGAAAGTGTTCTTAGGTCCATTATTACATCAGTACCATCATATTTCACATTTCCGTCACATCATTACTGTTCTCATCATTACTACAGCATTAATACAGTGTTACAAGGTTATTATATGTTACATCATGTTCTTAACAAAAATGTCCGTATTTGTAAAATTTGTCAGGTTAGTAAGCATAACTATTGTTACCCTGAATAAGGAGGAAATGAGACTTTATATAATGTAACAATAGCACAGGTAATCTGCTCCATAATTTCCCCTGCTGTTGGTCATATCTTGCACATGGTGCCTTAGAGATGAGGAGATAAAACTGCTTCATTTCTCTAGGTAAATGGAGGAAGGTCTGCTTCATCTTTATCTACTAAAGGATGGGGGACAGTAGTCCCAATGACTTGCCCCTCCTCTGATGCTGACAGTTTCCACACACACGCCTTTCCCTTCACCTCCCCCGGAGCTTCCTTCTGTATCACACAAACAGTTGAAACAGTTGATTTTCATTTTCCGTTGCTGGGCAATACGCTGTGATGTCTTAACACTTGTAAATGAGCACTCTTATCTGTCATTTTAATGTGCCATAGATTTTATTTCTGACGTTGCAATATCACATTCTTAATAACAATAATCAACTGCCTCTGTTGTTTTTTCCAGCAGAAATTAAATCTTGACACAGCGAGCCGGACTAATAAAAGATGTAGCTGGAGGAAATAAGAATAAATAAATATGATGAATCACAAGGGCTGGAAATTTATATTCAGATCGAGAGACAATTACACAAAGAGTCAGACTGTATCAGGCTCTCTGCAGCTCTGTAATAGCTATGCTGCAGGCCTACATGTTTACTCACTTAAACAGACTATGTGGGTTACTTTGTGGTGCCACTTACATTGTCCAAATACATTCAGAGCTGATCGCACACACACACGTGTGTGTGTGGCAGTTAAATGTTCCTGCACATTTCTGCTATTTTATTAACAGGTTTAAAAATATGATAAATTTGTCATGTGCTGCATGAAACAAACACTGAATGTAATAGACATATACAGTACATGGAATATATTTTTAGCTATTATTCTGATTTCGATATACCGGATACTAAGAATTTTAAAAGCATGAACATTTTCCATATAAAACCTCCAAACTGATCTGAACATAATATAATTGTTAATTTAAAAAATGTAATGCAATTTAAAAGCCGTTGTCCCAGTGGTATTACACTTCTGAACCACACTGTATTTGTCAAAGTGGGTGTATTTTTTGTATTTTTTCTTTAGTTCCTGCACCACTAGTGGCTTCAAATGGAATTGCAATCTTTTTAATCAAGTGACCTGACTGGACTGCACTAACTGGATCAACCAACAGTGTAAGTTTAAGATGGATGCTATCTGTTTGTCTGACCAATGGCAGACGGAAGGAGTTTTTGAAAGTTTATAAAGTTTCTGTGTGGTGTCACTAGTAGCACTTCAATAAGACATCAATAAGTTCTTTTTCCACTTTTTCCTCCTTTCCCTTCTGAAGAACAAATGGGTCCCAGTGGTTCTCACATGAGACCAGAAGCTCAGTCATGTCAGCTGCCTCTGCTCTCCTCTCAGGATGACAGATACATCAGGTTTGGGTTCAGCTTCAGGGTCTCAGGAGAGTGAGGGAGCTGCTCTCTGCCTAGTCCAGTGTTGAGAGTCTAATGTTCCACTGGGAGCGCAGGCTGGTGGCTCTGCCCTGCGCTCCGGCCATGCGAGAAGAGTCTACACAGACCTCTTTGAACCTCTCAAACTGAAGCCCAGAGCATCACCTAAATGTTTTCATCAGGCCTGTGTATTCTGTCCAGTTACATTGCTTTGTTTTTCCTTTTTGTTTCTTGTGTAGTCAGTGGCCCATGGTGGAAGAAGCTCCCTAGAACCAAAAGTCCGAACATGGGGATACTGTTCAGACTGGTGAGACTTGCATGTGAGTCTTTGTTTTAGAGTTTGTTATAAGTGCAGATGAAACCCATACACGCTCAAGCTTGCACGCCCACACACACTCATTAATAGAAGTACTGTATTTTTCATTATCAGACTCTGTACCCTGCTGTGCCTTGTTCTGGTCTCAGTATGTGTAGATCAGGCCTGCATTATCTTGAGAGTAGATTTGCTCGTATTTGCTGATGGCTTCTTTTTTAACAATGGTCCATCAGGCTGCTATCATCAAAGGTCCTGGTTTTAGGTTGAATGGCTGCATCTTGGGAGCACATTAGCTTGTGTGTGGATGACCTGGTTGTGTGGCTTTGATGTGCCTTTGTTCTCTGACCCATTTGAGTCTTGGCTGGGCATGTGGTGTGCCGGTAAAATGAGGGTGGCTAAAAATCCACAGATCTGGGTATCTTCATAGACTCTGAGCTGAAAGCAGGGTTCCAGCAAAAGGACCGTTTACGGCAACATGCGGCATGTTGAGGAAATCACATGCATGGAGATGGATCATACATCTGAATATGCTGAGCAAAAAAATCTGTATTTTTTGGTTATAGGTTATATATGTATTCACAATCCTTTATAGGAATGAACCACCCTGTCATAACATTCACTCTGTCTTGACATAAATAAGAGTTTTTATTTAAAGCTCACTCTATATAGCACAAAGTTTCATATTATTTCATTTACATCAACTGTCTGTAATTAACTGTGAAAGTCTTGGAAAGCTCCACGCTCGACATCAAATCTCCTCTCACTGTTGTGACAAACACTCGTGGCTTTATTAACCTTGAGTTAGGTCGATTTTTATCCTATTAAAAGTGTAAAAAGTTACAAAGTCAGACTTTTTTCTTTTCTGTAGACAAGCAGCGTTCAAAAAGACATTTTAAAAAAATGAGGACAATTATGCATCTGCTCCTTTGACACAGAGCTAGATTTCAGTGCACACTACGCAGGGTAAATTGGCCTATTTCAAGTGCGGATCTGACATGTTTGGAGTCAGATAATGTGCGTCAAGGAGTGAAGGCCCAAAGTGATTAAAGCTAGCCAAGACATAATTATGTCAAACTCTGCAGTTGTCCTAAGCCCTCTCTAGTTGAAAGAGATTCCTCTAAAATAACACCAGAGATGAAAAGCGGAAAAAGAAGGTGAGAGAATGCAAGCAAAAGTGATTGAAAGCGTTTTGAAGTGGTTTGCCACATTTCTTAAGTACCTCTGCTGACCCGCCCAATCTAGGCAAACAAGACACCTGCACTGAAAAATATTGTTATTTTTTATAGTGCAACACAATGCAGAGCAAAAGGCCAAATGAGAGTAATGTTTGGCACTTTTTTCAAATAAACTTTTGTTCGGGACTATTTTTAGTCCACAATTGGTACTGGAACAAAGATAGATAGATAGATAGATAATAATAATAATAATAATAATAATAGATAGATAGATAGATAGATAGATAGATAGATAGATAGATAATAGATAGATAGATAGATAGATAGATTTGATTAAACATGAAATTTCATTAAAATCTTTTAATATACCATATCTAACAATTACGAAGTAAATGTCTGGAACCAGACAGATAATAATAAAAAATAATAATTTGCCATAGTTAAGTAGAGTTAATTCCTAAAATTAATTCATTAGTTGTGCACATCTGTATTAGTTTAGTTTAGCCACTGAGTAAATATATAAGGCAGTAATAATAGATGCTTATAATGCTGGTTGTATTGTTTTTCTCAGGTCTGTTTCTCACAATCTGATTTCCATTTAAAAAAGGATGATGAGGCCTAAGGGTCAGTCTCATTTGAGCCTGAGATGCATTTAATCACACACCCATGTGTCCAGCCACAGGTTTATTACAGCACACGCAAACAAATTAACAAGTCTGCTGTATCACAAGCTATTTTAAAGCTAGCATTTTATTACCTCATTTGGCGTGTCAAGATCTGTGAGAACAGAGAATATAATCAAGCATTACCTGTATTTATGTCACTGTGATATGAGGGTGAATAAGCCATCAATCAATATGCAAAAGAGGCTGTGATTTTCAATTAGCAGGAATCAGATTTGAATGCACAGCTATATTCCCTGCCAATGTGGAGATCACAGAGGAAAAAAAGGATGTTGTGTTGGTCTTTTCCTGAGCAAATGAATAGAGAGCTCTTATCACTTGCAAGACTCTATAAAGCAGCTAAATGAATAATCATTTATGAGTTAGAGAGAGGGTCCCATTTAACAAGCTCAATTTGAACCCTGGAACTCGGGCAGCCTGCAGGAAATGGAGGAACGGTGGAGGTAAAGAAAATAGTGAGATGTGCTCTTATATGAAATGTGCAGAATTATAGAATGATAGGAAGATACAGTAAATGTAGTTTCTGGAGTCGTATTCTTAGTAATTTAGAAAAACAATGAATTAACACAAATAATAATAATATATTAATAATAAAAATACTGTGTTCATTTTTAGTAGTTTAAGTAGTTGCTGGCCAGAAATGGTTGTATTACGTTGTGCTGTTAACAGAATACCATTTTAATAATACATTTGGCCAGCAATACATGGGTCCTCTTTTTGTAAAGGACAAGTGTAAAGGCTTAGAGTACTGCTTTATTTTATTTTAATACTTTTGTGCTTGATTACCATGTTCATATGCCATGGTATTTTTATGACTGCAAAATATGCTTAAGAGAATACACTGTGGAGTAATTGTCAAGCCATTGATGGACTTCATGGATGTGTTTGTGCTGGAATAAAACTACAGTTTGGACTCTGTTTACAGGGCCCTGCAAAGAAAGAGAGACATCCACACACTCATAAAAGCAGCTGTTTTTGTGTGGCAGTCGCTGGCAGCACTGGGGAGGTTCTCATTGCACCGCTCACAGGCCGTGCTGGTCATGTTGCAGGAGACATGGGCAGACCAGCTCTGATATCTGTTTGTGTTTGGGGAGACTCTAAACCTTCAGTCTGTACTGATGAGCCATCTGGAACCATTTTAGTGCCATCTTGTATAAAAATCATGCCCCTTTATAAGCATGACCTCAGGCTGATCATCACTCATGTATTGTACAGCCATATTAAGAATATGATATGGAGAGCTCATGCCATACTGCATAACTTTCTTACAACATTTCCCTCATGGCTTCATGTAGTTAGCGCCAGGGCTTTTCTAAGTTAAGTGTTTACAGAAACAGTCATCTTATACCATGGTCTAACATGATTTTTTTGTTGTAATTGCATTTATGTCACTCACTAGATCATTGTATAAACTCTTCTGTACTGTAAAAGTTTATCCAGTAATTCTTTGAGATATTGAAATGTTTCTTCTCCCTTGATGCGGAGCACATTAGGAGGAAGTTAAAAGAAGTCCCTTGCTTAGTGTACACTTTGAGAAGAGGTTTATTAAAACAACATATATTTCATCGGATTCACTCACTTGCTCGGGGATAGGCTGGCATACATATTTACCTTTGTGGAGATTAGGAGAAAACATCAATGCTTGTGCTCTTCTTGGAGTTTGTTTGTTTGCCATATTGCCGAGAAGCACTTTGAAGAAATGAGGTTGGCAGTGTGTATCTGTCATTAGTTGTGTTTCATATTCCCGTTTGTAACTCTTTTGTTGGGATAATAATATTATATGCTTTTTCCCAGTTTTTATTCCCTTTCTTTTCTTTGACAGTCTGATTTTCATCCTGCCTCTGTTCGTCTGAGTAATTCTGTCTTTTTTTGAAAAATACACGAGAAAAACTGTCCATCAAAGCTTTATGTGTGCAATAAAACCCAGGTCTGCTAACGGCTGTAATAATATAATGTTCTTTGTTCTAGTATCATTCTTCATTGCACAGAATTATGCAGGTGAAATATTAGCCAATGATTCAGTCACATTATGGCAAAATCAACTTAAGCCCCTTTAAAGATTTTATAAAATTTTAATAAGCAGGTGTCATGTTTAAACTAATCATACATAGAAAGGTTGCCTGCAAAGACTCCCATTTTTCGTTTTAAATCCACATATTAATTCTACATCGAATGCCACTCAGAAACAGTGTGTCTTCCCACAGGATGTTTCTGTTGTTGTTTGTCTTCTGCTTTATGTAAAATAAGCAATACACCAACAATTGCCCGCATAGCATGACAATATTGAAACAATTGTACCTTAATTCCCCAACTAATAAAAAACAGATTACAATGTGCAGGCACATGGAGATCAGTGTTAAATCTTTATGGTCTCAAACGCTGGGCTGTGCTGATTTCCATAATGCATAATCTCTCTGCATGTCGGCCTGTGGCTTCTGTCAAGGGAGGACACTGGCTCATGCATGTCCTTCCCCACCCCCTAATGAAGCTGCAGCGCTCTGTCTGGGCCTCTTATGAGAAACAGCAGCTCTGGCCACCCTGTTTTCCCTCTTCTGTCTAGATTACCAAGATCACAATCTCTACATGCAGCCAATTACATACATGGAAATTGAATAGATGAAGAATTGAGCAAAGCAGGAATTGGCTTCCTGGAGAAAAAAGGCAGGCAAAAGATGAGGGCCTGTTCTTGCTTTGCTCTCTTTTCTTGCTTCTGTCACCTCCCATTTGTCTTCTATTGGTGATACTGTGGGCGAATTCTGTTGGAAAGTGAGCATGTGCCCTATACACTCTGAGGGGCATTTGGGTGCTCTGAAAGGTGCATATCATTTCTTTATGTGGCCATTTGGAACACGCTAGGTGTACACCCTACATGTCATTACCATTTGATTTTTTGATTTTAAAAAGTTACATCAATAACAGCAAATTCATGTTTATTTAGCGGTTATTAAAATTGTTTTGATAAATGCAACCTCAAATAGCATACTTGTGTTTTTTTTTCTTTCGTGTACTGTTCACTGTGAGTTTTGGTAAAAACAAACAAACATGAAAATATCAAAGTATATAAGAAATGTTTCCTGTTAAAATAGTCTTTGGTTATACAAGAGCAGCTGAGGGTTTTAAAATCCCAGATAAGATAAATCAATTACCTCAGGTTTCAGATTGACTTTAAATAAAGTTCCTCTGTTTGAAGTGAACATTTTCTGTACACTTCACTAACAGTCTTATGAAGAGGCCCTGCTTTAACCAGTTCAGCTGCTTGCTTTTGTTTGGAATGACCCTTAAAATAGTGCCACCTTGCTGCAGTACCCTTTAAGGTCACAAAAGTGGAATTTGCCCCAAGTATGTCTCTTTCTCTACATCTCCTGGTGTCTTGCAGTTATTGTTGCACATTGTGTGCTTTATTCTCGTTCTTCATTCTTTTCCTCTCACTGATGGAAAAATTAGACAGTTTCATGATAGCTATGTTGAAGACCTGAGCTTATTCTCTCTCTCTCTCTTACCCACACACTCACTTTTATTCTCTCTTTCTGTGGTCTTGTTCAGGCTGCTCATTTATTTACATTAGCCTGGCCGAAAGGCATTGTAGGAAGTTTCAAAACCAGGAGCACCACAATGGCTCCTTTAAGCTGCCACCGAAGCCGCTTGCAGTCGCGGCTAAGAGGATTTGTGACGCGTCTGTGTATCAACCTCTTCAGAAATAACAGAGCCACTTTCCTCAAGCTTTGGACAAAAGTCAAGAACAGCTAAGCAGAGAAAGAGAGACCATTTAAAATATAAATAATAGTACTGTTAACATTTTTGATATTGAACCTAAAGTCCACTCAGCGGTTTAATGAAGCAGTTGTCATTCAAACAAGAGTGTTGTTATACTGAATATGAACATGTTGGGAACATCGTGTTGGCAATCACGGTCGTGCTAATAATACTTAAAAAAACAATGCTTTTAACATCAATTAATTTTGAGTAACATACATTTTAGGTATTTCAGCTTTTACTTGTACTAATATTTCCAAACAAAGATGACTCATCTGATGGTCACAAGGTCTGATGGTATCTGTATGAGGGTGACTCCATGAGGAATGTCAGGAAGTTCTGAACTCAGGCTCTGAACTCTTATTTCTTCAGTTCTTCCATTCTAAATATTCCAGCCGATCACCCAGGGTTTATTCTCTGTTGTCCAGCCAGCTCAGTTTCCGTCTAACGCCAGCGATTTCCCCCTCTTCAAATTCCACAATGGCTCCTTTATGATGCAAATGCTAAGATTGATATCCTATTTTAGTTGCATCTGAGAGCGCCAAATTTCTGATTGGCTGCAGAGTTTAAATTTGCTTTAATCTGGGTCAATTTGCAGAACAGTTCCAAGCTCATGCTTGTAAATGTGCAGCTTTTTAGCAATCCAGAAAAAAACAATACAAGCACTTCCCTTTTGCATCATTAGTTTCATCTCTGGAATGAGTTCTGAGAAAATATCTGAAAGAACAAAAATAAGGCTAAACAAATATTACAAACATGAGATCAAATATTGTGCAATTGGCCTCTGTTAGTAGTATAATACCCACCCATCATGTTTACAGCTGGTCCACAAATTGGCCTGAATAGGTCAAACTAGTGGAAATGGATGAACCAATTACAGGCAGTTCACCCACTCAAGCATCATCACGTTTAGTGTTGTCCACATTAAAATGTGCTAACTTGAAATAACTAAAACACAAAATTATCTCTCAGCCAGCACTCAGCATAGTTAAATTAATGGTGCACCTGTGATGATTTATTGATTAATGGTCTGAAAAGAAGTGAATATTAATAATATTAACTGAACAACAGCTAGAGTAACAAATAAAATATACATGAATATACTTGCTTGTTACTGTATTACATTATGTTGTAGTTATTTGTAAGCAATGAAAAAGTGTATAAAAACCTAATGAGATTTTAAAGTCATTTGCCTGTTTATAATCTCAACCAGTTGTGAGGTAAATAACACCTTCAAATGTGCAGAAATCGTATAGGAACAGAACATGAATTTATAATAGACTAAAAACTAACTCTGTGGACTTCCATCTATATTTTCTGATTTCACCTCACCCCAGTCTTTCTGTGTGTTTAGTTCCCCCTGTACTTGATGTCTTATTCCTTTAGTTCCAGCTGAGAGTGGCTGTCCTGGGCATTGCTCTTATCAGGAATATGAGTTTGTGTATATGCCAGTATCTCAGTAAAACTCTGACTCTGACTGCCCACTGCTCTCCATCTTTTCATTTACTTGTGATTTCTCTTTCTCTCTCTGTTGCCGTCCCTCACTTCTTTCTCTGTTGCCCTCGATCTCCTCAGCAGGTTTCACAAAGCAGATGTCTTCAGTGGCCTGACTCATACCGTCATTGACGTATGGGCAGTCTTATCAAATTATTACAGCTTCTAGCTGAACTTAGTGTCTGAAGGCAACTATACATATTGCATGAATGCTAATATTGGCCTTGGTGCATTAGGTATTTATTTGTCACTGTCTGTTGGTTGGTTTGTTTGTTGTTGTATATGCTGTCATGATGACTCAGGTTTTTCAGTGTGTTTGTTGCATTTTTTGTAGCTCTTTTTTAGAAGCTGTAATAAGGAAATTATTAGCACATAACACAAAGATAGGCTGGAAAAGTCCATATATTGTAGGAAAGACCTGGGCTAGTTGTCACTCTCTGTACTTCAATTAATATTTTTAAAGCAGGTGATTCTTTCTTTTAGGTCAGTTTTAAGTATTGGCTATAAAAAATACAAAACTAAAGTACTGTATAAGCTAAATCAAAAAACATTTGTTATATTCTGTTATTTGTCTGTTTTGTTTGCGCAGCCAGTGTTACACCTTGTGATTACACGTTTTGTCTTTCTCTTGTCTTCATCTGTGCTCTCCTCTTCCTCGTTTCCTCGTTTCCCCGTTTCCCCTCTTCCATATTGTGCTGCCGCATCTTGTCTCAGTGAAACCACAGGGGATCTTGTTTATTTACTCTCTTCTTGGGAATCAAAGCTGTTGCAATCACACACTGCCAACTTTATGGCCCTCCCAAAACCCTCCCCGCTCCCTGTTTGTGTCTTCCTTTCCCCAGATGCTTCCAATGGCTGCGGCCTCCCGCTTTCACCACCGGGGGATTTGCGCGTTGAAGGGCCGATGGCCGAGCAGTGCTCACCAGTCACCAATAAAGCGAGCATGACGCTGCGCTGAAGCCGCGCATATGGAGCTTTGTTGAGCAGAGCCGGTGACAGTGAATGAGCAGAAGTCCCGGTGGTGTTGATTTGTACTGTGGCAGGGACCCTCGTGCCTAATAAGACCCCTGTCTCTGCATAGTGTCTGACACCACCCTAATACAGCATATGGAAATGAGGCATGCATATGGTTGCAGCTAGGTGAGATCTGACCCTCGCTTCATAAATCTGTGCAGCGGCAGCGTTGGCTTTGAGGGAGGGTTGTAAATCAGTCTCAATAGATATGAGAATATTGTGACGCGGAGGTAATGCGCACAAAGGTGGTTCCTCGGTTGTATCTTTTATGTTTTTCTGGCCTGTTGTTTCCATTTGTTTTCACATTCTCATCTGAAATCCTATCATGAGGCTGTAATAATGCGAGTCTGTGTGCGTGGTGGATAGTGTGATAAAAAAGAAAGATTTTGAATTTGTTTAGATTAGTCTGGGAGTAGATGAATCATGTGTAGTAATGTAATGTATTTGTGTAGGAGTGTGTGTGTGTACGTGTGTTTGGGCGGTTGGGGGGGAAAATGTCCCCGCAAGCATAGTAAAACCAGAAATCATCTACATTGGATCCTACATGGAAAATGGTTTAATATATGTACTAAATAATGTAGTAATAATGCAAAAAAGGAGAGTGTGTGGGGTAAGTTGTAGGTAAAGGGGTAAGGGATAGAGAATATCACAGTATAAAATAAACATGCATGTGTAGGTTTATGAGGATCATTGTACCTTATGGTGCTTAGCCATCATATGTAGTAGATATGTCAGAACAAGGCTGATTTATATTTGTGTTTGTTTGTGTGAGGGTGTGTGGATTTACGTAACCATATATTGGGGATAAATTTGTACCCAAAATTAGCAAAACCTGACAAATCTAAGCAAAGCCTCCTTTTGGGCATTTCCTCATCTGTAAAAACACTATAAAAATATGGTGAATAAACTTTTTAAATTGTAAAAATGCAGAAAGTTTTCTGTTAGAGTTAGAGTGGGGGTTAGGATTACATTGTATTGTTTATAACTAGCTGTGTATATAAACAATATAAACCTATGGAATGTCCCTATTTATATAGATAAGTAAATGTGCATGTGTGGTGTGTGTGGGCGCACGTGTATGTTTGTATGCTAGAAGGGACCGTCCTGACTGTATGAGCTCTGATAGTGTTGTGTGGCAGTGACCACTGATTCATCTGATCGCATCTGCCTTCATCATGCCTACACACATTTTCACGTAGCTGCAGGGTCACAATCCTTGAATGTCAAAGATCTTTTGGCCTCTGTTCCTTGCAAAATACCATGAATAATGTCAGCCTTCACATTGGAGAATATCCAAAAGTCTAACAACTCATTCTGACAGCCTCAAATCTGAACAGTGTGACCTGTTACATAAATCAGATTGTAAAAAAGCAGGGCTGGTCTCTGGCATTGATACCTTATTGTCACAATCCATCAGTAACCTCAAAATTTCAGTTTATTTTTCTATCTCACTCTCTCTCTCTGTTTAAATGTCTCATTTAGGATGAGTCTGGAGGTGTATACTTTTGATTTTAATTGGCTGAACAGGAACACATTTTGTATTTTATAGTAAACATTAGTGAGGTTTATGTGTCATTCACTTATTGCTTAAACTTCTAATGTGTGGTTTTGATGTTAAAATACTTGTTTAGCCCATATTAGAAGTATTTGTAGAAAGATTTCCAATTTGCCAGACCATTGATTTGTATGTAAGCATATAGACCAGTACAACCCAGCAATTCTATTTGGTGATGTTAGCGTCACAGAATTCACATACTGTATTAAACACCAGTATAACACCACACATAATATAACATCCCTGAACCTGATTCATTTTGACTGCAGTGTTGTGCCATATAGACCGTCTCACAATTACACACCATTTGATTGGTTGGTTCCCTACCACGCGATTCTTCTCTCACTATTTTTATCATTCTAATGTGGATTAATTTATCTGTGTGCATCTCCATATATCACTGTAAAGCCGAAATGAAGCAGATGGTCTTCGTCTCCCTCCCTTCCCCTCTTCTGCTGTGGATGTGGAGAAAACGGTGCCACCCGTGGTATTGATATTCACCGCCGGACGAGAAAGGCAGTCTAATTCTCCACATTGAGTAAAGGTTTAGGTGTTAGGCGTTTGTGTTTTTCCCTGATGGGTGCTTTTTGTAAGCGAGTGCCGCTCCTCATCCGTCGTGGTTAGAAGAGTTAATGGACTAAATGTGAGAGAGGCGATAGGAATTCTCCTATTTTCTGCTTCCTACTGTTTTTCCCATTGCCTGGCCCAGGCTGTTAATTTAGGAGAGAAGCAGATAAATTAGAGTCATGTGGTCATATGCGATATTTGTTTTTGCTACACAGCTGCAGGTACCCATAAAACGCTCCGAATTTATTTGATTTCGACAGAGGCCTCTCGCTCTAATTTACCAATCTCGTTGTTTCTCTTTGCACAACTAGAGCCGGCTAATTATTTTATCCCCTTAAAAAATAAACGTGTTTCTGAATCTCTTGTGTGGGTAACAGCCTTTGCAAATAGACGGGAACAGGTTTCTTGATTTTCTCTCTATTGCTGACAATTTTCCTTCTCCTGGTTAACTCCCTGTGAAAGCAATTTGCCCCATACTCAGGAAAGGTAATGAGCAGATGGTACCATTGTAAATGATGATGCGCCCATAATAAAGAGTTGATAAACACAGAATTACAACAGGGCGGTGGGCGCTAAACAGCACTGTGGTCTATAGAGTGGCCTAGAACATTCGGTGTTGCCCCCGAGCCCCTCAGCGCCCGTGGCAGGGCTAAAACTTTCAGTCTCCGCTATAATTTTCTCTCATCTGTTTGGCGTGACCGGCGGCCATTTTAAAGGAGACATGTCATGGACTTATCAATGTGCTGTGTAGACAGAAAATATAAAGAAAAGTTGCAGTTTTGTTATATTTATATTTTTGATTCGGTGGCTTAATGTAATGAGTAATCCACATATGTTCTGCACATTTCTGATGGGGAAGTTTCCACTGAGTTCAATACATTTGGTACGTCTTAAAGGTGAAGTAGCACAACCTATTCAATTCAAGGGTCAGAGAGAAGATGGAAAATGCTAAACTAATCACGACTCTTTTTGATGTGAATAACCTTGACTTTCAACATTGTAAACGGACTTCAGGGAAAAAATAAAGGCTAAAAGAGTCTAGAATATGGCCTGTTTAAATGTATCTGTATGAGTCGACATTCACAGGGTGGGTGGGATTAGTCGCCCTCCAATACCTGATGTTTCAGCCACATAAATCGCAACAGCTTTTAAAATGCGGTAATGTTTCATTTTTAGTGAACAGTGTACTATAAACTTCAATGAGACCTGAAATGGCACAATACTTGGCTGCATCAATCACAGAGATGTTTTGGAGTAGTGATCCAGGCGGTGTGGGAGTTCTCATTAAGCTACTAGTTGTGTGTCACAACATATGAATTTCAGTCAGTTTGACATGGTATTAACACTAGATATTTATATAAACAGAAAAATCGAGATATTTACAGTAAATGTGGATTAATCTCAGCACATACAACTTAGACGATTAGCAAAATAATGATGATGCCCCTTAGCTTACAGTGGAAGCAGGCCTAAATTCACACACACACACACACACACACACGTTTATTTATCTATGTAATTAGGGACATTCTATATTTTTGTAGTGCTTTGCTCAGATTTGTCAGGTTTTGCTCACTTTTGGGTACATATTTGTCCCCAATATATGGTTAAGTAAACCCCCCTACACACACACACATTTGAAATCTGTGGAAGCAAACAGATCTCTTTGAGGTGTTGTGGTGCAGCAGAGGAGAGCTAGAGGCTGTAGGGCAGTTGAGTTTCTTTCATGTTCTGGTGCTTGGATCTTATGGCCTGGATCCCAGCTGAAACACTCGACATGTGTGGAGCTAAGTGCCCACTAATTTCCCTTTGGATCTCAGACCATGATGTTGAAGTGTCTGTGTCAGGGTGTGTGTGGATGTGTGTGTCCTTCTCTAAGCTCTCTCTTAGCAGGGGATCGCAGCCACAGCCAATCATTCAGCATGTGTCGCCCTGCACTGTTTGTTTATCGGCCCATGTAGGCGTTCAGATACCCGTATACCATCCTCATTTATAACTGAATCTATAATTCATGTATTTACCCGTTTGTTTGCCTACAGATATGACACACTACTTATGTTTTCTGTTTGTAGAGATGTATCAGAGATGTCCATGAGAAAGATCTGAGTGGTTGCAAACAGGAGATGAAAGAGAGTGGGGAGTGATTTTTGCATGAAAGGCTTAAAGACTGACCCAGAAGGCCACAGATCAGTGCATAAATTAATGGATGAGAAACTCACTGTCCGGTTCTCATGCATATTACAGCGATCCAGGAGATAGAAGCCCTAAGCAGCTGTGCAACAAGCACTTTACTAAAGTTTTGTTTTCAAACTTAAAGTTTTGCTGCTTTTGCTCCTTGATTTTACAGCAGATGATTTTTGCCCAAGTTACAAACGCCGAGTGTGCCCGCTGTGTAGAGAGCAGAACTTTAGAAGTAATTTTAAATTTGCAAAGATAAAATATGCCCTCAGTACTTTTTCTTAGTTGAAATAGGTTTGCCCCTTAAATGAATGAATAGTCCTTCTAACACATTTAAAAAACTGACATGAGATCTAACTCACAAGAATCTAGTCTGATAGGTAGTCTAACGTTCTGATAGGTAGCTTTCACATTGAAATCACATGACCTTCTGCATGATGTTGCATCCAAGCCTCTGGTTTGCCCAAGTTACTAAGTGCACTTATTATAATGTGACGAAAAGTATAACTCATTCTCTTCAATGATGAGTGATTGCTATATAATAGAATGGTGGCTTTTGGCAGAATTCTGTCCCAGAAGCTGCGGGAGATGGATCAGAGTGTTTTGGTAGTGTGTCAAGATCACACAGATGACTAAAAACAAGACCAATAACATCCATCCCCATTGGATTTCTGAAGGTCCATTAGAGGAGCTAGCCAGCTGTCAGTCCTTGCCTCTCTTTCCCAGCACAACAAATCACTAAGCAAAGTTTAATGCAATTAAAAGTGTGCAGCGTCCAGGCCTACGATTGGGCAGGTAGTTTGTGCTGGGGATCTGTAGCGCTATGAGCCAGAGTTTGGCTGTTGACAGTAATTAGCACATGCTAGTTATTAACAAGCATAGATCGGGCAGAGGCTCATGTGGAATGCTGCCATGAGGGTGATGTGGGTTGGTCTGGTCCTCTCTCTCGCTCTTCTCCCAAAGCAGTGTGACCATCATCGATGTGCTGCTGGCCCCTTTTGCATGTCTTTCACTACAGAATTTCAGAAATCTTTGTAGATTTATGAAAATGACTTTTAAACGCAGCCAATCTCTTTGAGGGCTGAGGGCCCGGTCGGCTATGGAGGGGACCCTGCTGTGAGGTTTTAATGAAAGATCATAGTGGCCCTCCAAGACTGTCAGAGAGCCGCACTCCCTGAAAAGCCCAAAATAATCTGTTTTACTTTTAATGGCAGCCATTTTATATTCATTAAGATCAAAATGCTGTTTTTTTGCAGGCAAATTGCAAAGCTATTCCACTCACAGCTTGAGAAGGCAGAGGCCCCACAGCTTTTTATCTTGCTCATAAGTAAGCATGGGACTAATGTGTCTAATGTGCTTTGATGGTGCAGAGACCTTCGCAGGTGGCAGAAGGAGGTAGTCATCAAATTCACAAGTCAAATCAAAATATCCTCTTCTGCTTGCTGCTCTCTCTTTCTGTCCCTTCTTTCTTACGCTCCTCTTTCTCTCTTACTGATTTCTGTTTTTTTATTCTTGTCTCTTCTTCTCTCCTCTACATTTCTTGGAAGTCTTTTTTATGTTTTTTTTAATCCTGTCCTTTTTCTCAGTCTAATTTCTCTGTTTCTTTCTGCTTCCTCTCAGGAGTTCATGCTCCGTTTTTGCAGGTGTGAGAAAATATGATGATTGATTCTGACACATCTCTGTATAGTCACATCAAACAGCCACCGCTGTAGCACCAAAGATCTATATTTACTCATCAGCCTTCTTGTTATGGTAATTAGAAATTTTTCTTCTTCTGGCATTCATTAAATCCTAAATTAGCAATGACTTCAGACAATTTCCATGACAACTTGTTTCCACTGATTTATTAAAGTGTGATGGCAAAGATACTTTTTTTCACACCTTGATGCATTGGCTAGTGTTTAAACAGTTAAACTAGAATGGTTTGGTTTGTACGCTAGTCACTGACCATAATTCCAAGAACGAGTCACAAGTCACACTGTTTTGTTTTTGCAAGAGAACCTTTATATGTTGTCCTGAGTAAAAAGTGTGTATGTAATGTTGTTTGCATGTTCTGTGTTTGGTCATTCTGCTACCTATCAAAGCCACTGTGTAAACAAACACAGTTAACTGTAACTGTTAAATGTTGTTAACTAAATGAATGGTAAATATTTTAACGTTTGCAAGTGTTTTCTTTAGCCCTTGCGTGTTGAATTACACTCGTAGGAGAGTGTCTACTGTAGACTTGAGTTTCTTCCATTGGCCAGCAGAAGGCATAGTTGTAGCATACCCAGATTTGAGAACTGCACCCCTACACCCTAATCCAGCCCCACCTTCTCAGCTTTTGGGTATAGAATCCATCCCACCAGTGACCAGACACCCTGAATTCAGTCCCACCTCTAATGGCCAAGTGCCTGCTGGGGGAAATCCTTGCCGCCCAGCATTAAGTGGCATGTTTACAGGTTCTAATGTTGGGTACAAGAAGCAAAGCGTTTTATGAACATGAACAAGCTCCAGCTTTGCATATGTGTGTGTGTCTGGACTGTACTGGATAAGGGAATCTGATAACCTTACTTCTTTCCATGAGTCTTAGGGGTGAGGTGAATGTGTCTGGCCTTGCCAAGGCACTGTTTAATGGGCCTCTGAAAACACTCAAAAGGCCGACACAAATGTGTGTACGGGCAGAGGGCCAGCGCAGGCTCAGACAGAGGATGCAGTGATCTCAAATGGGGGGAGTTTGTGAAGGAATGCTTAAAGACAAAAGTGTTTGAAGGAGGAAGGTAAGAAACAAGAAAGAACGAAGAGACAGAAGGACATTTAGAGAAAAGAGCAGCAAAGAAGAGAGCAAGAAAACAAATAACTAAGTCAATAGACAGACAACAAGTAATAAAGAGACAAATGATGAGAGAAAAAGAGATGTAAGTGAAATCAGAGAGAGAAATTACAAGGGAAAGCAACAGAAGTGTGTGTGTGTGTGTGTGTGTGTGTGTGTGTGTGTGTGTGTGTGTGTGTGTGTGTGTGTGTGTGTGTGTGAGGGAGCTTCTGTCTGATTTAATCCATGAGCAAAGCGCTGTCCCACCTTCCCAAATTTAGGTGAATAATGCAGTAATTGGAGACAGATGTAATCAGTTTGAAGTCTGTCATACTTCTGATTAAAAAGTGAAATTTCATCTGACCTAATTGGCATTGTTTTCAGTCGTTTTGATTCATTTTCATTTCTATGTTTTTTAGGATGGAAAGTGTTGATGTAACTAACGTACTAACATTTTTAGTAATGTGACAACATTATATGTGTGTGTGTGTGTGTGTGTGTGTGTGTGTGTGTGTGTGTGTTCTTAATTGAGATATTGCCCATTTAAAGTAGTTTAGTAGCAGCTTGTGTTGTAGCTTACTGATTTTTTCAAAAAAGTGACTTGACTGTGGTTTAACCACTTTAAAAAAGTGACTTTTCCAACACTGATATTCTTCTTTCTATATTTCTGTCTTTCTTTCTTTATTAAAAGCACTTTTTATCTTGATGGATTCCTCTTCCTATTAGAATATTCACTGTGTAATCCAAATAATGGAATCTATTGCAGAAACAACAGCTGTACCATAAAATCATAAAGCACATGCATAACCTGAGTCTGCTTTATTACCAACAAATCAGTGTTACTTCAACAGCATGTGAAAGATCTGCTTCACAGCACCATAAAGCCAAGAGAGCAGCCGGAATTAAAAAATGAGCCCTGTCCTAAACAAAATGTAATATCTGTTTTGATATGGAGATACTGAGACATTCGCATCCTCAGATTAAATATTAATAAAGTTTTCTCTTTACTTGTCCATAATATGCATTATGTATTCTTTTTCTTCAGTCAGATTGGTAACTGGAAGTAGGAAAAAAATGAAAAGGAAAAACTTTGAAATTGAAAAGGGTGAGACCAACTCTCATCTCACTGTGACACCAAAGCAAGATGTGAGGAATAATAAAGCAGCTTTAATTATGAGAGGATGATTGTCAGCACCTGTCCTTTTCTCCGACTCTTAGTTTGTCTGCCTCTCTCTGTTTCATGTGCTTGATAATGAGATGCAAGCAGGCAAAGTGCATGCAAACTGCAACTGTGATACAGTCGTAGATTACGGTACTACATGCAGCACTTTACACAAATAGGGTACAACAAATGGGCTTGCAAAAAAAATCCTTGATTTATGTGAGTTTGGGATTTTCTAGCAATAATCATTAATAAACCCCATAAACATGTATGCATACAAATGTTAATCCCAAATATGTACTTCAGTTTTCCACTTGTGTATGTGTGTTTGTGTGTATAATGCAGCAGTGTTCTGACAAGGCTGTAAAGTGGAGCAAGTGTCGGGCCCTCGTGAGCAGGTCATCACTCCTAATGCAGAGCGTGTCATCAGTTCCCGGGACAACAACAGAAATGATGTGGCCGATACATATGAAACAGGCATCATGCATAAACATGGACAGGAGAGGGAGGGAGAAGAGAGAAACAGTGGCGGCAGGGATGAGGGTGAGGTGATGTTGCCACAGGGTAATGCTTCTCGGGGTCTTAGCATAGATGGCTCTCCAACCCTGTTTATTATTCATGAGCTTTGGGGTGGTGTAATAAGCCACACCTCAGCTGGGCAGTTGCGGCAGGTCTGCGCTAAGTGATGGATCGTGACAGCGCTGACGGAGAATATATCACCATTAAGATCAAATGCACCTCTCTAGCACACTTAAAGGCAACACAGACACACTCATACAAAACATACTGGACCTCAGCCACTGTTATTTGACTCTGTATCAGTGCATTCGCAAAGAAAGACCATCTTTACTTGCTACTGTAGTGCAAATCAAAGAAGGTTCATAACAAACTATTACTTCATTCTAAAAGACATACCAGATAACAAGGAACTTTCTCTGGACAATGGCAGTGACATCTCAAAGTTATCAAAAACTTTCTTAATGTTAAATTAATAATTAATGTCAAAAATTGGAAGTTTTGAACAATCCTAGAACTTCAAAATAACATTTTTAACGTTTTTGTTAATGTAAATATTAGGGAAATGTTCTTTCAACGTAAAATTGTAAGCTGGGTATTTACATATAAAGCTAATTTTGTTCACTGATATCAATAAATGCTAATGTAGATAATGCTGATGATATATTATTACCATTTGCAGGCAGTTGGCATGGGCTTTGCGAAGCTGAGCTTTGCGTCAAGCATTGATTTGTCCCAGGGTGCCACTGAGAAGTGCACAGAAACCCAAGTCACTTGAACCTGGGTTTCCAGTAATCACACTTCTGTGGATCTGTAGATGTTCCCCCAGCTTTCAAGTGTTTAGTGTTATGGTGGGGAATTGAGCCACAACTCAACCTGTACAAACACCTCACACTTGTAAACTTGTATTTATGCCGTAAATAAAGCACAGGTATCAGTTTCTTCTACCTCAGTGCCTGAAGGAGAAAGCAGCATCTAAAAGACATTTTGTCCCTTACTGTCTCTCTCTCTCTTCAGTGGACTGAGCTTTATAAAGCAGCGTCATTGACCTCGCTTCCTTTGAGAGTCGCACGTTACAGCACAGGTGAGTAGGATGACGATATCGGCCCTTTAATTTGTCAAAAGCAGAATGTCAGGAAGGAGGGTGCGGAGAAAAAAATAAAACCGCCCTAACCAATGTCTACAAGCTGCATTCCAGAGGGAGATGTTTTCAATTCACTCATTATAAAAAGGTCACTCGGGGTCAAGTTCAATGCCATGGAAAAGAAGTGCTTGCTGTGAGGAACACCGCCCACACACTGTGTACCCGCATGAGAGAGAACTACAGGAACTTAATTTTTTGGATAAAATATAAGAAAATTAGCCCTGCGTGCTATTTACATTTGAAAAAGGGTGCAAGAGAGAAAGAGAGAGGTGGGCATTAGTGATTAGGTGGCTGAAGGGAGGAAGGTGATAGAAACCATAACAAAGTAAACATGCTCTCCAGAAGCGCTGCTCTATAATGGTGTTATTAGTATGCATGTGGCCAAGCCTAAATGTAGCCTATATAACAGTCAGTGCCCACTTTCCCCCTTCTCCCCTCTAGTAATGGCTTTAGACTCTATTCAGAGTGGGGACACTCGCAGAGCATCCGCAGCAAAAGAACGGGATTGGGAGATAATGCACATCAGCAAATAGAACATGACTGCTGTGTCCAGCGTCCTCGCTGTCCATTGTCTGCTCTGAGAATGATGATAGCGACCACGGAGGACAACAATGCCCGGCCACAAGCATATTGAGGCGGATCCCAGACCACTGGCTAGCTGTGTGGAAGAAGTAAGAAATGGAAAGAGCTATATCAAAGAAATATCTAGAAAATACAATTATATTCTGTCTTCTTTCATGTGAAGCATTCATCGTGAATACTGTAGGATGTGCTGGATAGTTTTATGAGGTACATTTGAAAGACTGGTGGAATGGGGAGAGCAAGTCTGGGGGTTATGCTTTATTTGCATATGCATGCTGTTCTGCATGAAAGGGGGCAGGGCGGGGGTTGGGGAGTGGTGCTGTGACTGATGCAAGGATTGTGAGGCCATCTTCAGTCCAGCAATACTGTTGGCACAAGTAACCAACATCAGAGACAAACCTGTCCAGCTTCTGTATTTCCAGTTATTTGTTTAAAGTCATATTGGTCCAAAATGTTAAACACAAAGTATATAGTATATAGCAATATATTCTATTCCTTGCATTTAAATACGCAAATAAATATGTATAGTATGCAAATGTTTAAAATATGTATTTACTTGCAGTTTTGTTAATGTTTGAGGTTGTAGGATTTCTTGAAAAGCTTACTTGTGCATGTTATTAAATTTCATACTGGTATAATTCCATCAGAACATTACATAAGAATTAAAAAAGTGTTAAACTGGTGTGAACAAAAGGTGGAGACATATCTGAACTTACATGTTTGGTTATCTTCCTCCTGCTTTGATTAATTGTTGTGATCTTAGGAAAACTTATTTTTTGAAAGTCAAAGGCTGACATTTTAGTGGCATTCATTTGTATCGCTACGCTCAAAACACAGAGGTCACCAGGTAATTAGCACTTCTAATTGCACAAACTCTGCCGCACATGTATGTATGCAAAAATACCATCTGGAAGCTGTCCACTGAGTCAAATTTAGATATCAAATTTATAGTTTTTTTGTTTGTTTTTAATAAATGTCATATGTCTGTATGATTTAATCATTAACCTGTTAAATTGAGTCTTAATTAATCAAAGCACTCCTTTTTTAGATCCTTACTTTGTTGTAGGTTGGATGATTTAATCACCATGTGGATAGAACAAGAATGGACTTTATAAAATTACCATCACACTAACTGTGTGTCCAGATGCTACATGTTTTCACAGAGTGACCATTACTACAATTTCATATCTGACTATATGGCCATACTAGTTACAGATAAATATTGATGATGCAAAGTTCAATTCTTTCAGTACAGTACAGCCAGGTCTTTAAAGATGTTGAGTCAGCAATGTTTGTTCTTCATCATTCTGTTGAAGCATCACTGGTGCTGAGAGATGTTCAGCTGTCTAATGTTCAGTCTCAGTGGGGTAACAGTTGCACCACACGTTCTGATTTAGCTACATGCAGAGATGTTGTGTGCCATTGTTATTCATCTCATTTCATACTTAATGGTCAGATTTTCCATTAGGCGTGCAATCATCCTGTTTGTGAAAAATTGTGCCTTTTGTAGAGTTTCTGGGGAAAACAAGTGGTTTTGATTTATTTGCTTTTTTCTGCGGATATGGTCCTCTCCAAGTCGTGGTGGAGAGAGAGCATCTACTGCTCTCCGCCATACCCGAATCAAAAGCCATGAATCTCAGGCTGAGTTGGCCAAAGTCAACTGGTTAAGTCTGTTATATTGTCTTGGAAGTGGGGAGATTGAGGAGACCCATAAATTCAGCAGTAGCCTCTACTGTCATCAGCCTCTTGGGATGTGCGGTCATGTGGATCATCTCCTCTGTAGAAGAAACAGCATTGTCCACAACGTTGACCTCTCCTAACCTGACCAGTCAGAAATCTGCCTGTTACAAACTCCATCTGTCTCCTGTCTAGATTTCACAATCATCTGATGCTTCTTTCTGGCCTCAACACCTGGAACTTACCAGCCTTATGACTTTACTCTCCAGAAGAATTTCTCAGAAACCAGCCTTTTGGAATCCAACTCCTCAGAGGGAAGTCTTCCGCAGTTAAGACCTCCACAGCTCAGTCTGTTTGAACTAAGCCTTTGAAGACTTAGCCTTTCTGTGGCTAGCGAAGGCCAGAACTGAAAGGAAAAGAAAAGAAAAGAAAGGAGGGCATAGCTGTGTGATTCAGTGTGATGGAACTCTTTGCAACAACATTCCATGCAGTGTCGCTGCTTAAGGCAACCACCAGCTTCAGTTCGCAAAATGTCACATTCTTAAATCACTTTGCTTTGCTTAATATCTGACTTTTTACATAAATGCTTATGAACAAAAATGCTTATGAACAAAAAGCATGTTGTATGAAAGAATGTACTACGGTTGTGCTTGTTTCTCAAGAGAGGCAGGACTGATAAAATGTATACCTCAAATGGATTAAAGCACCTGTCAGTTCAGTTCAGTGTAAATGAAAAGGTCAATCTTCTCGAGATGTGTTGTCGGTTTTTGTTGATTTCTGCAACACTTTTTAAAAAAATAAATGAGATCTGCTGCAGCTTAATTGATTATCTATGTTATTTACCAATTGACATAACAGTCATAATGTCATAATATTGTGTTCTAGGCCTACTTTTGGGTTTAGTAGAATAGTTTTTCAAGTATCTAGTAATAAAGCAAGCAGTGCCCCTGAAAAGTAGTACCATGGAATTTCCTTAAAACTTTTAAATTGATATTCTTTATCATCTCTTATGTTCTAACATAAAATAAATAAACAGTATTTTTTTTTTACTTATTGTACAACCAGCTGTGGTTTTCTATGCTTCTATTCAGCCTGAGTGTGATGACATAGCAGTGAGTGTATTGAGTCTTTGTGGTGCTTTGTAATTTCAAGGTTACAGTATTGTCCTGATGAAACACTGCTGACTGCATTGACTGTATTGAAGTAGTATGTCATTTTTCTCTGTCAGTATTGCAATGGTGTAAACTATAGAGTGTGAGGTCTCTGCTTTAAAGTAGATTTTATTGTTTACAATTATGCTGGTGAAGAGTGTTAGTGAATAGTTATAGTGTGTATATTTGGCTTGGAATACACTTGGAGACGATTTCATTGTCTTCTTTGTCCATATGGCAAAACTGTGGTGTTTGGAACACACGGTGCAGTGGCCACAGGCATCTGGGTTAGATTTAGACAGCTCCCAACATGTTTGGCATCAAATGAGGTCAGCCATTATCACAGAACAGTCTACGGGCTTTAACCAATATACAAACTATAGGAGAGCCCCTAGTTCTTATTCCAAGCCTCAAAAGTATGTAATCTTTCAGGGCATGTTTAGCTACTTCCAAAACCTTCATGGTGTGAAATCTAAGGTACAGAAAAGGGGAGACGAGGACTATTTGTCACAAAGGCTTTTTTTGAGTTACTATATGCTTTGAATTTAAAATTAAAAGTTTACATACGTGCAAACATTACATAATATTTAGAATTTAACAAACTAACCAAACTTATATTTAAAACTTAAATTGAATTAAAATTGAATGTACTACTAGCTGATTAGTCCCTTATTTTATTGCAGGATAAGTTTTGGCACTGCAAACTTGTTTTTGTTCCCCACAGTTAACAAGCACTCGTGTGGGGTTGGGTGTTTTCTGGGAGGCTGTGAGCTCAGTCTCACCTGCTGTGGGGAACAACGGCTGCTCTGCCCATCTGCATCCTGTATGTGGCTGAGGGGGTGAGTTAACACACAAAGAAAGTCAGGCCCTTTAACTGCAGTGGAGACCAGTGCCATGGGACTGTGTGTGTGCAGGGTGAAGCCTAGGTCAAGAACTGTTTCCTGCTTCGGGTCTCACCCCTCCCTGACTGGTGCTTATATAGCTAATACAGTTGGAAAACAGTTGGCTAATATTTCCTGATAGTTCCCTCAATGTTATTAAAAACATTTGCGCAGTAACATTTTTAACATTATATATCATATATCACAAGTTATTCTTCTAAGTTGTTAGTTGTATTAGTAGTATGTTTTAAAATTATAGAAAAAAATATATGAATAATGTTCTTAGAACCAAGCATTAATGTTAGTACAATGACTAAACAAATTGGGTGTTTTGAATGTCCCTAAAACTTTCAAAATAACATTTTAATGTTTACTACTTAATGGAAACATTAGGGAAATGTTCTTTTAATCTAAAATAGTTAGCTGGGTATATGGGCTCTGTTGGATGCATTCATATGCATCTTAATTCACTCGCCATTGGCAGGCATCTACATTGGCATCTACATTGGCATCTACAGATCCTAGCTGCATGTTTAGAAAGGAAGATCAGATGATTGCAATAAAGGGTTTTACATTTTAATTTTTTAAAGAATCCAGCATTGTGCAAGATGTACATCCTGAGCCCTCCAGCACTGTTCTTTTTCAGTGCCTACAGTAACTCCTTCTCAGCCAGCAGAAACTCTTCTCCAGAATTTGTAAAATTGTGCTTTAATTAAGCATCCGACCCCATCACTTTGTTATAACTCTGCACACCCCCTCCTTTTTACATTCATAGCACAATGAGTCCTGGCAAAATGGAATTTGTCCTTTGTTACGATTAGATCCAGCCGTTTGATCGCAGTTGAAACGGTAAGAGAATCAAAGCTTGGCACTGTCCCCCTTTTTCTCTCTTACACCTCATTCTGCTCATCTGCCAGGCTTAAACATTGTAACCATGGCAATGGGAGTTTAGGATGAAAAGAACCCATAATTTTACAGCAGGATTAATTCTGAAACATAAGATGTGCCGTGTGAAATCCTTGTCAAAACCTCACAAATTCTATGCTAGCCAACATATCCACAGTGTTCGGCTCTGTGTACCGTGTGATTTGACAATGTGGTAGTTTTTTGACTTATTTCTCCTTGTGCGGCTATTGACACGTTGACACAAAGTGGTTTTGCAGTCAGGCAGTGCCCATATTTCAATCAACATTAACCGAGACATTGGACATGTGGTATGGAGTTATGTGGTAAAAGCAGAAGTGACATGTACAGACACATCACTAGACAACTATAATTTCTGCCTGATGCCAGCTGGGAGCTCCAAAAGCAGAATAAACATTTAGCGTAGCGGGGGAAACAGAGACAGTAAACTGCTTCGCTGCGTAAGATCTCATTTTGGGATTTTCCATGACTATATGGAAACTGCTTTTATTTGAATTATTGGAAGCTATCATAACATGCCTCATCCACAAAAGAGATCATGCACTGAAGAAATGATTTCAACAGGGTCCCACTGCTCATCAAAACTGTGCAATAAGACCAGATATATTGCATCCAAAATAAATAAATACAGTTTCATAAAATCAAGTGGAAATCTGGACAGTATTTTGACTGTGTGGAAGTAGTCGGCATGACAATGTGAAGGAATGCACATGCCAATGTGATTTTATTTTTCCTTTCTTTCTTTGTAACTTAAATAATGTTTGTTGTACATTAAGTTCATAAGAGTTTAGTGCTGTTCAATAATTTACACCAAAGTCATTTCGCTGTAACATATATTTACAGCTTATGTCTCAATATATGCATTTAGCCTATTAATACAATCATTA
This sequence comes from Chromobotia macracanthus, assembly GCA_036877525.1. NCBI lineage: Eukaryota > Metazoa > Chordata > Actinopteri > Cypriniformes > Botiidae > Chromobotia > Chromobotia macracanthus. The sequence goes on from JAZGTH010000136.1 coordinate 58,264, forward strand.
TTGCTTAACTTAAAGTGATCCTGACAGTTGACCAGGGCATTCCAATAAAATATAGACAAAACAACTGAGTAACTCATTATTATCTTGCATTATGCTTTATATCATTGCAATTCTGAGTTATGTTTATTTTATGCAGTCTGTACTGTATAGGTACTTTAATCATGACAGCAACACAGGAAGTCATTATTGTGAAAGCTTTATTGAGTAAAAAAGAAAGAGAAAGATATTGCAGAAATTATGAGGGCAAATGTTCCACTGCAGTCACAATGTGAATTGTCATCACTGTGTGTTATAATGCAGGTCTGGAGGACAGAACTCTTCGCCTCTGTGTCAGGAGACAGATCTGTGTGACGTGTAAAGTTGAGGGCATCTGTATTCAGCAGGAATCTTTAGACTCAGACAGTCATCAGGCAAGTTTGGAGCTCATATCTCCTGGATGAAACTGTGTGTGATGCAGCTTACAGTAGATTCAATCCCAAATCTACCACAACAAAGACAGGGATTAACTATTGAGACAGAACAGACGTGGTTACAGAGGTACATCTCCCATTCTTAGACTTGCTTTAAGTTTTCCTAAAAAAACATGGAAAATAAAAAAAACAGGAACAACAGACATATACAATCTTTGAATTTTGCTACAGTCTTCTGCACTTTATTCAGGTTGTTTTATAGTAGGTTTAAACTGTTAGTACAAATATTGTAAATACAAATTAAGCCCTATTCAGACAGATCCAGTTTTCCTGGAGGAGGTTAGAAACTAGAACTAAACTAGAACAAAAATTAAATTAATACAATAAATAAAAACAATAAAACAAAATAATTAATAATTAAGTGTAAACAAAGTAAAAGTAATTGAGGGTGTTCAATGTTTTTTGATGTCCCTTAGATATACTTTAAAATAGTTTACAACATGACTAGGGCACCTACCTGCAACGCCTCTCTCTGTATCAAATACAGAGATCTTATACCGATTCCTTTAAATTAATTAAAAATAAATACATTTGCGGTACCGTGCGCACATTACGGTTCTTTTACGCCAGACGTGTTTCCGGTGATTTTGTGTGCATTTCTTTTGCAATATAAAATGCAAATTTAAAATGTAATTATTTCATAGTATTTACTGTTGTGAAAAAAACAATCAACAATAAATAACAAATCTGTTAGCCTAGATCAGTCAGCTGATCAAACAGCGCTGGAGCTTTCGTGGCCGCAAGCGTCGGAGCATCGCGCCGCTTATAATCGTACGAACTACTTCCGTAGTTAAATGCGGATAAAGCGCAAGCGGAACGGTGGAGATATAAAGATACGCTAAAGAAAAGCCTTAGGAAGAGGAGGAGGAAGAAGAGGAAAATTCACCAGAATTGCTGACAGGTGCAGGTCAGTCCCACCTGTACAAACAGTAGCTTTCTGTTCACTGATCAGGTATTAGCCACAAATTCATTGGTAGCAAACGTTAGCACTTTTACTGTCGTTCAAAACATTTACTAAATAATTTCTATTCAATTTGGCGAACTAATTTTCAAGTGGCCGTGATATTACTGACCTTTTGGGTAAAGTTGCGTCACATGCTAACCTTATAAGATGTTTTGGCCTTTACGTCTTCTGCATTTAATGCACTTTTGTTAAGTAGCAGTTACTGTTTGTTTTGCACTTTTTGTTGTTTGTTATATGTTGTTTGGTATAATAAGCTGATAGAAGTTACTTATTGTTTTATTAATGTAATGGTCATACTGTGTGTAATAAATGTAATTTAGATGTAATAGGGTTGTCTGTGATTTTAAAGTTTGTTGTGGGTGGTCTGGATGAGTGGAAAACTCTGGTCCTGTGTTTTGGTAAAGTCCTGTAACAAACTATACGCTGAGTGCTGAAGGTGTTCAAATAAAGCAGGTGTATTAAGTTACAGTATGCTTATCATATATAACGACTGATCAACTCAGATTTAGGACTTAACACGTTTCTGCAGCAATGTCAGATGATGTGCAGACTGGAGGCAGAAGCTAGAGATTTGTTTTTTTTATTATTAATGCTGATCTGATTGGTAGATAGTCAAGTGTGGAGGGGGTATAGAAGCAGGGAGAGGTAGTAAAGCTGCAGTAGCACAGGTGGATGTCTAGGTGGGGGTTTCAGAAAGATCACAGCAGTGTTTGGAGTTGCGACTGGGTGGGAAGCGCTGACATCTCATCCCAGCCCAATCACACTGATTAAAGATTACTCTGTCATAAGGCTGAGACTGGAGACTGGAGACAAGCACGATAGGTTTTCTATATTAAACTTTCATAAAGGTTTATGCTGATGATACATTATGAATGAGGCAGAAGGTCAGAACAAGAGCATACAGTAAACTAAACTGACTACTTTTCCTACTACCTCAGACCTAAATGCATAAATACACAGAAAAGTAAATCAGCGTTTACAGTGATGGTGTTTACAGTGTTTGGAAACTTGTTTAGACATTGTTAGTTTTGCAATGGTTTAAAACCTTGAATCTGATTTATGTTGAGCTTTTGAAATGATAAATAACGTTTTATTTGTTTAAACTATCTGCTCTACCTTTGTTAATGACCAGTGGATGTATAGGTTGACCCTGAAATGGAGCGTTTCTGATGTATGAAAATAACTATATGACCAGGTTTCAGGTCAGTTTATGTGAGATGTGTATTCATATGTTTGGCCTGTACTAATGGACTTTTTCTCCTTTGCTTTGAAGCTGGTGATCCTTATTTTTAGGGTGATCTTTACTATTTGTGAAGTGTTTTCGATCATCACTGAAGTCTATTTAGATGTTCTTTCTGATTTATGATCGGTTAGCAATTAATTTTCACGCCAGTCTGCTTTATACTGTATGAAAAGCACGTTGAATAGAGCAATTGCCTTGGAAGCTGCAGTTTTTAATGATTTTAACAGTACTAGTACACAGTAAATATGAGATGTGTACACCGTTTCTCAATTATTAAGGAGGTGATTTTAATAATGAATAATAATGTTAATGATAATTAGCAGTTGATGGCAGATGAAGGGAAATTACAATATAGTGTAACTTTATGATGTACACTATGGAATTTATGATGTACTTGTTTATTGTCGGTAGAGTTGAGTGAGAGTATTGTCATTAACTATTAGATATTTTAAGTTGTTTTCTTATATTGAGTGTTCTGAATCTGTCACATCACCACACTTGAGAGGCTTTCTTAGGAAGTGAGACAGCGCACTAGATTTTAGAATACAACAGCTGAAAACATCACTGCTGGCTTTTAGGTTTTATCTGTGATTGCATTTTGAGCTCCCTGACCTTCAAACTGTCCAGTGCAATGCAACATTACCATTTGCCTATGTGTGAAGTCTGCCTGGGCTTGCCTGTGCCAGCAATGTCTCACGTGTGCCTTCGTGTCTGATCAGTACCTGTGCTAAAATATGCCCAGACTCCCTGCCAGGCCCCCAGCTGAGATGCTTCAAATGTCCTGCCGAAAAATGGGACCCAGTTGAAAAAAGCAATTCGCACATCTCTTCATTTGATTTATTTATTGGATTAGCAGTGGACTGAAGTGGGTGGTGCGGGAGGCCCGGTATTTCAGCCGGGACTGTCTGCTCCAGCAGGGCTGGCACGGGGAGGAGATTGGGGTCCTGCCATCACAATCTTCATCTGGCGCTTGCACTGAGGGGGACGCCTTCACCCTCACACTTTTACATAGAGAGAGGAGTTTTGATTCTGCTGTATTACTTTCCCTGTTCCCAAATGCTGCCCAGCTGGCCTGTGGAGCGGCTCCAGCCTATGTCATTACCACACCGTTGTGACTTGTCACTTTCCAATGACTTGATATATTTAAATGTAACTGGTGATTGCTGGAAAGCAAAAAATAAATTGATGTATCACCAGCTGATGGAGGGAGGTGACATTTATCTAACAGCACTTCAGAAGAGCACCATGCTGAATTTAAGCACAGAAACTAAGAGCATTTCCTGGCTCATAATGGCCTGAATATGAGTTATTGGTAGAGTGAAATTATAAACTGCGGTTTGTTGGAGGTCAGGGGTCATTGTAGATCTTCAGACTGGAGTATTTCATAAATGCATAGATTGTACATTGTTCAGTTGTATTGTTTTACTGTAAATACTGTAGGCAGCTCAGTGTGCTGCAAACACAGGCCTAGTCATTGCATATTAGAGGCTTAACCTTAAAAAGTAAGTAACCTAAAATTAGTCCTAATGAAAAATATTTGACTCGAGTCTACTTGGGTTAAAGTACATTAGTACATTATTTTTGGCTTCATGTCTTATTAGTAAAGATGGTGAAAAATGATATATTTTGAAAGGTAGTTGGCTAGATTAGCTAACAACAGCAGTGCAAATAACATTTTAAATGATGTTAAACATTAAATTTGCTGTCTGCACATTGTAGGTATTCTGTAGTGCTGAGAAGCCATTTTTTATTATTATGACCACCAAACTGGCCCAAGCATATTCACACTCAGTACAAAAAGAGTTTGATTTCAGTTACTTCATAGACTAATTTGTCTTGTTTTCAAGATAAATCTTATAGGCTTGCTGTGATGTGTTGACCATGTTAAGCAATCCTAGGTCTGGGCTCAAGTACCTAGATTTGGTAAGGCTTGTGATATCCGATTACTTCTTAAAATCATAAGTCACAAGTTTTGTGTCCACATTCCTGGTCATATAGATAAAAGCAAGAAGTTTTATCTAATATGAGTTGCATGATGAGTCATTGGTCCCAGAGTTGAGGGTAGGTTATTGGTTAAACACTCCCAGTTCCTCCAGCCCAGGGTATTACACCTGACTGCTGGATAAATCCACTTGACTTATCCAAGATTAAATTATTTACACATTCAGAAAAGACTCAATCTTCAAATATGGCCAGCTCCAGTGGCACGGCCTCATAAAGATTTAATCAGCATAATATCTTAACAAAAGAACCAGAGCTATGGGAAGAGGAGTGGAGCGCTGGAGCCCGTCCTGTTTGCCTGCCTTTTGGCTATAAGCATGTGGAGGATACACATTCTACTGCACTCAGCACAAGTGTTAGTGCGTGATTGACACACAGGTGAAGCCCATTCGTCAGATGAATAGTTCCTGCGTTTGTCCTGTGCCATGTCTGAAGGGCTCTTGTCACCTTGCGGGTTGTCACTTAAAGATGAATTGTCAAAACAACAGAGATGCCGTTTGTAACCATACACATAAACAGCCATTGGGACGGCCTTAAATGTCTATTGTCCTGTAAAGCTGTTGATTTTTTTTTTATTCATTTTTTTATTCATCTGTGTGTGTTTAGTTTATCCTCTAGTTGCCTCCACATGTGCCATTCTGAATTGACAGTATTAATCTTTACAGTTTTTTTTTCTCTTCTTCTCCAAAATAAAGGCCTCTCATGTCCCAGTTCTCATCATCTGTTTTCACTGGGCATGACTGAAGTGTTGGTCACACCATTTAGAAAGTGATGACTCTGACCTCTTGCTTTGCATATGCTTGGTTAGAGTCTCTGATATACCTCAGTCTGTGTGGGATTTGGTCATTGACACTTCTGAAATTGCCTCCTGAGCTCCGTCTCTCTTTCCCTCTCTCTCTCTTTCACTCTTTCATCCCCATGTCATTCTTTTGCTCTCTCGAAACCACTAAAACACACACACTTAGGAATGTGATGCATATTGCCAATTATTACAAACCCCACCCAAGACATACAGTTCATCTTACCACTGTTTACAAAGTGACTCTGTTTGCAATTTTCGGCTTGCATTGTAATATTAGGACAACAAATTAACATCAGTGCACAGCCGTGCCTTTATAATAATGTCAGCCGGTGCTTTCCGTAAGCACTTCACTTGGATGTCTGGCCATTGTTGCTTGTACTTGTCTCGGGTTTGGTGTGAATGAAAGAGTTGGGTCTGAGAGGCTTTGATTAAACTGTGAGTGTGCAAAGTGGTGGGATAAGGGCCGTTTCGGATCTCCGCTCGGGTGTGGTGCGGGAGAGTAATGATCAGATTACACTGATTGGCTGCGTGAAATAAACATGGCGACGGCGGGGCGCTGTTCCCGGGACGTTGCCGGGTAACAGTGTGATAATTCCTCCATCTGTTTGAGCTGCCCTCACCTGTCTGTCTCCAGGGCATAAGCCCACCCTTTCATACTAAATACCCCTCTTTCTTTGCTCGACTGCTAGACTACGTCTCCAATAACCTAGGGTGTATTTTCATTTCTCTGCCTTCATTAGATATTCTTTCTCTCCTCTGAATGACATATGTACCTTTGTGATGTCTTCATAGTGTTAATACATGTATCTGAGCTGAACCCATATGTTAGACTCTCTGAAACAGACATGCTTGTGGATTCCAATACACTCAAGGGCATAAGAATCTTTCTTATTTTACACTTTTTTCTACCTCTTGTTCTCATCCCAGTTGCAATAAACTCATGTTTTTTTCTCTTTTCTGTCAAGATCATCTCACTCAAACACACACACACACAGGTATTTCAGAGAGCAAGGCAGTCACAAATGTACAAAGTTTCCAGTAATAATCCATTCGTTCTGTTTTGTGCAGATTCTGGGTCTAAGCCTGTACAATTATTTAAATCCCAGCTTTTAGCTGCAGCATACAGCTCCCCATGGGGCTTTGCCTCTCTAATCTTGCCTTTGGACTTGCATTTCAAATGGAATTAATTCCCATAAGGAATGCATATGAAGAGAACCACTAGTGGCTAATCCTGCCGTTTAAGTTGGTGAAACTTACACCTGTCATGTTGTCGTAGGCGAGTGGTTGTGGGTACTGATAGCTGGACCTAAATCCACAGGGCGGATCATTCTTTCTTTCCCTCTCTTTTATTCCTTGTTTATCGACCGTCTCCTGCTTCTCTTTCTGCAACCCTCTTCCTGGCTCCTGAGACAAGAGATTGCATGCGTTATTATGGAGCGTCAGTGGCGATATGAAGTCTTGGGAATAAAGCGAATGTGTCAGCCCATAGGAAAGAAAAATTACAAATGAGATCTCCTCAACATCTCAATTAACTCTTCTAGACTGCAATGGGATTAGATGGAAGAGCAAATTAAACTTTGCTAAAGTCTCCTGCTTCTCAAATTTTCTCACATAGAGCTTTTAAAGATCTTTAGGTTTCTCATTTATTTCTTCTAGAGACAAATGATCTTTTCATGATGATTCAACATAACATAAGTAACAGCTCTAAACTGTTACTTTATGCTAAGAATTGTCTCAGTTGTGTCTATTTTAATTTTTCCTAAGGTAATTTGGAAGAAAAATTTACAACAAAATTTATATGTAAAAGAAATCTCCATAAATTCTCCTATGAAGGAGCAACCTCTGAACAAGAAAATCTCTCTTCTAAAAAGTAATCTGCCATTGGGCGAAGGGTTTATGCTGGTCAGGTCTGAGGTAGAGATGAGGAGGATTGGAGAAAGTGGCACAAACCAAATTGAGAATGTGTCTTGTATTCCAATCACAGGATACAAACATACCAAAGTGCAGGTTTATGGAATTTCTAATAGCTCATGTCGTGAGGGACATTTTTACCTGAGGGTGATGAAATGTATCTCTTTCTGTGATATGTGGTAATATGGACAGTTTGTCGGTCGTCAGATGGGAGTTAGGCAGTGCGTGTAGTTATGTTTGGGGAGTGAGAGGATATTTTGGTTGCAGCTGGTGTGTGTGCAGGCAAGATCGCTCATTTCTTTCCTAGCTGTAGGCACATGAAGTCAGGATGAGTCCAGGACATAAGCCCATCTGCACACAAGCCCCAGGTAACACAAGCAGCAGCCCAGTTCATCAAACGCACACACAGAAACGGGACCGCGGTGACTCCCACATGTGCCTCATTACAAACTCTTCATCTTTTCCACTTTCAACAGTCTCTGCAGTCTGTTCTGCTACCGTTTGGTCTGCCCTGATACACTGGGTGAATGTGTACTGGAGTGTAATGATGCCTGTTGCCGTAGCGGCACTGAGCGTATGTGTGTGTGGGGGGGTAATTGAGTGGATGAAGAGGACTGGCTGGATGGAGCTTTGTTGTGTCCTCTCTGGATTTGGAGTTACCCTTAGCATTAGCTTTAGTGCTTGCGATCGCTGGGCTAAAAGCCAGGATGTGTGATAGTGTGTGTCTGGTGTCTCTCCCCTTGGTGTAGGCACCATCTGCCTGCTTGTCCTCCAGGATGGTGCCCATCCCCGCTGGCCATCTTTGGCCAGGCTTTTTGGGTGATGGACTAAGAGGCCTCCTGGCAGGAGGCTGAGAGCCCAAGGCTGTAGGACCCTGGTCCTCTTTTGCCCAAAGAAACCCTCCCTTCCCCAACACTATGGCCCTCTGCCGGTCAAACTTCCATGAGAGAAAAAACCCTTCTGTCTCTAATTCCCTTTCTCTCTTCTTAACAGCGTGATTGCCATACATTTCACTAAATTGATATTATTGTAGTTGATAGGGTTCAAACAGACCTTTAAAGATCTTAGTCTATATACCATGCAACAAAAAAAACACTTGTTTTGCATTTATATGGTTTGACTGGTCCCCTTGCCATTTTAATTCCAAGGTACAGTAAAGTAGGATCTGGAATAAGGTAGGAGCTTTATGGTTTTAATATTAGTGAAACATGTACAAAGTAAATCTGATAAAACTGCACCTTGATGTTACTCTGTTTGGACACCCGTGTGAGGGAGAGGAACTGATTCTATTTTGTCCATTAAAAATCATAAGTAATTGCAAAAATGTCTCAGTTAGTTATAATGAAAAGCTCTGGCATTGTTTGTTTGATTAAGCTTTTTGGTTCAATAGTTTGGCATCAGTGCATCAGATCATACATTGTGATAATGTCCAAAAGTTTGCAGATACTTTCTGGGGCCACTGTTTAAGGTGGTAGATTTACCACCATTTTATTTATGCAAATAAAATGATTAAATGGGAAACATTTTAATCTTGTGTTAATTGCATGTGTTAATTGCATCTAAAATGCATTCCTTTTTTTGTATAAAACATACCTCATAAGCTTTCATGAATAAAATATTCTTGGATACTTGAAATTGCCTTTGACCCCTGAAAATACAGAATTTCTCTCTAAGCTCTTAAAGCCAGAGGGAAAATAAAACATACCAATTAAACTTGGCTGGCTTGTTAGTGGTTGGGCAGTAGACTGACGACTAAAGTTATTGTATTGGTAAGTCAGCGAATGCGTCTCGAAGTCTGTGTGTTTATGGGGCTGTTGGTGGATTCCAGAAGCAATGCAGATTACGATAGGGATGTGATGGTTAACCATCCATTAAAATACATCCCACAAAATGACCACAAACTGCACCCTGCTTTGCTTAGCTGACAACATATATAAGCCACCATCTCAGAGGAGAAATACTATAAGAAAAGAAAACAGAAATTATCCCTTTAGTACTGGAAATCTTTGTTGAACGGTTGACATCTACTGCATCTGCTGTTCTCACTCAGAGATGGTTGATGTGGTACTTCTATAATGTTTTGATAATACATACAGTACAGTCATTTATTTACAGTCGCAGAGTCGCTTTTTTTGGGGGGGGGTGCATACTAAACATTGAAGTATCAGATGTTAGTTTTTGTTGCTCACTTTATAACATGCTACCATACTTTGAGTTTGTGAATTAAGCAACAAGGTTCAGACAGATTAGGAGACTTAACTGACATTGATATATATATTCAAACACTCTGCATGTCAGATGGTTTTCATTGTTTAAAGGAGTCTAGACATTAAGGAATGTTAGTTAAGTAACATTTCAGCCACCCCACTCTACAATTTCTGTATTTTGTGTGACGACATATGTGTACGTGTGAAATGGTGGCTTATGAGTTGATATTAAATGCAAGTTTTGGATGAACTGCCTCTGTAATATGATTAACATTTACTCACCCTCATGTCAGACCTGTTGGACTTCCTTTTCTGGAGGAGATGAGCACATTTTGAAAAGCTGATTTTGTTTTGTTTTTAACTCCATGCTATGAATATGAATGGTGACTAAGACTTAAAATCTGCCTAACTGCCTAATTCTGCCTAACATATCCTTTTCTGTTTCATGAAGGAAAGAAAATCATGCATGTTTGGAACAGCAAGAGGGTTAATAAATGTTGACCAAATTTTGGGTGAACTATCCCTTCAATAATAATTTAAGGACACATCTTGAAGAAAAAACTTGACCTTGGCTGGACTGGATGCCTTCTCCTAAACTTATCATGGCTATGCTCAGAAATCACTGTGTCATATTGAGCACAAATATTTATTTAAGGCTTTTTTTAAGTAGAACTTTCTGGAAGATATAGAAGGAATAGTGGAGCAGACAGCCTGCTGGGCCCTGACCCGGTCCGAGCTTTCCAAGCTGATTGCTCAGATTGGCAGACACACAAACACACATACTCTCACAGACAGGCGAAGGAGAAAAATGGCCTTGTCTGTTGTAAATCTTTTAAGCATTCCAGTTGAGCAGTGCGTGCTGGAGTGGTGCAGTCTGGGATAGCTGGGTGGTTAGGAAGGCTGGCGAGGTGAGAGGTTGGGGCTGGCAGTCTGGTAAAGTCCATCTCCCCGCCAGTGCGGCGGATGCTCAGGGCCAGACAGACGCAAGAGGAGAAATCAGACAGCCGGCTGCGTGTCACACGACAGATTGAGACGTCAGCTCGCTGCTCAGTCCAAAAGCAGGCCTCTGCCTTAATGCAATGCACATAAATATTTCTGAGTATGCGCGCTGGATGCCGGCCATGACAGCACGGCTGCTAGTTTGGATTCTCGCAATGCAGTGGGTAAACTTTTGCCAGAGTATCCTGCAGATGAGCTATGACTTTTGGCCTGAGGTTTATTAGTGCTGTGCAAAAGACACTTTGTGACAGAATCTAGTGATAAATGTATTTAATGGGTTTTTGTTTTCCTTTGTGTTGAATTGAATTATTTTAGTAACTTTTGGTGCTCAGGTCAGTGCCTGTTAAAACTTTATCCTATGATAAAGGATCCTATATCGAACATCTGCAAGAGTTTTGAGGAATTGTGACTAAAGATCAAGGATACCTAAAAACCACCTCCACCATTGATTGTTTTTTTTTTTATAAAATTTATTACTTAATTCCTTTATTTTTTTTGTTGTTTCTAAGTGCCCCCCAAACTGGAAATTTGATTTTTCCTGTCATATATATTGTTTTTTAAAAATACTGCAGAAAAAATACTACAGAAAAGCTACTGCCTTATTTTTTTTTTTTGTGTGGAGTGTTCATTTGTCTCTCTCTTTCTTTCTTTCTCTCTCTCTCTTCCACCTCTAAATCCACACACTCATTCACCTGTGCCTTTGTTGATCAATGCTGAAATGTACTGAGAGTCCCTTAGGAAGTTTCTTCAGACAGGCTGACCATTGCTCTTTGACCTTTTTGAAGGCTCTATGACCTCATCTAAAGCAGAGTGGCGGCCCAGCTGTGGGAACCGTCACATGTTGGCTGATTTGACTGTACGGATGGAGACCTCTGCACTCCTCTACCCCCCAACCTCCCTTTACTGTTCAAGAACAAAGTCAGTTTCTGTCCTGTGTTAGGGTTGGGATCTGAATGTCCTCAAAGTGCGTATGTGTGTGTATGTGCAGTATGTGACAAAGAAAGCATTTCCATGGTTTCTGTGACTTGTATGCTACTAATTCCAGTCTGCTGTTTATGGGTTCAGATTCTGAAAACACTTTGTTGAAAAGCATATGGGAACTTACTGTAATACCTGCTTTAATATGTATCCTGCCTCTCTTTTCATGATGGAGGTTCATATTTATTATGTTTTCATTCCTCCGTTGAAAATTAAATCAACATTATTAATGTGAGATTAAGGAACTTCCGAATAGAGATCTACTTATCGGATTAACTTGTACATCTAATTAAAGGCTATTCTGGGAACCGTACAAAGGAATAAAAATTTCAGAATAGACTTGAATATCAAACAAGCAGGAACCTTTCAAATCTTTCGTCAACTGACTGTACCCTAGAAGTCCTAAGTTAAGGAAACACAGTATTTGGGATTTCTTATCTTACTTTATGTCTGTAGAATGTCCGTTTTTATATACACCAAACAGACAGCTGCCAAAAACAAAGAGCAAAAATCTAGGCCAAGGTGAAGAACTTGTCACAATCATTAATCCTGAAACATCTTACAAGGTCGCTCTACAAGTGCTCACAGGCCCCCGGGTGCTAAAATCATCAGATGACCCCCAACACACGAGAAGAATGTGTAGCATTACCCAGCTCTCACTGCCCCACTCTAAACACACTTCCATATTCATACTATTATCCATTCTTCACAGCCAATTGCTCTGTTATGGTAATCGTCAGAAGCTCACCATGGCGTAATTACTTACAGCTGACTTAAGGAAAGGAATATTCCACACCCCCACGGTCTGACTGCTGGCTTTTTCTGCGCTATTAACCCATTCGTGTTTATTAATGTCTTCCTGCTAATGCAGAGGGGCCACTTCACAAGATCCATCATCATGCCGGGCCTATTAGCAAAGTGGCCCCACACTCGGGCAATATTTCCTCAGTCCCCGTAGCTTTCTCTCTTCAGTCCTCTTGCACGGGTGTTTAATTACCTCAGTAAACGGGCGGTGGTCCTATTAGCCTCTAGTTGCTTTGAGTTGCTGAGTGCTTGGTCATGTGAGGATCAACAGGGCTCCGTTTCCACCTAATGCTACGTGAAACAGGTTTGCTTCTGTGAGAAACTGGTACTGTTGTGTAGCGAGGGATCACAGCCAAATGTAATGCACAATAATCAGAAATATAGGTATGTAATGAATCTTGTAGAGTTGTACAAATGATCAGAGAGGTGCATGTTTACCTCCGGATTGTTTTGCATTGAATAATACGTGTAAACAGAGATGTTATGCCATGAAGTGAAATTAATGAAGTCAATTCCAAAAGACACCAATTCGGAGACTGTTGTTGACATACCAGCCCTTTTTTTCTGTGAAATCTCTCCTCCTCAGCTTTTTTCCCCTCAATCATAACCTGAATAATTTGGTATTCACACCAATTTGCCATTTAGAGCAGTGCTAATAAGCTCAGGATTTATTGCATTAGGCATTGTGGGTTTGGCTGTGGATGGCAGAGTGGAGATCGAGAGCCTCTCCTTTGATTCCAGTCATACACATCACCCTGCAATTACTGGACCTGATCTGGAAACTGTCAAGCATGACTGCTGCATTATTGGAATTATTGCAATTACACACAGGTAATTGACCTACTATCAGCCAAGATGTTAAACTCAATGCTGTAAGTCCCTGTTGAGCTCACTCCCGTCCAATCTCTCTCTCTCTCTCTCTCTCTGGAATAAAATATCCTATGGTGCTAGTGTAATGCTTTAAATGTTCTTAAAATGTCATTCTATTTAATACTTTTTAATAATTTTCTTTTTAATAAATTTAAATGTAGTCTATTTGTAAGTCAAATGTACTTTTGTATTTTTATTTTTTACTGTAAGTGATGCAGGACCCAGTTATGTGGTTATGATGTAGCTCATTGTATTGAAAAAAACTGAAAAAATAACCTTGTACAGCAACACAAAACGCAGTTAAAATGTCAGCTGATTTGTACTGAAGAGTAAAACTTTTTAAAAGGTGTTTAGAGCTCTTTGTGAGGATACTGACCATTATCTTCTCTAAGCGCAGTCCCACTGCTGCCCCCCTCTTGTGCCGGCCATCCTTCATTACTGTCACACAGTAACTCTCTCTCCAGTCCTCACCTCTGAGAGAGAAAGAGAGAGAGAGCAAGCACAAATAGAGAGGAGTGGGCCGCTCAGCCAATCAACTGCAGCTAACTCACATCTGAATTAAGCTGTGTAAAACAGGCCCCAGGGCTGGTTGCTAAGCAGTGAGATGAGTTTGCCGATTTCTACTGGGAACCAGAGGACAGTGAGTTGTTTTTTTTTTGTCTTCCTTATGGAAAGGAAGAGCAGAGGACATCGCAAGCAGCCTCTGTAATAATGAGACCTCACGTCCCCAGCCTAATATCGCCTAGCTCTGAGAAACAGGCGTGAATGCAGAGTGTGATAATTAATATGTGCCTAGATGCAGGGAAGGCTGAAAAGCCGATAACCTCTTCTCACCTCGTATGAAAGTACTGTTTGTAGCACCTCATAACGGGATCTATGTTTACAGCTCTGTTTGTGGCGTGCACAGGGCACAGACCATGATAATTTCCCCTGTTTGTGTTGTCTGGGCCACGTTTATTATATTCCAACGAGTGGATCTCAGCAGTTTGTTTCTTACTGCTTGTTGTTGCGGCCAAGTGGCCAAATTAAGGCTATTGTGTGATGTGTCTCCATGGCGATGTGTTGGTAAACTTGGGTCTGTGAGTGTGAAGGCTGTGTTTGTTGCAGCAGGGCACTTGAGCCAGTCTGGAGCTTTCTCTATAGAGCTGTGTGGCTTGTTCTTTAAGGGGGACACATTGATCGTAGCTTTCAAACTAGTGACGCCACAAAGCAATCACTGTTGGACTGTCAGCAAATATTGAAATGAAAGTGAAAATGTGTAGTTTGTTTGTGAGTGTTGCTGGAGAGGGTGTTGTACTAGTTTTGATGTCCAAACAAACTGCTCATTTTCTTTGGTCCCTGTCCCATTAAGTTTTTTTTTTGCTGGAAGGCATGTAATTGTAATTACTTCCAGTTGGCATGACATGTAACTACATGTCTAATCGGCAGACATGCTTTTGTACAGATTATTAGCTCTTTCTCTTGTAATTTAGCTTAAGTGGCTATATGTGTGAGCGTATCTGTATGTTGTTTTTTTGTGTTTGTTCTTGTGTGCAGAGGAAGATAGGGGACTTTATAGCTTGTGTATCAGTTTTACATTTGTAAATATGTACTGTAATGTACTGGTAACTGAGACTTGTTTTCTGTGCAACTGAAAGTAAACTGCTGGTCATGTTAATAAAGAATTTTTCTGTTTGTGTTTTTCACATTTCACAATTTTTCATTAACACTGAACAGGTAATAAACTAAGAAACAGATCTGTTTGTCTGCATGCCTTGTATATTGTTAATTGCACAGCATTAATATGTTCGTATTATATTAATATAATATTATTAATTATATATATATTATATAATAAATATATAAATATATATATATATATATAAATATATATATATATATATATATATATAAATATATATATATATATATATATATATATATATATATATATATATATATATATATATATAATATAATATATATATATATATATATATATATATATTAATAATATTGCTATAAAAATCCATGATACGCAAAAGACATGGAAATAAAACAATCACCCTTTATTTTTCTCAAAGGAAAGACATTGATGGAAAAAAAGAAAATGAGACCAAAAATGAAAAGACAGCATTGTGGAAACCATCATATCAACACAATTAGCTCCTGCCTGAGTCTGAAACTTGAGCGATTTTTCTTATTTAACTCATTAGAGGGGCCACAGCTCCACTCTCACTCATGTCAATTCTGCATAATTACTTTTAAACAAAATCAAAGTAGCCACTATCTGGCATTGTTCGACGTGGCTCATCGCTAAATTTAATTATGCCTTCGTTTTAATAAATCCCATTTCGGATGAGAAGAGTCGTTAATACGTTTCATTAACATACCTTCGTCTTAATCATCAGACCTGCGGCGTGGCGACAGGTCATTTCAGAGCAGTTCCACCTCAGATGTAAACACCAGGGGGCTGTTGTTGAACAGTGACGGGGCATTTCTATATAGACAGTGATGTGTTGCGATTGTCCAGATGAGTATTCCTTATGCTAACATATTTGTCATGAACCGACATGACTTCTCTGCAACCTTTTAATAAAAGTTAAATGTGTTTTGCTGTGCTTCTAGCAGCACCAAACAATAATTAAATTTTTTTTCCAATTTTAATTTATAAAGAAAAATTGTTCTTTGCCTGTGCAAAAATTGCCATTACAAACAAGGTCTTGTGATGGTTGCCAGGATGTTGTTAAGTGGTTGCTAGGATGTTGCTGGATAGTTGCTAGGGTATTCTGAGGGGTTTCATCTTGTCAACTTTCTTTGCTGGTTTTAAAAGGGTTATAAAGGGATTGCACACATGCCAGTAGGGCTCACCTCAGGTCATCCTGGGTCTCACACAAGAACCAAAAGTGCAGAAGAAAAAGTTGCTTAAAGAAATATCTTGCCTTTCCTGGCCTTATTGTATAATACTTTACTCATTAGCAGCACTAATGTGGATTTTTGAGTGTAATTAAAAAAAAGCTTTTATTTATACTATATTTAATGTTTATTATAAATAAATATATCTTTATTTATAATAAATCTAATGTAGATTTATTATTGTCATAATAAATCTACATTAAACGCTTCCAAGTCTGAATCAAAAAGTAAAAATTATAATTAATTATTAATTTAAATTAAATATATATATATATCGTCCTAATTTTCAGTTTTTTAAATAGTGTTTTGAAATGATGTCAATAGGGTTAGCATCCCAATGGCCTGTTCTGTTTCTTTTTTAAACAGTTAAAGGGAAATAAAAATGTAGCTGTAACATTACATGTGCAGTAACATTACCGCCTACCGTTGCTAATCAAAGGTCATGTCGTAGTGAGCGCGTGTAGCAGTGGTGACAATGACTCACCACATGTAGATCACCTCATACCCACAAACAGCTTCATCAAGATGGCTGCCCGAGCGGCTCTGCAGCAGCTCTGCTCCGGCTCCAGCGGCACCCATGTTGGCTCAGCTCTGGGGTGGGTGTGACTCCTGACAAAGGGTTCCTGTTGGTCACTTATCTTGTTAATTAGATTTTCACTTCTCGTCGGCTCTCCCCTCCCCACGCCCGGTTGACAGATCTGCACCCAAACCCTCTATGCCACCGTGACATTGTTTTTCCCACGTAGCAAGATAATTAATATGTCTGTCCCATACATATTTCATGTTGTTTGCTTTAAAATTGTGAAGGAGGGAAGAAAAGATTCTCACAGAAAAAAATGAGTGAGGGAGAGAAGACAAGATTAATTAAAAGAGAATAGTGAGAGACCTGTCCTAGGACAGACCCTGCAGCCGCCGAATGTGGTGAGCTTCATTTAAATAAAGGCTTATGTCAGAAAACCCCCTTTATACCTGCATGAAGGATAACTAGCCGACTGTATTAAGGAATGCGCCATCTATTCTCTCACTGTACATTATTTGTATTCAAGGCTTTTGAAATGACATTGCAATCTGATGATACACCAGCCCATTACATTGTCGCACAGGACAAATATCCTGGCGTTTTCTCTGTAGAACTAACACAATTTTTCCATGTCAGAGGTGGGTAATATCCTCACGGTCCGGGAAGCTGCTGGTGCATAAGGAATGATGCCATTAATCCTCCTGGGCAGCCTCTTGCTCTGATTATTAAGGAAATAAATTTGCATGCTGCATATGAACCAGGTGAATCACTGAAGGCGCAAATTATATTTTCTGACAGCAAGGTAGAGAATGGAGCTGCATTGCTCACCCTGCAACCCTGCCACCCCCGTAGCACACACATACACACACACACGGCTCTCCCCCACTGTCCTGAAAGCTGCATTTCTATTCATTACCCTTGAAGAGGGGAGTCAGTGTCCGCTTTGTAAGTTTGCATGGAGTGTGTTATCTCCCGGTGTAGACTGGTGCTAGCTCACTCCCAAGTGCACGGCTGTAATCACAACTTACAAATCACAACAATATTTGAGAGGGAGAGACATAAAGAGACAGGGCGGAATGAGATGCTCTATCAGGTCCCATTCAGGTTCCCTGATATACACCTGCTTCCTCCCCCATATTAGCTGTTATATATCTGGGTAAAAACGTTGCATGCAAGTACAGAAAACGTTTACAGATTCAGGGTGTGTGCATTGCTGTGTGACTGTGGCCAGCTTGAACTTGTGTGTCCACTGACCCAGTGCGTAATGGTCCATAAAGGTTTCGTTTAATGAGGTGGTCAGATGTGTGATACCTCATGTCCTCTTTATGGATGAAAACCTTCTTCTCTTGCTTTATACAGCACCTACTCAGCTAACAATTTAGCTTGTACTTGTGTTTTCGTAATGTTTCCATTAAGTAACAAAACATTAAAAAAAAATTCAGTTTTAATGTTTAACAGTGCAGATTTTAATGTTATTGCTTGGTTATAGGAATGTTCTTCAAAGGTTTTTTTTAAATCTGTAACATTTGCACTACTGTTGCACTAATTACTTAAGAATACTGTTTTTGATATACACATATACATATACATATACACACACATGTTAGAAAAACATTCTAATAATGCAGCAGCAAGAACGGCTTTTGATAGTGGGTTTTTTTTTTATTCAATTCACTGTTGTTATTTCTCACCACTCTTATAGGATCGATGCATGGTGAAGTACGTTTTTATTTGTACACACCAAAGGAGCTAATTATATCACAGCTGGGTGCACGCTCGTGTCACTGTGTTTACGAAAACATGTGGTGCATCAATAAAGAGAGATGCTTCAAACCAAAACAGGTTGTAACTGCTTAATTTTGAGTGAGTCTTAGAGTAGTTGATATCATGTGATTCATTCTCCTTCATCTGGGTATATCCAGAATCATGAAAGATGAAGACAACAGGCTCATTTGTATTTTTGCTGTTTTGAAAGGAAATGAAAGTACCTGAAATGTGACCTCTGCATTTAACCCATTACGGGTGAGGAGTGAACACACACTGCAAGTCATAAACACACACACACCTGGAGCAGTGGGCAGCACTTGTCAACCAGGGTTAGGTGCCTTGCTCAATAGCACTTCATTTACTACCTGCAAGTGCTGGAATCGAACCAGCAACCTTCTGATTATAAGCCCGACTCACTAACCAGTAGGCACAACTACCCGCAAACATGTGCATAGTTAGGTAAGGTGTCATAACTATTTGATGATGTTCTCATGGTAAAGTGATTTAACTTTCATTCAGAATAAATAATCAGTGAAGTTATACACCTTTAATTCATAAGAATTCCCAGACTTGTTCTTGAAGCTTGTCTGGTTCTTTTTCTGACACTTTTCCCTGCAAATTCACTCCCTTAACAAGGCTCAGGAGCTCTCAGATCCTGCATATCTAATGCAGTACTAACAATATTAGTATTAAAATCACTGTAATGATGATAAAACAATTCTCACTTTTCCTAAGCAGATCATTCCATATTTTCTTTCCTGTTTTCTACTCTCCTTTTTTAACAACTTGTTTTGCTGTGTTAATGGGTTGAGTATGGTAATATATATCCCAAAACAATGCGCTCTGGCCTATAAGTTGTATTTTCCAAGGTTATACTTCAGTTGTTCTCATAAGTTGTTTCTTCAAATGAAATTCACGCACCTTGTTTGTGTTTTATAGTCAAACACACACAAATAGAAACAGTGTCTGAATGAGGCTCCCCATTATGTAGACAATTATTTATTACTTAACCAGCTCTGTATTGCTCCTTATTTGTGTGGGTATGTATGTAAGTTTGTGTCTATAAATTCCTGACTTTGTTTTTAGTCCAATATATGTGTTAGGACACAAATTATGAATTACACCCCAAACCAGCACACAAACTAATTATTTTCCTCTCTTGATGTATAAGACTGTATTACATTATCATTTAGCTTAAATCCATACATGCAAATATTGTTCTTTATGAGATGAAAACAGCATTGTGACCTTGTTATGATAAATTCATAGCCCCACTTTTGGAGCCTGAAGTTCATCAGAGAGTGTGTGAGTTATTTTAATGTGGCGGCCGGAACAAATGCGCCCACCATCTTGCAGTGCTGAATATTAAAAACCAGGCGCTTTGAATGAGACAGTAAAGGACAGAGGATCTTAGAGCATTTTTAAGATAGCCCCGTCAGGGCCCCATCCAAGCCCAGAAGTGAGAGCCAGGGCCAGGCACTGCATTAGGCTCAGGGAGGCAAGAGATGAGCTGTGGGGACCTGCACCAGCCCGATTGCTAGTGGCAGATATGGGTCACTCTACCCAAATGATATGGGTTGTGTAGGATTATTAGCCATATTAGAACAGCTGTTCGAAGTCCCTGACAAAAGGGACATTGTTATTGTAGGTCACAATAGTTTAGTTTATTTAGTTTAGTTTCAGTATAATTTAGTTTGATTTTTGTCTTTTTTTTTATTTATATAGTGTTGTTGATCATTCACGACTTTAAGATTAAGGTTTTCTGTGTTTCAGACATAAAGTGTGAGGAATCAACCTCAGTAGACCATGACCTAAAAACTTTCTATAAAAATGTATTTAAACATTTATTGAACATTAATGTGTAATTTGCACACTGCCTTAAAGTCATTACTATTCATTATGAATAATAATAATAATAATAATACAAACAAATTTTAGTACAAAAACTTAAGATCTATGGCTATCATTGATGGGCATAAACAAAATATGTAAATGTTTGCAAAATATATCTACATACAACTTTGACCTATAATGATTATCATTATTGGCATCTTGGCCTGTCAGCCCTCATTGTGACTCCGGGCCGTTTCAGGCAACACACACATACATGTATACAGTATGTGTGTATACTGCCCCTGGCATCTTTTCTTCTCTCTTTGTGCTGGCATGCAAACTGCATGTGAAGATCTGAAATGTCAACAGTCTGACACCAAACATTATGTTTGACTCCTGCTCTCCCTCAGGCATCCACTATGACCCCTACAAGACCCTCTCAATCGATCCAGGAACACTGAACAACTTGCCCATATTGGTTGCACTTCAAATAACGCTACAGTTTGATCTGTATTACATGAGCGTGGTTATTTATAGATGTGATTTGAATCATCTGGAAACTCTGGAAAAGTTTGCTTCAGCCTTGGAGAAATGGGATTTTTTTTATTTATAATGTCTTTGATGAATTAAAGAGCAGAACAGTACAAACCTGTCATTATTAAAAATACCTTCTGGAGGTAAGCAACATATCTTGATGTTGTTTTCCTTATTTGTCCATGAATAAATTAGGACAGCTTAAAATTAATGAGGAGCAATGATAAAAGAAAAATGTAAAAAACAAAACTAACAAAAGGTATTTATCACAAACAAACAAAATAATTAAAAATCTTTGCTTAATAGGTTTATAATTTTAATAAGTATATCTATGTGTGTACTGGTATATATGGTTTACAAGGACACAAATGTGTATAATGACATGTATAACAATATAAACATGATCTTAAAACCATGCATGTTTTGCATGTTTTCTTGTAGGAGCATCTTCCATCTGCTGACTAGTTTTGGCACAGTGACCTGTCACATTGAGGCAGGGTTTTTAAGACAGCCTCAGAAGCTGACACAAGCAAGCACCTTTAGGCGTAAACCTAATATTTTTCTGATAAGGAGCTTATGCCAAGTTTTACCCAGTGCATCAGCCTCCAGCCATGCTGTCTCTGGCATTTCCCTGTGTGGTAAGTTAACAGAAGGCATCCTTGACCATAACTTAGGAAAACATTCCCCTTGTTAGATATGGCTCTAGGAAAAGAACAGTAAGCAAAGAAATGACAGAAGTAGTATGCATTGTTTTGAAGTGAGGATTGAGACATGTTCACCCTTAGCAAAATCCTACACATTCATACTGTAATGGAGAAATACAGAGCGATAGCACGAGAGAAGAATTTCAAATAAAAACATATTGTACAACAGCTGTGCTCTTTAGAAATGCAGATCATGTGACAGACCATTTTTCCTAATTTTACAGTAAATTTACATGTCTTATTAACAGGTTGTTACTGTAGAGTTATGGTATGGCTTTTTGCTAACCACCTTTTTTTCAAATATTTGCTTTTCTGTCCTTTTTTATTTTTACTTTGTAACTGGTAACTAATTACCATTAACTTTTTTCTTTAAGAATTCTTTAAGAATTATGCATTCCTGATTATGTTAGATTGCCAATAGGTTTGTACAGTGTATGCATCTATTTCCTTGTCCACTGTATATGATGGTGTGTTTGTGTGAGTCTGTCTGACTGTTTGTCTGTCTGAGTGTTCGGGCACATGCATTGTCTTTTTGTTGGAGTGGTCTGATCTCTCAGGACTGACCAGCTTCACATCAATAACCAACCTGTAAATGACAGTCACCTCGGGATCTTATTTACCCATTTGACTGGGATCTTAAAAAGGTCACACTGTCCGCTCCTTTTCTCTCAGCCTCACAAACTTTCCATTTATTCATTCAGTCATGTCTACTCAATCCATATTCAGTTCACAGAAAATCTGCCTTTTCCTTCATACTTTATAAAACAAGGCTACTTAACTTTGGAAAGCTCAAAGCTGGATCCCTTTAGCCCTTATATATATTTCTTGTATATGACTGAGGCATGTAGACTGTATGTTTTTTGTGGTATAACGAAAATAATATTTAACTGTATGAGTAATTTTAAATTGCGGTGATGGTATATGATATCATTATTATTCCAAGCATCTTGGACATGTTGTCACAGTTCTTACAGATTTAGGCTGTTTTGTTTTTTTCTCTTTTCATATAATCCCAAACTGACTTGATAATGTCTGTAGTCTGTTGTCTGAACTCCTTATACACACAGAAATCTTATTTGATAGTTACAGTTAATGGCATATATAAACAATTACACATATATACCTACTAAAACATAGTCATTATATTTTGCAAATGAAAGATGTTCTCATTAATGATTTATCTGGCATGGCTGTAGAATCAGCTGCTTCACATTATGTAATACTTGAGTTAAAACCCCAAAGACAAAACAGTGTAAATTGGATAAGCCATTATTAAATTGGCAATATAAGAACACCTGTGAACACACATCAGTTAAATACTGTTAATTGACTAAGTTTTACCATTGCTTAGCAACCGTAAACAACAGTGATTTACAGCGAACACAGGCTAAGCATTGTGACGTGACATGTTAAAACTAAATTGTTCTCATTGTAATCAACAATGCTGTCAACGATGCAGTATGCAAGAAAACAAGAAAAAGTAACAGGGCATTTATGTTATCTATAAACAGTTTTTCTCAGCTTTTGAGCGATGTACTGTAATGACTTTGAGATGCTGCGTGGAAACACATCTCTGAATTATTTGCTCAATGTAAATGTATAGCATGTCATAATGTACATGTGTTTATGCAACGGTGTTATGCACTGTGGTCGTGCATCTTAAAAGTGCCAAATGGATGCTAAAGCGTGCATGTGCGAAGGTACATGCGTGGAAAATGTCAGTGTTTGCAAGATCATCTATCTAAGAGTGTGAACAACAGGGCGTCGTGGATATCTGCATAATGGTGGGGTGGGAGACGGGTAAAGAGAGTGTGTTATACACCAGGAGAGAAAGAGAGAGAGAGAGAAAGAGAGTCTTCTCTGCACCACAGATCAGGGTGGAACAAAGAGACTGTGCCAGAGTGTGTGAGAGTCCGCACTCCCGCTGGCCACTAATTCAAACCAAACGTTCACCATGAAATAGCTCTTTGACATCATTACATGCTGTGCATGTTGATGTCCTCCACTCCTAAACATGGCAGGGGGAGGGGCCGGGAAAGAGGGGCATTGCAATTGTCACCACATGGGTGTAATGAAGAGAATGATGGGACTGCATCCACTGTCTCCCTTAAAACAAAACCCCTTTCTCTCTCTTTCTCTCTCTCTCATTCTCTGTTTAATATCCCAGAGCACATTAGCAGGATCTGGAGTACTTTAGCAATTTCTGTGAGCATTATTTGTCATGTTCAGACTCATCATTGGCTTTGCACAAGCCACACGATCCTTCCAAACCACAGGAATCCAGCATCTTAGACAAGAGGATTGACTGGCTGTTTGGAGCTAAGGTTTGGCCCCCACCCTTTCCCCTGATGTGTGCTTAAGAGAACCCGCCTCCCTTTGATTTCAATTGGCCTGAGGTATCTGATCATACCAAGCATCTGATCCAATCAATCAAGGCTTTGTGTGACCCAATGTTCTTGGGACGTATTCATGTCGCTATTGCTTGGCTAGGGTGGGCTACGATTCTTCAGGCCTGCTTATTATAGGCCAAGATCCAATTTCCAAGCCATCTTAGATCACAGGAGAGTCGTTTAAACCACAGAAAACCACAGAATATTTTGGCAACAGACAAAGGCTTGGATTCAATACATTTGTGAAGCAAGTCCTGCAGAGTCCCCATATTGAAAAGATTTGTTTCAGCTGGGAAAAGTTGATACAGTCTGCAGCTGAAAGCTCACTGAAAAATTGTTAATGTAAAAGACCTTGTCAAATGTCTAAAACAATGCACAAAAATACACCCAAAAAAAAACAAGATATGTTTTGCAAACACAATTTAAAGTAAACCAAAAGTGAAGGCCTGCTGTGCCACTGTGAGTCCGCAGTATTACATAACACTTATTTCTCTTCTTTGTGTTTCCAGCAGAAAGCAGATCTCTCTTCTAACAGAGCTAAAGGTTGAGAGTGGAAACAGTTTTCTCATTGTCTCAGAGGGGGCCAGATTCTAATTTCCTGTTTTCTTGTTTTAAATGACTTAATTGGCCATTAGTTGAGCAAATATCATACCTCATCCATTTTGTCCTTTATGCTGTAAGGAGTTTGTATCACTAATAAATTGAGGGTGAGACAGTTTTTGGTTACTCAGCAAGCTTCACAAACATGCTCTACACAGTAGCAGTGCGAACCGGGCAGTTCTTAATGACCGATCAATAGACCTTTGTAAATCTAATAAAAGAGGAGTTAGCTGTGTCTCTTTATTTATATTGCAAAGCAAACTTTTGCCAAATTCAATCAAAGTGCCTGTTAACAGCAAGCAGGAGAGAGCAGTCAGTCCAGAAGCATTTAAGAAGTTTCTTCTGGGAAAACTTCAGTGGTGACCATCTATACTGTTAAAGAATGATTAATAATATAATTCAAGTTGAGAAACTCTAAACATCACTAATTAAATGCTATATAGATGATATTTAATTGAAACTGTACTTATAACTGTACTTTAATTGTACTCAAAAATATTTTATGGAGCTTGTGGGGTTATATAATGCACACAATTTACAGAGCAGAGTAATGAGGCAGGAAAGCCAGTGTGAGAGAGCGATGTGAAAGAGTTTCTTTCAGAATGAACTAATCAATAGTGCAATGTTATTTGTAATGGACTGTGTCAGCTTTTTAACCGGACAAAACCTTCGTCAAGTCAATGAGTGGAGTTAAACCTCTCACTAATCTGAATAATCTGTGGACATATCGACTGGCCGAGCAGCCTGCCAGAATAACAAATCCTTTGTGTCCTTTTTTCCTCTGCTCCATTTTAATATGAAAATTCTGACAGTGTCACTCATTGATTCCTTCTTGTTTTATCGTCTCCATTTGTTCTCTTTAAACAAAAGGGAAGTACCAAATGACAGTTACATGAAGACAAACAATCTGTTTATGTTCCGGCCATCTAGTCCTGCTAAAGTCATTTTCCTGTGTGCAATAACAAACAGTGTGATCTCAGTGGCGATGGGTTTTAAATGAAATATGAATTATTGACAGTGAGCACTTGGGTGAGGGGGGCCGTAATCGCCACAGCTTCATGAAGACTTGGGAGGAGATGAGGCTTTTTTCTTCCTTTTCTCTGTTTATTTTAAGACAGTGAGTGTGGCATTGCTCTCAGCTAATAATTTTAGGTTGCCAGAATGTTTCCCTAATGTTTCCATTAAGTAATAAAAATGTAAAAAAATATATTTCTTGGTTATAAGAACGCTTTTCAAACATTTTTTTTCATTTAAAGAATAGTGCACCCAATAATTCTGAATATTCTGTCACCTTTTTGTCGAGGCCTGTATGCATGGAGACATTTTAAATAATCTTCACAGCATCACTTCTGTACAATGACAACCCCAGAAAAGGTAATCCATATGACTTGTGCCATACATTTGCTGTGTTTGATGAAAATTCTTAAATTTTAGGTCATATAATCTTAACTTCTTGAATAAGTAAATAATTAAACTTCAGTCTGTTCTTCACACAAGATCACTGTATGACTTTTTAAATTTGAAAAATTTGAATTTAACAGTCTATTACTTTAATAGCACTTTTGAAAGCTTGAAAGGCCCTGGTCACTGTGAATTTCTAGCTAACAGTTTTTGGTTGTAAGAACATTTCCATAATGTTTTCATTAAGTAACAAAAATGCTTTTATTTAATGTTCTAGAAAACAATGTAGTATTAACATTATTGCTTGGTTATAATATTTTTTTTTTAATTCTTCAATGTTTTTAAAATGTTCCACTATCAATTTAAGAATAATAATAAGAATAATATTTTTTTTGTTTTAGGGAACTTTTAGGGAACTTCAGCAAACGTTCTGAGAGCATTCTCTGTTAGTTGGGTTGTCGTTATGTGGAAAAGAGCTGCATTAGGATTCTTAAAAAATGAGGGCAAAAGACATGAAGGTAAGAAAATAATGACAGACTTTTCACTTTTGGCTGAGCCATTTCTTGAAGACCAAGAAATGCAAAGGGCAGAACAAAAGCAAAAGGAAAAGTTAGCTGTGGACCAAATTTTGCATACATCCGGTTCTCTTTTGCTTTGAGTATGTGGGCGGGTGGACGTCAGAAGAACACAGAGCATGCTTGAAGCGGCCGAATGGAATCAAGAGAAGATAAAGGGAACTTGGCTGTACTCTGACACTGAGGAGGGAATTGAGCCCGAGTCATTAGGAGGTACGAGAGGAGAGCCATCTGATGACAGCAATAAGACAAAGGTTGTGAAAAATAAGGCGTCCATTGATCTGCACATGGATGTGTGACATTTTAACCAGAGCTGAGAGACAGAGTTCACTGCAGATCTCAGGCAGGCTTCATTCTCTCTCTCTGTTTCTTTACATCTGTCTGTTTCTGTTCACTTTACTCCATGCCCTTCTTTTAGTCTTCTCTATGATCTCTCTTTGTGTCTCTCTGCCTTTCTCCCTTCCCCTCTTATTCTCTGTCCCTGAAGCGTTTGATTTCTTTGCTCCACAGCCATTGGTCTCACGGGTCACTCCATATTAGCTTACTTGTTAATACGTGGGGGTGGGATCAATACTTAATCAACAAGTAATGGGATTTTGCAGTCTTCCCATATGATCTTCCAATAAAGACTTGAATCTGTCTACCAGCCTTTTATAAAGGGCTCAGGGAGAGGGCGGGGTAGGGGAAGGTTGGATGGAAAAAATAAAAGAAAGAGGGAGAGAGAGATAGTGGCCGGTGTGGTGTGGCACTGCGCTTTGGAGCGGATTTGCTGCTCTGATGCTTTTAGTCTGATCTGCATCTGATTAAGGTTCAGAGAAGGCAATGTCCTTCACCCCCCCATTCTTTTATCCCGCTATAATGTACCGTGGCACACAAATTCATCATCAGCGGCCTCGCCGAGGCCAGAGCCCAGGCACTCAAGGAATTATTATTGTGTCCTGCTTATGCTGGCCTACTTTCTTAACCAACAAACCAATAAAGCTGTAGCCACCATTCCACTTAAAGGAAAGAGGTACTGTTTGCCATGTCCTCACAGGTGTCACAAAATGGCCGCTGGTTTAATCTCTTCACCTGTGTGTGTTTTTCACAGTAGACATAAATGGGTTTTATTTGAAATTGTGTTATAAGGTAAGATAAGCCTCCAACGTCTTGTCTTCATACAAGGAAGCTACAGCTCAGTACTTATATTTGAATAGATCTCATGCTATCATGGAACACACTCGAGATAAATTGTAAACCAAACTTGGCATTTTACACCAAAATAATCCTTAGTTTGAATCACCTTGGTTATCATATTCATAAACTCATAAACAGTCTGAAATAAACACTCTCATTCAGTTATTAGCATCTTAGCAGGCCCTAATGTGATGATACATTTCACACACAGATTTACAAATCACAATTTACTTCTTTATCCCTGTGTGCAATTATGATGGGATAACAGCGGTGATAATTCCACTTTGCTGTTGTACAGTAGCTCCCACTGATGTTTATTAGGTTAATTCGGCACTGTATGATAATGATAATGTTCTGTTAAATGGTTGGGTTTAGCAGTATTGTGTAATGTGTTCATGTTTTTATTGGACTGCTCGCTGCCAGGGATGGATTGTCATTGTTTCATTACAATGGTCTGGCTAACTCTGACTGGAACATATGTAGCGTGCTAGGATGCTCATGCACCGCTGCTTCAGAGACATGCTAACATCACGCTCAGAAAGACAGGGGGTCAGACATGCAGAGCTGGGCTACAGTACACTTTCAGCACAATAAGTCTTTCTCTCATTTTTTTTCCTTTCCATGGGTCACAATGCACAGTGTCAGCAGTGACTCAAACTGTTCTCGTACATTTGGCTATATTTGTAGTAGTGTGGACTCATGCTAAACAGCAGATTTGGGACCCAAAACACGCTTGTAAACAGCTCTGTGCTATTGTCATTTTTCAGAGCATTAATATTCATGGCATCTTAGTGGTTTAAAC
This sequence comes from Chromobotia macracanthus, assembly GCA_036877525.1. Lineage (NCBI taxonomy): Eukaryota > Metazoa > Chordata > Actinopteri > Cypriniformes > Botiidae > Chromobotia > Chromobotia macracanthus. The sequence continues at coordinate 86,710 of JAZGTH010000136.1, forward strand.
ACTTCAGGACTGTGTGGCTGTGCTCTTCTGTTTCTTTTCTTACAGCGGATCTGTAATTTGCATTTCATAGGCGACTTTATTCAACCCTGAAATATTTTAAGCAAGACATTAGCATTACATATTATTGTATGCGTGTGAGAGAGAACATGGCGCGTGTGAGAGAAAGTTCCTGTGAGTGTGTGTGTTTCTGGCTAGTCTCGAATAATATTACATAACCTGAATAATGTCATATTTGATCATCTAGTGTACTGGGCCCATCTCCTCATGTCAGATAGCTGATAAACAACAGGTTAAATCAGCCCTTATCTCCTCTCTCTCCCTCTTCCTCCTCCTCAGTGCATGAGCTGACTGTTAACTGTTGGCTCCTGCAGCCACTCTCACTTCCTTTCTACATAGGAAGTTTGGTCAGATGTCAAGGAGTTTGTTGATAGTGTGCTAACAGTTGTTTCCTAGGCCTCTGCCCCACTGACCAAGACCCATTCAAACAGCAGTGTCCCAATATCCTGTTTCCTGTCAATTCCAAGCCCCTCTCTTGGTGATTTATTGACATGAAACGTTTTCCTTAGTAGGTAGCATTAAAAAATTGCCCAGTCTCTAATAATTATAATGAGTCTGAACTCATTTAACCTCTTCCTGTTTTTTTTTGTGGTACATGGGTGTCTCCAGATTTCAGTTAATGATGTTTTTGTTGTTCATACAACAAATCGTAACGGGGAAAATGTACATTTTGAAAATTCACAAATAAATGCAAATTATATACATAGAAAAGTGAAATAGCTTACAAATAGTTTATTTATTTTTAGTTACCAGTTTTATTTACCAGTCAGGTCATTGATGATGAATTATATTTTGCATCTCTAGCAATGGATTTGCGGTAATATTAAAATTTTGTTAAAATAAAAAATGTAAACGTGTTTTGGTCACAAACCGATAGTCCCACCCCAGACTCGCTTGCTGTGTTGTTTTATCATTCCACAGGTGCATCAACCTATGAATCTATGAAACTTTTTTTTTTTTGACATTTCTTAACTCTGATCATGTCACAAGTGAGTGGAGATGCATGGTTCTTCATTGTGCTCCTCAGTGGAGTGCTGCTCTGTGGAATGGTGGTATATCTCACAGGAAAAGTTGAGGCAGTGGAGACAGTTCCTCAGGAGAGAGAGACCAGTCTTAAGGGGAACCGTCTGACTGCGTCCGTCTGGAGCTACACTAAATCAAACACGGCGAGAGGAACCGGAGGCTTTCAGACTTCAATCCCTGGTGGAAGACGTGCTGCCATACCTCAGAGAGATTCATTTAACCTGAATTACTCTGGTGGATTTTCACATGAATTTCTCTCAAATAGATTTGTTAGAAATGCTGTAAGAAGCTCCCAGGTGTGAGGATGATGGCACGGGGAACGTCTCGTATTTAATTACCTTCAGTTTGTGTGATTAGCTGGATTTTGCGGTTGTACTAAATACTGTCCACCAGCAGTGTTCAATAATGAGCTCTTTTGTGGTAGTTTCAGATCAAGCCCTTGTGTAAATGGGCAGTTTCTGTCCGCAAATAGTTTAAATATTCACAGTCTACTCAGTAAGGTCAATATTGTCTCTGCTATGTGCAGGGCCTCTTGTGTGTGTGTGTGTGTGTGTGTGTGTGTGTGTTCAGGACAGGCTCTGTGTGGTCGTCCGTCCCTGTGGTCTTAGTTCCTTTCATTTCTCTTCCCTCCTCTTGTTCTCTAATTATGCAGATGCACTTGAAAGAAGGCTGAGGTCGAAGGTCATTAGAAGGAGACATGCCCTGACCTGCTCTCTAGGTCTAGCTGCCCAGATCATGATCAGGTTCAGAGGTTGTATGTGAGAGTGGACTGTCGGTGTTCATATCAAACACAGTGAGGGCTTTCATCAGACAGGAAGTTTGTGTCAAAGGGGGAGGGGACTAAAGGGGACAATGTGTGTTTGTGTGTGTGTAAGTGTGTGTGTGTGTGAGTTCTAATTGCTTCACAGGGCAGAGGATGGGAACAATGCCATTCAACCTGAAGGACATTTTCCACAGACCATCTTCTATATATAAGAATATAAGAATAGTTTCTATTTGTATAAATGCACAATGTTAGAAGGTTGCTTGGCAATTAAACACCAAGGAACTTTTTTTAAATCGCAATGGAAAAGACAAAATGGGAATGAGTTATATGTGGAAACATGGAAAAAGACTGGAAGAAAAAAATGAATATGAAGAAAACTCCTGTCTTTACTAGTGGATCACCTTGACCCCAGATGACAAATCATGCCAAGTCAATCAGGGAAAGTTTCTGCATCATAGTTGCTATAGGGTCTGTCCCTGGAAGCCCAACAAAACCAACACAGAGAAAGTTTTACATTTTATACATTTGACTGATGCTTTTACCCAGAGTTAGTTACAGTGCTTTCATGTTATACAATTTTCAATTTGCGTGTTCCCTAAGAATCAAACCCACAGCCTCTGCACTGCGAATGCAGTGCTCTACCAGCTGAGCTACAGGAACATATGAAGTGTGATATGAACAGTGTAGAAAAAAGAGTTTTTCCCTTTCCTTTTTTTGAAGGAAAAATTGAATGGAAAAATGAAAAGTGATTGAAAAGAGTTGTGTATTCATAAATAAATAAATAAATGCATAACAATATCCCTCCAACGGCACATTATGGATACTCCCTGACCTGCTCTGCTGCTGTGGCATCTTTTTTTTTGCCTCTGAGATGTTCAAAGTGGGTCCAAAGCACAGATCCCTTCCTCAAAACTCTCAGTGACGACACTATTCTTTCCTTAAACCCTCACAGCCAGACAGAGGTCATGCAATCTCACTTCCAAGTAAAGGACTTAGTTGGATTGACAGCATCCTTCAATTACCCAGATGTCCCGCTAGTCAGCAGGGTCGTGCTGAAAGGCACATCTGTCGAGAGCCACATCCCTAAATTTAAAGGTAGAGAGGGTGAGGAGTGGAGGTGGAGGGTTGGAGTATCTATTTTAGGCTGAAATCTGATCCTTTATGGTCACTCTTAAACGTGGGCCATGCATAAAGGTCAGAGGCTGGATTTGTTGTGTCTGGCAGGCTGCTACACCTGGACGGTCTGTTTTCAGCACACACTCCCACTCAGATGCTGTCCATGTCACAAATTTTCACAGCTCAACTCTTTTAACAGGGTACAAATTCATATTGTCATTTTTGAGTCTTAACGCTACACCAAAGCAGAACATAGCTGTTTGCACTAGATTCTTTGATTGATGGTGATTTATAATGTGTGTTAAGACTGACCAGCTTTTGGGGTTCCCATCTGGCCACTAGAGGCAGCGTTCCTCAAATAGACATGCTTTAAACCACAGGTTGGTAAACAGCTGAACTCTATAAAGGGTTTTAATGGGATATATAATAGCCAGTTTGCACAACGATCCAAAAGATTGTTTTTCATGTATGTGGGCAGATAGACAGATTCTGAGACTGACTGCTCTCAGCTGTGTGCCAGTGAAGTTTCTCATTGTGCAACCACCCATCTTTGTTTACGATCACATACATTTATTGCATTGTAATTGTACAGAATGTTTAATATAATTCCTTCTCCTCTATCTTTTCTCTCATTTTTCAATCCTTTTTCCCCCTTTTCCCTTGTATTACTGCGGTCCACCTCCTTTCTCATGCTCTACTCCAGCCCTGCTCTCTCTCTCTTCCCGCTCTTCCTTTTTCTCAATTGGTGTTTTATTTTAAGACATGCAGCATATGCTGATTTCAGGCTATGTTGAGAGGAGGACTTAGAAGCCCAGCTGACCTGCCTGTGCTGGCTAATTGGGAGTGTTTTCTATCCCCGGCTGGCCCCAGAAGCCCAGCATCCTCAGCTGTGGCTGCCTGTGCTGTCAGCTGTGGCCCTGTGACAATAGCAACTGTAATACTTCATTCCGTGAACTACATTTTTTAAAAGATTATCATATTTATCTACCTGGTTGAGTTGTACCTCTGTATCATCAGAAAAGTATTTTTGGAATGCTGGGTCAGAATTGTTCTTAAATGACCTCTACAACTTCTTTGTCTTTAACTGTGGAATTACTTCACAAACTGTAATTGTACCAGCTTACATTATTTATAATTAAATACACATAAATAATTGTAATTTGTTATATTCAAGAAATAAGTATATAAAGAATGTAAACACAATTACCTAATTTGACAGTATTGTTTTAAAGATTTTGGTTGCATATGATTTTATTTCTTCCTTGACAAGGAACTAAGTCATATAGGAATATTTAGTGGACTTTTTGTACATACATAGTTAGATTAAGATCAAACAATAAGAGATTCATTTTTTTTGTGGCAGGTGCAGATTAACAATAAATGAAATATATGTTTGTTGACCACGCATCTCTCGCCTGGCCCTAAATGTCACGTAAAATTTTAATGAAAGTGTCACGTAAAGTGTGAGCTATGGTTTATGTAGGTGAGATGGATCCTTCAAACTGTGTATAAACAGAATGGTTTACTAATGAGTACCATAATGTCCAAATTTGTTGTTGCATATAGAGAAAACACCAGGCTTCTTTTGGACGTAGTGTCTTCTCTCTCTCTCTCTCTCTCTCTCTCTCTCTCTTTCTTATCTTCCCATCTCGCTCTCTTTTGGTACACAGTGTTTTACATCTGTGTTAATGCAGGATGAGTATTTATCTGCTCTGTACATTAAACACATCCAAAGTCTTTGTGTTGACACGTCTGGGAATGGCCACAGGATGCTGGTTGCACGGAATCCTGGTACACTTGGCTCATTGATACATAATTAACACGTCATGCAACTGCTCCAGCAAACACACAGATGTCTCCCCTGTGGGGTTGCCTTGTCAATGTGAGTATGTCCATGCATGTCTGCATATGTGTGTATCACCAGCCCGGGCAGCTTTCATAACTCTTTGAATCAGGTGTGACAGTAGATGGTTAGATTCTGTTGTCAGGTTTTCTGGAGTCTGCATGATGCCAGCTCAGTGGCAGCCTTCATTTCACACCTTGAAAAGTGATTTAGTTGCATGTGGCAACTGCTGGCCATGTAAACATCACTCTCCTGCACGCACCTCATTCCATTAGCCTGCCGTAACCAGAGGCATTCTGTCCGATGGTGCAGCAGCAGTTCCAGCTGGACCACCAACAGTCAGACCAGTTAGTGGCTATTGTCTGGGCCAGCGGTGAGAGCAGAGACCACCAGGACAGACCTCTCTGCCTCCCTCACAATAGTGCACACTGCCTTCAGCCCCTCCTTCACACATCTGCTCTGATAATTTCTGTTATCTGCTCTTTCTTTGCCCGATGTTACCCTAGTCATACTCTATTACAGAACTACACCAAAATGGAGGTAAAGTGTATAATTGATGTGCTGTGTCAACAAACAGAATCAAATGTTTTCAATTCAAAGTTACAACATGAAACATTAGTAAAGCACAGCAGGTCTCTTAGCCTTAAAGGAATAGTTCACCCAGAAATCATTTACTCACCCTGATGTCATTCCAAACCTATATGGCTTTCTTCTTCTGTGGAACACAAAGGAAGACATTTTGAGAAATGTCTCGGCGGATTTTGTGTCCATACAAAGTCAATGTGTGCCACCATTGTGTGATCACTAGTGTACTTCAAAATATCTCCTAATGTGTTTCTCAGAATCAAAAAAATACAGGTTTAAAATAACATGTAAGGGTTAAGTAAATGATGGAAGAAGTTTAATTTTGGGGTGATTTGTCCCTTGGTTATCCTAATGGTTTATGACATGAACATATTATGGCTGATCTGTAATCAGAAGCCGAAATCAATCAGTTATTGCGTTTTAAATATTGTGACTTTAGCTGAGCAATCCAGCATGTGACATAATATGAAACTGAAAAGAAGATTCCAGCAAGAGCGGTTGGAAACTGACCTCTGATGTGCTGCTCCAGTAAGCAGAGAGGAGGCATGTGACCACTTCAGCTTGTCGCTTTATATGTCTCCTTCAAACACACACACACACACACACTCATGCACTCTACTTAGTTTTTAGTACTATGCTCTTTTTCCGTGCTGTATTGCCATCTCAGCAGATCTTTCTCTCTTTCAATAACTCCCTTTGCTTCTTTTTCTTTCTTTATACTCTCTTTTTTACTCTTTTATTATCCCAGCATCCCCTCTCACTCCATTTCTTCTCTGGTCCTGTCATCTCTGGCTGAACTGCTTTGGCTCTTTTAATGGGGTCAGCGGAGCATCACCCTTCTTTCCTGAAAAGTGAGGAAAAGGCCTCTCCTTCTTTTTCATCTGTTCATTTTCAGGTTAAGAGCCCAGTGGCACTAGATTAGTGGTCCTTCATGCCTGGCCTGGGGTCTTCAGTGGCCCCTTACCTGAACACACACACACTTGCATATGTAGTTTTGGGAAGGTCTATGGAGCATCATTGACCAACTGTAGGTCTCACTGATGGACTTTCAGCAGTGTAGTATGTTTAGGAAGCAGGCGATTGCTTTCAAAACTATCCTCTTTCTTTTATTCACTTCTATTTTTTACATTCTTACATATAGTTTTTCATTCATTTTTTTTTACTCTGGGAAGGTTTATGATGTTTCATTAAGAGGTCAGAGCCTTAGACATTTCATTAAATCTTGTACGTTCTTTTGTCCATGTCCACAGTCCATACCCAGTAATGATTTGATATGTGAAGAACAATAAGCCGTAGCTGGATTTACACATTGTCTTTACAGAATTTACACATTGTCTTTACAGTGGATTTACAGTATTCTCTCCTGCACACAGCTCTGCCAGACGCCAGCTTCAAATCTATCACTTTTCTGATATGTAATCACAGATCCATGCATTTTTCCAATACAAATTCCACAAAAAGCAGTGACATGTTTATTTTGCTTGAACTGGCCAGCAGTGAATGAATATGAGAACCTAGACCTCCGGATTAATACACCACATAGACTATGTAAACAGTAACAGATCGTGCTAAATTTTGCTAAGCCTTTGGCTTTTTATGACATGACACATGCACCCCCCAACACAGAAACACACACAGTGGTCTTACTATGTATCATTTGTTCGCTTATAATTGGTTTAAAATCCACAGAAAAACTTTCACCTTTCTAATCATGTTTTTATCCATTTAGCCAGATTGTCCATTCTAGTCCTCTATATAGTCCTATAGTCCTCTATAATACCTGACCTGCTGAAAGCATTCTTAGCTGACTTGTCCTCATGACGCTGCATGCTAGTGATAACAGGTCCCAGTTCTTTATAAGGGCCTTAAGGCTTTCTCAGCTCTCTTATTTTTTTGCCTTCCTTCTCTTTCCCTCCATCCTCATCTCAGGCCATTAGAGGAAGAGGGTCAGTGAAGTGCATGGCATCCTTTGCGTGCTGTCTGAGCCACTGGCCTGGCAAGTAAAAATAATATTCAAAAGGTTGTACTTTATATTTAGTCAAAGAGATGACCACGACATGCCTTAAAAGGGCTCACATAGTTAAAGTGCATTACAGATTTTACACTAATTCACTGTGATAGCTAAAGTGCTCGCTGCATACCGTGGGAGAATGCCGACACTGGAGGATCCGGCATGGGCCAGGATATGACCAGTTAACATTATTCAGCATAAATTTTGAATAGTCCACGGTCCTGAATTTGACATATGAGAAAGAAGAGTAAACCAATTGCATGCTGTATTAATAATGAGCCTATGAAAGTGAGTACAGGAACAAAAAGAACAACACTCTTGTTGCGCATTTCATCTCTTGATCTTATTTTTTTTCAGTTTTTTTCTTGGTTTCTGTTTTATGTTGTTATATTGAGATGTGCAGAAAAGCAGAAGGCATGTTTTAAGGGCTGTTTGGGGTACATAACCTCTCCTTGTGAGAAGCTCCATGGATTGAGACCTATTTTCATTTTTAACTAGACTGGCATGATTTATTAATTCACATTTGAAATAACAATTACGGTGTCAGAAGAGATAAAGGCCAAACCTTAATTGCAATGGAAAACATACTTAATATAAAACATGCCCTTACCAAAAGTATTCAGAGTACCTTGTGTCTTGGGCAGGTCTGTGGGGCATCAGGGACCAACTGCAGGTCTCAGAGAGCTTCTCCTCACTGATGGACTTGTCTTGGAGTTGCAGCAGTATAGTATTTGGTTGTAGAAAGACTGTGCACTTCCATTCACTCCTATTCTCACATGTTTTACAGTCTTCCCTCAGGGACCTTTAAAGTTTATGATGTTTCATTAAGAGGTCAGATCCTTAGACATTTCATGTAATGTTCTTTTGTCCACAGTCTATACCCATTAATGACTTTATATATGAAGAACAATAAGCTTTAACTGATTTTACAAAGATTGTTTGGTTTATTTGAATCATTATTAAATGGAATAATAAGCCATTATAATGGCAGACCATGTGTTACAGTGATTTTTACCATGGACAAACTTCAAAATGTTTATGGTTGCCAAGCAACAGGGCAAATTAATATTAAATGGAGTCTCAAGTGTGTTCATCAGCATTTTATAACCATTCAAGGGTGGCTTATCCAATCACTTTTCTGTTTGTTTATACAAATAGACATGAACTGGCAGACAGGAAGTGCTCTTGTGTTTATCACGTCTGTTGTTCAGCCAGTTTCCTCTTGTACCTTTCCATTTCTATACCCCTGGGGTGTCATAGGTATAAGAAGCTTTATTATGACATGAGCACACACACACATGCGTTCAATCCCTCTCATAATTCACTCCACACTGCACATCTGAAAGAATTGTGCACACTTCTAACTCTCTTCCTCATTCTTTTATATTGAGGCTAGCTGCACTCATATTTCATGTCAAAGGCTTATTCATTTATTGAACATCAAATCCAGAGCGTCTCAGTTGACGCTTTTTTCCACCGCATACATATTCACGAGCCTGGGTGGCTATACAGCTTCCCACACCAGATCCACAACTGTGCACATTAGCACTGTAATGTAACTACAGAAATTGAGCTCCTGTTCTATATTTGGAAGTTAAGTCATCTGCATGAGCCCTGACATACAGCATCATTTTTGTTCCATCTTTGGCGTCAACGCTCTCGCCTTCTCCAGTGTCCCAAAACTTATGCGAGAAGACGGCTCCACTCGAATGTCACGCCGTGACACTTTGCATACTTGTTTGAACTTTACAGCTGACACGTGGCAGAATAAATACATAAATAAATAAAAATAAAACAAACATGTTTTTTTGAACGGCTAACAGTGTGCCCAAATCAGAAGAATGCCACCTCTCGCTCTCCCACACACACAGTCCCAAAAAATACACACGCAAACACACTTTCCAACTTGTCAAAATATTGTTTCAGTATATCCCCACTGTTTCTGGCCTGGAGTCAGCTTCCATCTCATCTAATGAAAAATGCAGAGTGTTCACTGGGGATTAACTGGAAGGCTCTTGCAAAAAGCATGAGGGAAGAGAGGAGCAGGGCTCTGCTTTATGGCAACACAACTCAATCATTTAGTACCTGCAGCTGACCATTTGACCCGCTGCTTAGAGTTTTATTTTTTCCAGATAACGGCGCAGGGAGGAAGGGAAGTGCTTGAGTTTGCGTTTTTGCCGTTGTTCTGATAAATATCTCTTGCACCTCAGCATGTGTTCCCATTTATCTGAGTAGGTGCCGGTGCTGTAGATACATTATTAAGTGTGATTAAACACATGCACAGGAACTTGCGAACACGGAAACGCTTCTGTTGCATGGCGTCGTTTTTCATTCCCCCCCACCTCTGCGGGCTCACTTGTATTTAAACACACGGCTACTTTGAGTGTGTGTAATTTCATATGTGTGTTTGTATGTTGAGCAAAATCAGATTGGAAATTGCTGGATGGATGGAGGACAGGAAAAGAGAGACATAATCTGAAGTTATAAAGATGTATTTGAATAGAAAACAGCATTCACAAAGAATTAAAGGGATAGTTTACCAAAAATATTTTCCATCATTACTCATTCTCGTGTCATTCCAAACCTATATGACTTTTATTGTTTGTGGAACACAAATGTATATATTTTGAGAAATGTCTGTGGTTTTGTGTCCATACACTGGAAGTCAATCTCTGCCAGTATTGTTTCAAACTATCTTTTGTGTTTCTCAGTAGAAAAAGGTCATACAGGTTTGAAATGACTTGAGAGTGAGTAAAGGACTCTTTTTTTTTTTTGGGTGAACTGTCCCTTTAGTGGTTTATGATATGAAAATATTATGGCTGATCTGTAATGGTGGCCACCTCAGGACAAAGCCGCTCATCTGAAATCTGTCAGTTACTCTGTTTTAAATATTGTGACTTCAGCTGAGCAATCCAGCATGTCTTATGAATTCTGCTGCATAAATAATGCATGCAGGGGGTGCTGTATAATTTATGTAAGTGGACATGCAATCACCTCAAATTAAAGTGCATGAGCAGAGGTCAGGTTGTGTGTTGTGCGTGCATGTTTATGCATGCAAAATGAGCGAGTGTCTTGCAGTGTAGTGCCGGGAAGGAAGGGGACAACCTAGTGTGTTTAGGACCAAGTGCATCTCTTTTTTCAGATTTAGCTCATTCCTCAATTTTTCTCTCTCTTTCTCTCTCTCTCTGTCTCTGTCTCTCTCTCTCTCTCTCTCAGACATAAATATAAAGAACTCTAGTTACTGCTGGCTTTGCTCGGGTTGGAGACACATGGCTCACCAGTGACTGAGACTCACAAAGCAGGAGGCATTAAGACATCAATAATTAATTAAACCAACAGGCTCTCATAGATACCTACAGAGGAGGACATCTGGCTGAAAGCATACTCAGTCTCATTAAAACTGGGCTCCAAATGGGAGCTGATTAATCCTTTCCAAATGTTAATTGGTGGGTTAAAGTCTGGATGGCTGTCAGTGGTGCTGGTCTGTTTCGCCGGGCCTCAGCAACGAGAGCTGTTGATGGAACAGGCTTGGATCACAGCTCATCCTGTTCCCAAGATGCACTGCCCAGCGATGCTCAGACTGGCCAATAGAAATCCCCAGTGCTGCCTCCCCAGTTCTCTCACCATAATGGTTATCACAGAACATTGAGGATTGCTCTGTGTGTTTGTCTTTCAGCATATTTCCCCTGTTTTGGCAGGTAATAAATTATATTACCTTGAGTTTGATTGATTTGTGTACTTTATGCCTGGACAGTCACTTTTATTGCTGTTGGTCCCAGTAACATTATCATGGCTATCCATCATGTGTAGGGACAACAGAGATGCCCGTTTTAAGCCCATCTCTCTAGCTTTTCAGGAATCCGGTTGTTTTTAGCCAATGCTCAGTCGCTGTGTGAAATGTTTATGAATGTCAAGATGTACCTTGGAGTCATGGTGCTGTCCAGCAGCTGACTGCATTATCTGACAAACTCTCCCACTTGTCATATGAGGCATTGACCTAAAACGCTACAGGGTTCAGCTCTGTTTGTGCTTTCTCTGTCTTTCTCTCTGTTCTTTGTCTTGATCTCTCTCTTTCTCACTTCTATCGTATTTGGTCCATCAATTGTAACTGTAATACCACATCACAGAGCATTAAACTGTTCCTGGAAACTGAAAACTCACTGAGATTATTTTCCCAAGCCAAGAGAATATATCTGTATAAACAGACTGAAATAGAACTGCAAAAAAGCGCTTTACAGAAAGTTAGTAGCTAGACTGGAAGTTACTAAGAGAAATAAGTAAAGATGGGTAACAAATGATATTTCTTAATTTTTCCATTGGAGTAGTATTTGTCTGGCACAGAAATAATCATGTTCTCAATAAGGATGGCAGCATTAATTTTACCAGCTACATCATTTATTTGTTTTTTTTTGTTTGTTTACATTGGCTGTTCGAACAAACTGATTCACTAAACTGAATTGGATTTCTCAATGACACACATGTAAGAGAGGACGTGTATTTATTTATTCTCGTTTTGCTTGGCTTGCCAAAGAACAAACAGTGATGTAACATTTTATCACACTGTATCTCTACTCTTTGGAACAAGTAGCTTGCTACTGTAGACGCTGAAGTATTTTGTAAACAGCTGAGCTACTGTCACACTACTGAAAACTGTAGTTGAGTGTGTAGTGTTGCTGCTTTTACTTAGTTACTCCCCAACAGTGCTACTGTTACACTTCTGATATACCACATGGTTATGCACATTTGTTAGGTGTTTGTAGACTGAATTCCCTCGCTGGTCTCCTGGGATGCGTGTTAGACTGTGCTGCATTTACAGCATTCTGCTGACATGATCTTGTTTGAGCCTGAAGTCGAACTGTTGTTTCATTTAAAGCCTGACCTTGTGCTTCTCTTCAGAACTTCTAAACTCACCTCCCTCCCACTGCACACAGACAGCATCATACAGAAGTGCAGTTTTAGACCGTTTTGTTCTGCAGATCTATGTGAAAACCATATATGTGGGTTCATATATGTGGGAGTGGGGTTATAGTGTGCGTATATGGGCCACAGTTTGCACAAACAGCTTGCTTAATTACCATGAAGAGAGATCTGTTATAGGGTCATTAATGAAGCACGTTTATGAAACAGTGCTTCTAAAGATACCACATATCAAAGGGAGAGAGGCAGCTGCAGCGCTGTGCTGTTGGCAGTATTTTAGTGAGCATCTCTCTTTAGTAGCCTCTCTTTTTGTTTTAGTTTATTCCTTCACCAGCTGGCTTCTCTGCAGGTGTGCTGTGGCCAAAGTATACATTGTCATTGGTGTTTTAACAGTGTCATAGTACAGTACAACTTAAAATGGCAAAATGAGTTGGAATGAGCACGGTCTAATTACGTCTAATTAACTACAGACAAATAGGTGAAAAATTTCCCCCCCAAAAATTTGGTTTAATCTAAGGTTTTAATGAAAATGAGTTCATTAAGCCCTCGTGATCCCAATGCTCCAGATAGCAGTTAAACATCTAAAATTAACTTTGTATGTTTAACTTTAACTTTATTTACATTTCTGAGAGGTCTACCTTTCTACATCTTTAATTTAGTTTAATAATCCATGAAATATTTTTGCTCTCTTTGCTCTCTTCTTTCTTCTCAGCGAGAAATCACAAATTCATTTTTATCCAGATTAAGGTTTTTTAATGGAGAATGTGAAAATAACAAGAACTCATTTTTGAAAATTTGCTCATTGTGACTCATTTTGCCAGCACGGGTCACATATACTCAATGTCCTTCTATCTTCTGTTTCTGGTTTTAATAGGATGACATTGCAGAGAAGAAAAGCTGTGTCTTTGCTATTGTAAGATGATTTGAAAATATTTTCATTCTAGAACATCTTTAAGCATGAACATCAGCTTTCTGTCTCTTTGCCATAATAACTTTACACACTTACTGTTGTTATTGTCTCAGGGGGTTACTGTATGTGAAATTAAATTGTATGGTTTTAGGTTTTCATGCTGTGATTATTTTGTGTTATATAAATATAAAATTATTTGAGGAAATGTATAAGAAAGTAATTAAAATATATAAAAAATGAAAAATGTAATGCAAATATGAAAGTCTGATGACAAATGACAAAAATTGACAAATTAAATTGATAGAAGCAAAGTACATAACAATATTCCTTAACTAAATATGCATGTCATGTTGTCAAAATGAGCAAAAACAATGCATTTGTTCAGTTTTGTTTGAAGCACACTATAGACAGTATTCTGTCATTACAGTTTTTACAAACCACATCTTTTAAAACTACTGTTTTATTCTTTATCTGTTATTTCAGAATAATTCACAGTAATATCCTCTGTTCCCTCACCTGTCCTGGATTGCTAAACAAACCCAAACAAAGTGATCACCTTATTAATAACATAACTCTGAACATTTTTCTGGAATAACACTTACACAAAGCAAAGTAAGAGAGCCGTGACTGCATGTGCTGCAGCCCGGAGCTGCTGTTTGCCAGCACAAGAAACGTTCTGTTGTTTCCCTGGCTCGACTGTCACAGGAGCTGTGTATACAGAACAGGGTGATGGTCTAGCTCAAGATAAAAGTGCACCCTGTCATCAGTGCCTGTCCTTACCATACAGGCCTGGACATTTTTGTTTCGCCTTATCAGATACAGCAGCCCAGCGGGTTTGAATGGCACTTATTTGCGTGCCACAGAGAGAGACTTACAGAGAGCTCTAATATAATCAAGTCCCATACCTCACACTGAAGCTCATTACACGCGCGCCGAGGGACGTGTGTTTAATATATCAAAAATCTCAATTATACCACCTAATTGATATCCGTATTTGCTTAATTGGTCAATTTCATTTACCCCCACCCCCATTCATGCAAGAAGTGTCTAACCGAGGTATGACATGTACTCATATACAGTTATTTAAATGCACAATTTTTCTCTTTTAGTTCTGCTGTTTTTCCCAGATTGGAAGAGATAATAAATGCGTTCTCATCAACTTAGGTTCAGACTGACTGTGAAATTAAACCAATCACCAAAGCAATTACAGCAGGGGAGGAGAGGGTCAGATCAATAGCAGCCCATTATGAGTAGCAGATAAAGAGAGAGAAAACACCAAGGATTTAGGGAATTCCTGAATGTCTGATTGAGTGATTGCTAAGCAGAGATTTCTACAACCAAATGTTAAATGGCATCCACAGCTCAGTGCAGACAATTGACAGGTAATTATTTTTTTAAGCCTCTGTTTGAAAACGGCAACCGTTTTAAAAACCGGTCAGTCATTTTAAAGGTGCAGTACCCCTTCTTCTTGGTGTGGGGTGATCTCTGTAAACTTATGTGTATTTATTGTAACCACAGTTCCATTTTCTAAATAATTTCACAGTCTTACACCTTTAAAGAAATGTTAAATGGCATTATAATGGTATTAAAATTCCATTTGGCATGAGACAATATAATGTCTTATACCAATTAACTTGGATATTAACAGTGTTTTAATGTATTATACCATTCAAGTATAATAAAAAGATTATACTGTATTAGTACTGTGATTACAATTCATTAAAAAACATGACTGATTATTTGGTGCATTCTGTGGAAGTGGAAATGCATTATAATGCATGAATAATTTATAAATGATGTATTGAATTGTGCTGTATTGAGTAAATAATTAAATTATTTATTTATTTGCCAATTTCTGGAAATGTTCTCTATATTTATGTTAGTTTTGCTTTGGCAGATTTCACGTGGGCACTATCTATTTTTATTTTTTTTCTGACTAGGCAAGAGTGGTGGAAATAGTAGACAAAGCATATTTGAAAGAATACATGCTGGTCCATTCATCGTCAGCTACAGTTTCTGCTATAATAGTAAACACTCTGGCTCTCTGTATAGTTTGCCATGAAGAATTGTAGAATAACCTGAACCATCTCTCCTCTTCTACAGCCTAACCCGGCAAACAGTGAGCTGGGTCAAGGCCCTCTACACTGTCTTTCATCTCCTCTGTGTAGACTCACCCACTAGTATTGATTCCTTATTGACCTGAGATGTTCCCTGCTTCATCCTGCAGTCCTTTTCTCAACTGCATGGAAGAAAACAAGTCTAAGACATTGATCTTTATTTCTTTCTTTTTCTCTCTTTCTTTCTTCTTTCTTTCTATCTTGCACTTTTTTCCTCTTTCTCTTTTTCCTTTTTTCTTTTTAAGACATTAATTTTTCATTAAAAAATTAATTAAAGTTTTATCTTTCTTTTTTCTTCCTTCTTTTGTTTATTTTTTGCATTGGTAGATATTTTGCATTGTTTTGACTCTTTGACTCTACAGACAGAAGACAGCTCTTATTTTAATATAGTAATAATTATTTATTTGTATAATAATAATGTATTTTATTTAGTTGAAAAGACTATGTACTTTGGCTTTGAATCTCAAAAAGAACTGGTGATATACAGAGAGACAGTCTGTATAGCTTAAATCCTGATACTGCAGATGTAGATCTTAAAGCACTTCTGTGAGTCATATTTTCTACAGTGAATTGATTTATGTACCTTTCAGTGTTTTTTTGTCTACGTGACATATTTGAGGTGTTGCTCATGTATTTGTCTTATTAAAGAATACAGAGTCATTGGACACTGTATAGAACCAGTGTGAACAGACCCAAACTCATCCTGTGTGGTGTCTGAGAGAAAATTTGGACTTTTTAGATGAATGTAATGCTCTATTAAATATCTGACAAATTACATTGTCTCATTACTTTTGACTGTAGGGCAGGGCCAGTGACTGACTACACACTTCATATATGTGTATGTAAAATGCACAAGACAGTGTCAGAGTGATGGAAACAGCTGTTTTACTAGTTGGTATTACATGCAAATAGACTAAAATGGAAATGAGATCATTATTTATTCCTTTGGACTAACACTCTCACAAACACACACACACTGGACCAGTGGATCTGTAAAGAGCTCAGCTTCTATGAGTCTGCCCTCTTGAGCTAAAAGAAATAAAAAAGAAACAAACTCAAGGGGAATATTCTCTTAGGATGTTTCAAGTCTCTTATTGTTTGTACTTGTTTTGTTTATTCGTTTGTTGACTTATCTGTTCATTTCATTATTGTTCTCCTTTTTTCTTTTATTTCCCAGTAGTGATTAAAGTTCTAAATGGTTTCAACTTTTCTTTTGATCTCATTTAAAGAAAGAATAAACAAGAAAATAAAAGCCCTTGAAGTTCTTTAAACAATAAAACATTCTCTTTTTACTTATGCCACCATATCAGCACAGCACTAGTTAATCTGCCGTACATGCAATGAGAGCATAAAACCTTCATGTGCATTCCAGTGTATTGTATGCGCTTGGTCTTCATTATTTGTTTGTAAGACACAACTAACACACATTCAGCTCCTCTACCTCCTCGTTCAGACCCACTGCTTGAAATAGAATGTCATTTTCTTTTTTCTGCTTTGATGAAGACGTACTGTGTAAATAGGGTTTGACTGTCTTGGTAATCATTCCCATTGAGTTCAGGGTGCTCTACATAAATAGGTTCTAATTTTTGAGAGGTGTGCATTTCTTAGAATATTTTCTGGACCCTAGTCTGGAGAAAGAAACACAGGTTGTAATGAACTTGCTGAACAAGATTCCAACTAACAATTTGCGGTGTAACATTTCCCTAACATTTCCTTTAAGTAACAAACATTATTTTAATGTTATTTTGAATGTTCTAGGAAA
Organism: Chromobotia macracanthus; assembly: GCA_036877525.1. Taxonomy (NCBI): domain Eukaryota; kingdom Metazoa; phylum Chordata; class Actinopteri; order Cypriniformes; family Botiidae; genus Chromobotia; species Chromobotia macracanthus. The sequence continues at coordinate 103,817 of JAZGTH010000136.1, forward strand.
ATGTTCCATTATTTTTGACATTGTATTATTGTTATTGCTGGGTCATAAGAATGTTATTGAAACATTTTTTTAAATTCTGTAATGTTTTTAAAATGTTCCACTAACAATATAATATGTAACGTTAAAAAGTTATCCTAACTTTGCGGCAAGAATGTTATTGGTTAATTTTGAGAAAACGTTTTTAGAGAATGTTAGCCAGCCTTTTGAGAACGTTCCGTTAGCTGGGATGTTTTTCCAGCTATGGTCTAACAATTTCCCACATGAGCATAAATGCGAGGTTGAGTCTGGCATTTTTCTGAGATATTTATGTGCATGTTACATCTATAACATCTATAGGTGACGTGTACCACATCTATTTCTGACAATTTGTTTTAGTTTACTTTACAAGGAGCAACAAGAAAATCTCTCTTCATCTTTGTGTCATCTTCCATTAAATATAAGTCAAATCAGCATTTAATTTTATTATTGATCCTGCACATGTTAATCAAATGTTGATGGCTAAAATTACAGAAAAAAACACACAGTATCTAGTCTATCAAAAATACAATGTGGTCAAATGTGCTGATACTGAACATTTACACTCCTGGAGAGCAAAGGACCTCGATGCACAACCCCGAACAATGAAAGCCATTATGATTACAGCACAATGATAAGATCAGTTAAAGCAGCGATAATACCGATTTCTCTTCCTTGTTTTTATGACATTTTCATTTTGTCTCTTAATCCACGTCCTATGGGCAGTAATTAAAGCACGTGCTTGGTGAGCTCTTTCCTGGAGTGAGGGAGTATTACATTCTGACCTTTCCAGATAAGAATCCACAAGCAGGATTTGTAGTGCCGTACTTCAAGTGGTGCTTCTGAAGATGCCAAAATTGATTTATTCCCATTACTGGGTCTGTGGTGTTTAGAGACACTCTGTTCTCTGTTAGTCTCAGGTAATTTGCTTAACTCCACATGCGTATTGATGGGTCACAACTTTAGTTTTCATTTGTATTGTTGTAAGGTCATGTGTAGGAACTGTGAACTTAGTGTAGAGACTTTTGATTATAAAATTACAGTGCAACCAGTGCTGACTAAGATGGTCTAACTTTGTAATGTACCCAATATGCAGTTGTTTTTGTACTGTTTTTTTAAGTGCTTTAAATAAAAAAATCTTAATCTTAATTATTCATTAAACAATGTAACAAACTAAAAACAGCAAGAAACATTTTTTGTTGCTAACCAGTTGATGCCTGTAATTGCACATTTGCAAAATTTCCTTTTTTTAATGAAAAAGTCTTTTCAAGGGCTGGTTTACTCAGCTGGTTTACCACAGTAACCCTCCCATGAAAGTAACTACTTGATCACAGTAATTTGGAGTTGTATTTTGTTGTCCACAATACAGTGAGGTGCGTCTTCGTGCCAGTAAATAAAATGTGCTTCTCCAGCTGGAACACGTTACAAAGACAATAAGAAATTTACCACAGTTAAGGACTTTTCACCAAGGAGTTGTTTTATTTCTACAAACTCCATCGTCTCTATAACGCTTTACTAATTTGTTTTGACTTTCTTGAATAGCTTTGAGCAGGAGAGTGACTTTAACATGACCCTGCTCCAGTGCCAAGCTCACTTTTCTCCTGCATGATTTGCTCATACAAATGAAATGTGTGGTTTGGGTGACAACAGAACCCCTCACGTTTAAACAGAGCGTTGTGTGGAATTCCAAAGGGTTCTGAAGTCACCCCGCCAACGTTTGTGAAGCGATTCAATTCAGATGGAATTCATTTCAACAAACCTCCCCTCCTCACATGAACTAAGAGTGACAAAGAGCTTTTGAGCAACAAGGGAATTAATAGAAGGTGGTAAAAGGCAAAAGAATAAGGGAAAGGAAAATAGATTTTGATTGACAAACATAGGATGCAATTAGCAGAGAGTCTGGGTGGGTAAGCGAGAGGGAGAGAGAGCGAGAGCAGTGATGTGGATCCGTGCTCTGTTGGTGAAGGGCTACAGTGGTGGGTAATGCTGACTGGAGACTCATGTGTCTTCTGCCATATGGTCTTCTCATAGCTCTGCTCCATTCCTGGGCCCACAGCTATGCACAAGCTGCACTGTTTCAAGTGGAGGTTATACACAAAAAAAACACACACCATCTGACTGATGTTTTGCATCCTGATATATCAAAACAATTTGAGCATCTGAGGTATCGCCCGTTTTTCCCCAGGGGAATCTTGACAGAGTCAGCCGAGCAGTTGTTAAAGAAATCGAGAAGAAACTCAATTAAAAACTACGCCAATGAAAAAGGCTTTCACTAAATGGAATGTGATTTCATTTATTTTGAATCCAATGTGTTATTAATGACCTGGGAGTTTTTGTTTACACTATAGAGCTCAGTGTAAATAATAAAGTTCTGTGTCTGTGGTTGTTGGTGGGGTCAGGGTGAGGCCTGCAGTAAGGTTTTGTCCTGTTTTACCTTTGGATCTGTGTAATTGTTGAGCTGACCTGCTAACAGGAAGTCCATCCTTCCTCCCTTTTTTAGAGCATTACTGCAGGCTTTGTGCCAGTGATGGATGGGTAGTTAGTTTAAAGTCAGGGGTCGATGCTGGGCAAGGTGTGATCTAAACAGAGGCCTTTGCCTTTAAGCCCTTAGCCCCTTTCTCTCATTAACACACAGCCAGGGTTTGGCCTACATCCCGCAACTCAGCTATAACTTTAGTACATTTCTAAAGATGGCAGCAATATTTTGACCAGTCGGTCTGTAAACGCTGTTTTACATCAATGTTATTACAAGTAATTAAACAATTAATCTTGCTACTTAGCAAAAACTATAATAATTAACTTAAAAAACTTTCGCTTTTTAATATCACAGGTATTGCTGTTGTTTTTTTTATTTTACAAATGTTGTTGACTGCATGTGTCAAGCAGAACCATTCAACATTTTTTTATTTTTAAATTTATGATTTCCCTGCAAAAATGAAATTTGAAATTTTCTTGAAATTTATGAAAAATGTTATGATTATTTTATGAAATAATGAAAAACAGAAAGGAAATAATAGATAATACAGGGTAAATTGTGAGACATTAAAAAAACATAAAAAAAGATATAGAAAGCAAAACCGCTAAAACAAATATTTAGTCTGACCTCCCAAGGTTGATGATCAACATTTGCTGAACATTAAGCACTTCCTTTTGCTGAAAATGTGTTGATGAAGAAACAATGACATAATTTGCACCCTGTTTGTGGAAAGGGTGTAACCCTGTATAGTAGCTCTCATATAGCCACATTACAGAGTAAACATGGCTGTCCATCTCTACAAAGACACTGATTGGGATGTGTCCATCTGGCTTTGATGTTTGTTTAGGTATATATCAGTTATCAGAAGTATCGCTTTCTCCCTCCGTTCTCGCGCTTGCAGTTACATCCAGTTCATTCATTGAAGCAGAAAATATTGCTGTCTAGATATTTGTCCTGGGGCTGATATAGAGGGCATTGTCTTGGGACTAACTCAGGCCTCTGAGCTCATAGCTGTGCATGGCAGCTGCAAAGTGTGCTTTGTTATGTGTCTAAGGATTGGGGTTCGAGACCTTGCTTTTTCTTGAAATACTAGGCAGATCAGAGACGCATATGTTCTAAGGGGAGCAGGGGTCGACGCTTCACTGTCCAATTTTTCTCCATTATTTATTTATTTTTATTCCCATGTTTTGTATCTTTTCTTCCTGCTACATGATTTCCAGGCCAGACCCTGAGACTGCCCTGCAGTGTACGCGGGCCCCAGGGGCTTTCCTCTCTCCTATTGTTCTCATTATCCAAAACACTGTATTTAACCTACAAACATTTAAAGTAAAACTGGGAACAGCTGTCACATTAGAGGGAGACAGCGCTGGCAGTAATAACCAGAATACTGTAATTGAAGCCGTGATGTAATGTAAACGCAGGCAGAATAAACAATAGACTCACTTTTGTTTGTTTTTCAGGGCCGTTAAACAGTAGTGAGTTTTCCCTCAAGATAACTAGCACAGTTACTCCACACAGCAGCACACTTGGATGTTGTACAGGAAGTGGAAGTCTGTTTGCTAGTGTTGATGCTGTTGCTGTGTCACTCTTTCTTGTGTGCTCAGTTTCTCTCCGCCTGATGCTTTTTGTCTTTCATTCTCTGCAGTCTCCTAAACTGTGGCAGAAGGTTAGTGTCATATTGTGTTGTAGCGTTTAGTGGAGGAGTATGTTAGCATGGGGGGGTGGGGGGGGTGGGTAGGCATGTTACAGCTGAGAGCACAAGGAGGCCGTGCTAAGAGTTGGTCCCTAAGTAGCAATGCCACGGTTCCGGCTGGGCTCCACCCATCATGTATGTATTTGTAAACGGGTTAAATTTGGATGTGGGGGAGCCCTAAAATCTGATGTTGATCCTGGTGCCATAGTCAAGACGCCCCATCCTTAAAATGCATAAATAATGTTAAATCTCTTTTAATAGAATATATAGTTATATTTTGTTTAAATAATTATTATGTGCTATTATTATATATTATATACACACCAATAAACAAACTGGAACATGCGTGAAATGTAATAGGTTATTTTTCATTGTCATTTTTATTCTAGCATAGTTTAACCCCATTTTATGCATATAACTAAAAGGATATAGGTCTATCTGAAATTACAGTGAGTATGAGCTCAGCTTAGCATCTATTGAATCCATTCCAGTCAAGAATCTCCATTTGCACTGACAGCCTGAAGAAATATGGCCTTTTAATTGGTGAATCATGATATGTTGTAGTAGCCATGATTGCCACCAAAGTGAAACAGTGAGATTATTAGCCATCCCGCAATGTATTATGATCTACAGGGCTGTGTGTGTGTGGAGAGACCATTTCACCTCAGCAGGAAAACAACAACACTGTCCTTATTAGTCATACTTCACTAGCTGTCAGCGGCCTCAAAGGCGACTCGTGATTAAGAATGAACATGCCGCACATGTTCAGGACTGTCTCGTGTTTGGTGTCACGAGTGAAATGTTTGGTTATTTGTGTGCTTTATTGGCAGAGCAGCTTTGAGAGGAAAAACACAGTTTTAAAGTATTTGTTAATTTTCATATTGCAGCAGAGAGAGAGGGGCAGAAATGATAACCGGAAATGAATCTGTGAATTCTCAGCTTCATAATTCCGTGGAAAAAATGGAGAATAAAACCTCCATTACAGAGGGAATTGAAGCTCTTTGTTCTTTAGCATTCACTTTTCCATATATTTCCCAGGACAGTGTCGGAGATCTGCTGGGCCGGAGTTACCCAGATGAGACAAACAGGAATTAAAACGCCATATGCTTGGAAATGTTACCTCTGCTCAGGTGCCTCTACAATTTTTATCAGTGTAAAGAAGGGAAGAGTCATTTTCATCCTGCACGTTTGTTTATATTTTCCATCTTGCTCTTTGTCATTTCCATTGGGTTTCCACAGATTCTTGTAGTGTGATGCTAATTCCTGTAGGATGATGGTAATATGGCAACAGTAGATGATTTTAGTTTAGCAACCCAAGTAGAGGTTCCGCCATATATGGATATGACTCGTTATGTTTAGGAAATGCAAAGAAATGCCAGTGTTTTGACCATTTCTACTCAAAAATCTTCTCCCCAACGGGCCCTAAGAGATCCAGTCTGAATGAGTTCATACTGACAGGTTTCAGCAGGGTTAGGTGGCTGGGAGTTTGGGAGCCCTGCTTTGATTTGTAAAGACGATGAGATGTTTCTTATTTGGAAGCCCAGCTCAATCTCAATCTATCGCCGCATTAGAGGTGCTGTTCCCCTATGCCCCACCTAGCTCAGTTAATTGTGTGTTTTCAACCCACTGTCGGGGGCTAATTTAACTATAGATTGAAATGAAACAGCCCTGGCCTCACATTTTCTGGCAATCAAGACTCCAATTTGACTGTGTTTTCTCAGCAGACATTAATGATTCCAAAGCTAATACTCATTGTTTGAGGTGACATAGCAGCCCTGGCATTTACTTAACCTTTTGTCTTATGTACAAGTCTGAGTCAATGCAGAATCTACTCTTAATTAATATCTTTTCTTCTCTCTGCCAACATTCATTTCTTGAATATTCAGGGACAGTCAAAGTAGACAATGGCAGATAATTCAAAGATAAAGGACGCCAGGAACATTTTATTTAATAAAAAAAATTAAAAACTTGTTTCTTTCTTTTATATTTTTTTATGAGATTTGTCAGGCATAATTAACATTCAGAGCAGTCTTGGTTACTGTAAAATAACACTAACAAAGGAACAGACTGGGTCACCTTAAAACTTAAACTAGTTTGGGAATCAACCAACCAAAGTGCATTTTTTGTAATTAAACAAAAAAATCTATTCTATAAATTTTTCTATAAATTGGTGCTATAAAAATAATCTATCTATTAATAATTGTAGTCAGCAATGCAATAAACAACAAAAAATGTGAAGGTGCCATTTTATGTAAAGTGTGGCTCTGTTCAGTTTCTGCCAGGGTTGCTCTGATTTCTGACATTAACAGACGTTCTGGTCTTTGGTTTTGAGTCTAGTGAGAGTTAAACATTTCAGTCAGGTTAGAAGGTTTTGAGAGCTGTCCTTATGAGCTTTGCCAGTGATGTAATATTGTAGTATAAACACAGCACTAAACACTGACAGTATAGCAGCAATCTCTGAAGGCTTAAATGCTTTCTTATTTTGAAATTTGCAAAGGTCTTGTTTATACAAACTTGATATGTATTTCTTTCATTTCAACTCATTTTGTAGGAGACTACCCACTCTCTCTCCCTCTTTCTCTCTTTCTCTCCATCCTTCTTCCCTTTCCAGATAGGCCCCTCTGTGTATATTATCCAACATACACACGTGCATGGGTGTTTGAAAAAGGGTGACAGAAATCATTTATTATTCTGCGATATTCAGAACAAATAAGGTTATGAGGCAGCACAGCCAGCACAGGGCCTTGAGCTCAGAGGCTATTTGATTTGTCACAGGCCTGTTTTATGTCTCTTGCTCTCTCTGTCTCTCTCACTATCTCTCTCAGTGAATGTTCCCAGCTGAACTCAGCTGAGGTCAGTGTCCGGTCAAATGCAGTCTTGCCAGTGTTGTCTGTGTGGGGGGGCAGATGAAGTGGTCAGTGGTGTGACAGTTAGTGGGGAATCTGACAACCCCGACTCCAGTGTGGATTAAAGGTGAGGAGAGCAAAAAGAGAGAGAGAGCCGTATGTGTGTGCAGTGCTATGAAGCATGGAGCTAGAGAAAGGGCTGGTCTGCCTGCATTGAACACATTCAGTGTGTTGTCTAGCTGCGCCCGAGTCAGATCAGTGATACATTTAGTGTGTGTAATCTCACATAAGGCCATCAGAGATTAAAATGGCGGGATAATTACGGCAGTGCAGGAGATTCCCGCTGTGTTTGCATACACGCATGGGATTTGTAAGCTGTGCATTAGCCGCACTGTGTGGGACACCACTGAGAAGGTAATTCAGGAAGAAAATTCTGCTGGATTCTCTCTCCCGATATCATTACCAGTCCTATATGCTCTATCACGTCCGCGCATAGCTAACCCCGTGCTGTAGATGAACACCATAGCAATTAATTGTTCTGGGTTTGGTTTTATAGCTTGTTCGTTGACCGAAGCTCAGGGAATGGTTTGTTCTAGCCATCGGTATCTAAATTAAATTGTCTTTATCTCTTGCTAGTAAAAAAGGGAAAAGGGGGAGAAAAATTAATTTGTTAGATCAAAAAATATTTAATTTTTCAACACATCAAACAAACTTTTATTCAGTCAGGGTGTACAGCGGCAGTCCTTTTTTCTTAATTAAGAAAGCATTCTATTATTAAACCAGATGAAAAGAAACATCAATTCAAACAGTACAGTCATGTTCCACTACTACTAATCTTTTGGTAATTATTTTTTAATTGAATCTTTTGAACACAAAAGCCCCGAGCAGATGCTTGTATTACTTGAATCCCTCATCACACCCCAGTTCTACATGTGCAAAGATGATGCTCCTCCGTGTGTGAGCAAAGGAAAGAGAGAAGTTGAAGAAAAAGAGAAGAATTAAAAACTAGAGGATGGAGAAGGGGTGGGGAGTGGAGCGACCGACCCAGTGGCATTCTGAAGAGTTGAAAACTTCTGCATAAACGAAAAGCTCAGCAGTGAAAGTTCTTTAGATGATCACAAACACCGTACACGCACAGGGCCGCACTGTTATTTTGCTGATACGTACGGTATTTTTAAAAATGGAGAGAGGCAGTCTGAACTGAACAAAGATCTGTGTGATTTTACCCCACGTACCCCTCCCAAACCTCGCTGCTTCTAGCCAGAAAAATGGCTGGACAAGCACTGCCTTCCAACTTTTAGTTTAATGGAATGCTGATTCGTGGAAGTTCCTATGATAAATCTTAAGGGAAACATGCTTTAAAAAAGTATTAGCGGAACCTGGTGCAAAGTTAGAAAGGCTTTGGGAGGAAGAGGGAAAAAAGATGTTAAAGAATGGCAAAGCTTGATTTTTTTGACAGTTGATATGCTCCCTGTGTGGAAATTTGTGAAGTACATTCTAAGACTCTTCAAAGTACTTAAGAAGGTTGGTGGAGATGCAAAGAGGGGCTTATGAGACAGGGCTGTATGTGTCTGGACAGTTCTAAAGAGACATCCTTAAAGAGTATGCAGGAACGCGAGTGGCAATCAAACCCAGCCCGGTGCCAGATAAACCTGGGAAATCACATTAAACACGCATTATGCATGTGGCTACAAGATGGCTTCTGCATCAGCTCAGACGCTCACCGCATCAAACGCTTTTAGCATCATTTCTGACAAACATGATTTACTATATCACCTTCTTAAATACACACACTTACACAAGTGTGTCGACACAAATCGATGCAGAATGTGGAAATATCTCATATCCATGCTGTAATAATTGCATGGCAACAATGTCCAATACTTTCTTTAGAAGCTCAGCATGTTGCTGGAGCAGCCAAGTGTCTGTTGGCAGATTAAAGGTCAGTATAAAACCAGAGACAGATGTGTCCCTGTGTCCTCCAATCAGGCTCTTCAGCATCAAAAAAACACTGTTGTCGTATCTTTAACAGCCTTAGGTGCATTCTTTTTCAAAATGAGGGACCTTCTTTAAAAGCCAATGTTGGTTAAAGAGGCTTTCCTTTATGTAAGTAGAAACAAGAAGAGAGGAATTGAAACATAAGGCTAGAGAGAAAAAGTCACTGAGTGATTTCTTAGCAGAAAGATGATGATAAATAAACAATTACATGAATAACCTTCTGAAAAGTCACCTGTCCTCCATAAGGAGGCTGCAGACAGCTTGTCAAGGGAAATTAAAGGTTTGTCACCATCATCCACACACAGATCCAGCAGAATGGAGATCTTTGAAAATGGAAGTGCTTTTGAGAATACGAAAAAGGTTTCTATTTAGAATGAAAATGGATGCAGCCGATGGTTTGCAGCCTTTAAAGAAGTGCATCTACGTTAGAAGAGCAAAGTGTGAGAAACCTCCCCAAACTATTTCTTTGTCAAATGTGATTTTAATCAGTGGTGTGTGATGGAATGTTAAATTCTATCCCCCATCTGTGTTTGAATTCAAATTTGTGTTTCATTTAGTTTCTGGGTTTTATGACATATGGATCACCATGTACATTACATTATGATCTAACAATAAGCTACCATAACCTTGTTTGTTTATTAAAGTTTGTTTCTTAAACATGTTTTACATTGCTTCATATTAATAAGTCACTTTTTTTACCATTAGTCAACAAATCAGTAAATAATGGTAACAGGCAAAGAAACACATGTGCAGCCAAGCTGAGTGGTTGTTAATAACTGGCTCACTCACATTTGTTCCCCCTCAAATTATTGTCTGATGTTGCGGTTTGGCAGTGTTACGTTCGATAAATGAGTCATTTACACTGTTTGATCTCATTTTAAAATATTTGTTTTATTTTTATACTGTCTCTTTTTTCATCTTTTTCTCTTTTTTTCATACAGTCTCTTTTTTCAATTTATGAGGGTGCACCCCTCTATGTCCACAGAGTAAACACCCCTGATTTTAATAGATAACCATAGCAGTTTATCATCATTCAACAACAGCAGAACTCAATCAATACTCTCCAATATTTCATTTCAGGTTGGAATTTTAGCCTTAAAGGTATTACTGAGCGTAAACAGAAGAGGACTTCTATTGCATTCACAATGGGGGAGTTTTGGCACATGGTTCACACTGAGAAAAGAGGCCACATGCACAGGTTGAGTGGGCAGGTGCTGGGGTTTTGTTCAGGCTCCAGGTGTGCCTGTTTGGATCAGCAGTATGGTAACTCTTCGCACAGGTCCTTAAGATAAAGTGTTAGCCCCCAGATCACTCAGTCTATGAAAACACAGCATGTGAGATGAGCTTTTGCTGTTACTCCGACTTATTTGGGGTTATTACAGTGGCTGTTTTTATTGCAAATAAACAGCTCTGAGCCACTCATAGAGTTGCATTTGAGCTGTCTATTGAATTACATGGTTCTTGGAGTGTTATTTCCTGTCAAGAAAGGCAATTTTTACACACTGTATGATTTAGCTGGTTGCTGAATTGCTGTGTTTTATTTATAAGTATGAGCTAGACCTATTCAGTAGTTTTGTTGTACGGAAAACAGAATAACAAATAAACAACACTAATCAACTACAAGGGAAAGTCAGCTTGGAACAAAGGCGTCTTTGGTCTTCTTTCATTTAATATCTTACCATAGTAACCTTGAAGAAAAAATTATTCCGCCAGAACTGGTGTATTGAGCTCCACATAAGAATAAAAGTGTCCTCAGTCTCTCGGGGTACAGTTTACTGCTTAGGGAAATCATTTCATATGACTTTAAATCTGAATTCAATGTTATTTTGACCCAAAATGAGGAGATTTACAAATCTGTCAATTATTACTTGTACTAGTAATACAAGATGGGTTTAGGTCTTTGTGAAACACAATTTGTAAGAGGTTTCATGGCACATTTTAACATCCCTCCTTTTGTATGTCAAATCTAAATGAAAAATGGCACAGAGATGGCACACTTTATTCTACAACATGACCACTTACAGTTTATTTAAAATTGACTTTAAATGCAAACAGGCAGAACTCTGGATACCTCAATCGTTTTTGTGGAGAAACCCTTTTCTTCAAATTTCACACTGTGTATTGTGCTTGGATAAAAATGGAGGGAGAGAAAGGAAAAAAAATCAATAGTGAAGACATTGCTGGAGGCGTACATATTACATTTTGCATAAAAGTCAGACCTAATTTGGCTTTGATCATCATTCCCAAAGATGACTCACTGGAGCCACTATCATTAGCCAATCCTGGGAAAACCCAGACACTGTAAGAGACCAAAGTCTTAGAATCGCACTGTATGACTCTTTGGCTCTGTGTTTGTGAATACTGCTTTCTGCACGGTGACTGAAAGGACACCATGATGTTTATTAGTGTGGACACAAAAAGACCTCCTAGAACCACAGCAGAACAAAACGTATAGGACCATTGTGACAGGCTTATCTTATAGAGAGATAGTATTATGCATTTTCAAGTGTTATCAGATGTGATTGGTCTTTTATGCTTAATTCATTAGGATTAAAACAGTACATTTTTTTTATATCTTGTGATAAAACATTCAATCTGTGTTCATCAGCCTTTGAGCTAAACAATATCCATTTCAACAAGAATTAGTTTAAAACAAAGCCAAAGTACATCTTCTCTTTTGTTTAGGAAAAGATAACTCCAAAACTTGCTAAAAGAACTCGCCCCTTGATTTTTATCGCTATTGTTATAACAGTTTTTGTATAGTCAATCCGAATCAGATCAAGAGACTTTGGTTCATAGTTATAAAAGTGTGTTGAATAATTTTCAAGATTACTTTGCTTAGCTGCAGCCTCTGATTGAAAATCACATTAGGAGAGAACGTGAATATTATTAATAGATTAAGGAGCGTCACAGGGAGAGAAAAAGGAAGAATTTGTCTTCACTTCGACACACAGTGCCATTGTTCCTGGGACATTTAGAAGTCACTTCATTATTAATAATTCTCAGATCTAATAGTTCTTTTTTTAAATCACACAGCTGTCAGATGTTCCTTGTAAAGATGAACACTACAATGCTGCTGCTCTCATATGCAAACCTTTACGAACATTTTCACAGGCTTGTAATTGTGGTGTGATTTTTAAACATTGCAAGGCTGTGTTTGACGTTCTATTGTGGTTACGGGACCACACTGTGGTGATATATGCCCACGAACCCAGGCAGGCTGTTACCGAACACCCATACACTGCTAATAACACAAGGTGACCATTGAAAGATGTGCTCATGGAAGCCTGAGGCAGATGTTGAGGCTTCATGGGTTTCTCCTCCTCCACGCTTGGCCTCAGAAAACGAGACATCAGTGTCAAAACTGACAAGAAATGTGCTTATTTAGAGAGTTTTCCAGGATGTCTGAGGTAAAGAATGCTGTGGAATGGGACGCTTAGCCTTAATAGTCTAGACTGGGTATATTACACAAAGACACACTGGTGTGGTGCTGAGGTGTAACTTTATAGGAAAACATGTGAAGCAGTCTTAAATATCCCGTCCAGATTTGGCCTCCATGTCCACACACATGAAAGAAGCAATAAGATGCCATCACGAGAAAGGGTTATTATTATTTAAACCAGACCTCGGCACTGTTTTTACTGGAGATCGAATCAAACTTGTGGATGCTGTGGCATATCATCTAAGTGAACAGAAATAGGCTGCTGTTTCACCTGGCAACGTGTTAAAAGTTGCTTGAAGACATCTATATAGATCAACACTTAGTTTTTGAGGGAAAGCTGTTAAGTATGACTGTGGAATATTCTTAGATATAGGAACATTCATACTTCTTAGAATATTCTAAATGTACTAATTATATACTGTCTCTTACGTACAGTATACAAAGCTGGTGATTGAATTCGAATGCAGCCATGTGGAAGCACAGCTCCATAATGAGGAGATTTATTAGAACATCTTTCATGAAAGTGCTTCTTATTAGAGTCAGCCACAATGACAGAGAATTGTTCACAGACATGACAAAGAAGAAGAAATACATTTAGCTACAATAGGCCCTGGATCTTACTTGGAGAGTTGCATTAATTCCAAAAATTGTTTAAAAATTACACAAGGTGTCAGACGAGACGAGAAAAGAACATTTCAGCTTCATCAAGAGCTTCATCAAAAAGCTAATGTGAGAAAATGAATGATCTCCCTCTGGTTATTTTTCTCTTTGTGTTATCAGTCTCCACTGTTCAGCTCAAGGTCACAGATGTGCTGCTATCCAGTCAGTTCTAACTATGATAGAGGAAGGACCGCTCACGTTTTAATTGTGTTTTAATTTACTTGTGCTTGTTTAATTACTTGTAGATTTGCATAGCAACTCCATTACTAATTTCAGGTCTGAAGTGTCACTCAAAGTTCTAAAGAAAGTCTCATGTTTGAGACTCTTTGAAACATGACTCTCATTGGCTGCAGCCTGTGAATATTCACTGGCATCTTTTTGTGTAATGTAGTGTTATTACTCTTCTCAGCTGGGTTGAAAGTGAACATTTTATGAAAAGGTATGTTTGACAAGATGGCTTTTGATGCAGGGCTCAACCATCACAGGAACCACAGTCTTGCTAGGATCAAGCAGGGAAATTAAAGTGATACTACATTTAATAGCATTGTAGTCATTTCCCAGATTTTTTTTAGTGATTAGTGCATTGTTGTCACATGAGGGAGATTGCGGTGCCGCTTTGAATTAATATATGAAAGATTTGCATTGCAAATAAAATATAAACATATATATATATATATATATAAAAACTTATTTTTACTAATGCATAATCAGACTATTGAAATGCACTAAAAAAAATCCTGACATTTAGTATTTGTATTAGTATTTCCTACATTTGGAAGCAAAACTTACTATCACTTTTAGTTACGCGTTTTATAAATAGTTTACCAGACTATATGGATATATATTTCTAGACCTGTTTTTCCCCATATAGAAAATCTATACATCTATTTTCTTGGTTTGTAGCAGTATGTGGTGAGGTGATCTCAGTACAGTAGTGCAGAAGAAAAGCAGAGCCGTTGCCTGAATATCAGGGTTCACTACAATAGAGGCTTAAGAAAGACTCTTCACACACACCGCACCTCAGGGAATTGTTAAATGATTGGCCCTGCACTTAATTCAATCACTTAGCGCTTTCTTTCTCTTTCTGTCTCTCTATCGCTCTCTCTCTCTCTCCTTCTCTCTCTCTCTTCTCCTCATTGATCATGGTCATGGAAAAGTGATATTTTGCATATCTGGTTAAGTGCTCTTAACAACCTCAGCCCGTGCGATGTTAAAAATTAATAAATAATAAAAAGGGGTGGGGGTGATCTTGTCAGGGAAGTAATTTGCTTCTCTTGAACCAATGATGGCTTGCACTTTATGTAAATTGGTGTCTAGGGACAACAAAATCCCTCTTAATACACATGCAGGCTTCATAACAAAACGCAGTGATGAGGAAGGGCGAGCGGTGCAAGGGAAGGAGGAGAGGTGATAAATAGTGACTCTTGCTCTCTGTTCACCGAGTTGTTTGACTGGCACTATCAAAAGATGTGGTGACATGCTTTGTCCGTATATTTTGGAGTTGCATTATTTCAGAGCAACAATGTGTAATTTATGATTTTAAAACCAACACTATACAAATAACAAAATCTTGAATTAAATGACCTTGCCATCATGGGGTGCTGTGTGTGTTTGTGTGTGGTCCAGGTATTCACTACATTATGCGGACCAAATGTCCCCATCACTTTCTGGGGACATTTTGTAGGCTGCCATGAGGAAACAAGCTTATAAATCACACAGAATTATCTTTTCTGAAAATTTAAAAGAGCAGAAGATTTTCTCTGAGGTCTGGGGTAGGGCTAGTGTAGTGGGATAGAGTATACAGTTTGTACATTACAAAAAACATTACATCTATGGAATGTTCTCATGAAACAAAAACCCAACGTGTGTGTGTGTGTGTGTGTGTGTGAGAGAGAGAGAGAGAGAGAGAGAGAGAGAGAGAAATTGTTAGTGCTCAGTAGTGTCACAGTCAGAGGTTACATGCTGGGTTTGATGCTGACAGCCGGCAGCCGAGGAGTGCTGTGTTCACGCCATCCATAACTCTGAGAGAGTAAGACAGGATGTCTTCTTGTGCCACCACATGGCAATATCACATAGCACCCTGACCACCGGTTATCTGCATCAGGATTATGCCTAATTCACTGTGCCATTTAAATTTGAATCAAGGCAGCAAACTGAATGCAGAATTATCATTTCAATTCAATGTAATTTGCATTAAATT
Organism: Chromobotia macracanthus; assembly: GCA_036877525.1. Taxonomy (NCBI): domain Eukaryota; kingdom Metazoa; phylum Chordata; class Actinopteri; order Cypriniformes; family Botiidae; genus Chromobotia; species Chromobotia macracanthus. Next base: position 119,147 of record JAZGTH010000136.1, read on the forward strand.
ATAAAAAATGTAAATAACTACATTGTTTATATTCATGTTATCATATACACCACTGATAATGCCAAAACATTTAGTTAAATTTAAAATCAGTATTGAAAATCACACCTATTGAAATAATTTAAATTTAACAAATTATTATTTTTATGGGCTATGGTGTAAGTGAACGTCATTTCCCAGAATAATCTAATACTTATATTACTAATACTAATACTTATTGTGTTTTATTAACCAATTAAAAGTTTGATGTTAATATTCATTTTTAAAGAGTTCTGAAAATGTTTTATTAACACTGTAGGTTAGTTTGGAAAAATGTCTAATCAATTGATAAAATATATCCTACATTTCAAAAAAACCAAATAGGTATAATAATTAAAAAATACTAATTATTTTTGTTTTATTGCAAAACTTATATATAACTTGTATAGTTTTAAAAATTATTAAATTCAGAGTTTTACCCATCCCTGGTAATGTAAATGCGTTGAAATTTCAACTGACAACCACCTTTGCCATGCTCTCCAGCAGAGCCCTGTACTCCTAGAGTAACCAAGACAAGAGTCGCACTCAGAGATTTATGAAGGACCACAGAAATGTGTGTCATCATTATGGAGGGAGGTGAAGGAACTGTAGTGTTTTATCATGGTAATCCCATGCGTTATTTGTGTGAACCTTATTTCTGTGAAGCACGCATGAGTCCCCTGTGTAGGTCTGCACGTGTCTTTCATGTGGCACCATAGACATCGTCCTCCATACACAAGCCCTTTTGTATTGTTTTATTATTTATGCATGGGGCCACAGCTTTTGGGAGGGGGGGGTGAGGAGTAATTCATTTTCAGTCTCTGCCACATCCTAAGCAGACGATCAGTTCCAACATTTTTCATCACAGATAAAAAATAAAGAATGACGAAAGGAAGAAAAGAATGCAAAAAAACGATAAGGCGCTGGGAGTTCGCAGTATGTGCGTTCTGGAGCAGATGGAGATTAAAAGAGTAAGAAACGAATGAAATAAAACAAAAAAAGAAAAACAATGCAAAGTCAAGCCAGTGCAGAATTTTTGTTTTCAGAATCTCGAAGCCTATTAAATATAGATTTAACTTTTGGCATCTAAAAGGGAAGGGATCTGGAGAATTCTTGCAGGCAATGAGGTGCTTGTTGTAGCACTTACTCTACCCTGTGTATTGTGTGTGTGTGTGTGTGTGTGTGTGTGTGTGTGTGTGTGTGTGTGTGTGTGTGTGTGTGTGTGTGTGCTGGTGAACAGCTGCCAAATATGAACTGTGCTTGTACACCCATGCTGTGTGGAAAGTTGTTCATGATTGAAGAGAGTAAAACACACACACTCTCACAGAACAAGAGTGTCTATTTTTGTCTCTCTTTTATGGTTTGCAGGATGCATGTGTTTGTCACTTGAGACTGCAGCTCAGTATATAACTGCATAATAAAGCACAATCAGCAAATTGTAAATATAGCAGGTGAAAATGGGAATATTACTGTTGTTAATTCCTTGTTGACAGTCTGCAGAAAATACAATATTATCATTATTAGTAAATTCCCTCTAGAAATTGTGTGACTTCAGTATTTAAACTAATTAATCATATTTTGTAGAAGTATTGTAAGTTCAAATGTAAAATTGATTTATTTTCTAAAGATTCTGATGCTCATATTTATTTTAACATTCATGGCACATTCAAGGTGGCAAAGATTGGATTTTGAATTAGAACTGAGAAACTCAATTTGTCCTTTCATCACGTTATCCTCACATTGTGTGTCTGTTCTTAAGAAAGACAGGAAGAGAAAAAAACGAGTGAAAGTAAAATGGGAGCTGTCAGGAGAGAGGCAGGGGTTGATTTGTGCTGAAAAGTAAAACAAAAGAGTTCAGTAATGGCCGAGCTCAGAGCAGCTGATTATCCGCTGTCTTGTCAAGATAATACCATAGATCAGAGGTATTTCTTTATTCAAATGATATGCCTGCATCTGCACTCAATTGAAGGCCATCCGCTCTCAGCTAGCGGGCGGACGACATTGAACACCCCTCCCCGGGTCAAACACGCTGCCTTTGGCTTGCCGTAAGTGTAGAGAAAGCTAAAGCAAAACTGATATGGCGATAATGCCCTGTCTTTGTCCTCTATGTCAGTCCAAAGCACTTCCGCACTCCGAACTGACAGAGTACTCGAACCCGAGAGCGGTGAATTAAGACTGCAGCTCTCTCACCCAATCAGGGTCACAATGCTGTTATAAAATCCTGCAGCTCAAGCACATGGGAGCTGGATCAAATACTAACAGTTAAACCAGAAACATATGGTATAGTGCGGTAATCACGAGTCGTGTCTGAGTGCTCGTATGGCCGTATATCGCGAAAATGAGGGGGTTCGTTTAGTCCCATTGTTTTATCTTTAAGCCATATGTTCATTATACCTTCATTTACAGGACAATTTAGGATAGATATTCAGTTGTTGACTCCAGAGATAATGAAAAGCATGTTCTATTTACAATTAATATCAAATTTATCGCACATGCAACTTCCCCATTGTATTTTTTTAATCACAGATTTTTTGCAAATAGCGTTATATGTAAAAATGCATCATTTATGCAAAGTGTTTCAACTGAGTTCATAAAACATCTTTATTGTCTTAAACTTGTAGACATTATACCAGATGCTGGACTTTTAAGTAATAATTCCCAGCTTTTAAGACAAAAAGCCTGACTTTAACTACATGCTGCAGTCCTACATTAGCACTGGGTTACCAGCTAAGTGTCACACATGTCGGTGGGCTGAACTGATCGCCTACTTCTTGTCCTTTAGAAATGTACAGTAAATGAAAATAAGGAGTTAAAAATGTCTTACTGTTTCAAGCAGCAGTCAGTTCCTCCCTCGTGCTATGCGATGTAGCATTACACACTTTCTGTGCTGCATGGCAATTTGTTGGACTATAGATTTCTGCTTTATGGTCGTACCTGAGGCATTTTGTCCTGGAGGATTTAACCTTTAGAGATGCACAGATGAAGAGAGTGCTTTTATTTTGCATGAGCCATGTCTCCTCAGGGATTTCAAACCATTTACTTAGATGAGCCTGGTAATGCCATGCAAATATAATTTAATTCAAAGTTAATTCTGCTGCATTACTTTTTAATAAAGAAATTATAATTTATAATCTCCCTGCACTTGAATCTGTTTCTGCTGTGTAGTGGTTTGTTGTGAAGGGGAATGTTATTCCACACTAAATCCTTACTGGTAAATTAAACAAATTAAATGTTGTGGCTTATTATGATGTGGAATGAACTGCACCCATATAGTTCAGTGTGAACTGATGCCAAGTATACTGTAGTGGTCCTGTAGCTCAATTGGTGGAACATTGCTTTACCAGCACAAAGGTTGTGGCTTCGATTCCCAGGGAACACATGTACTGATTAACTGTATACCTTGAATGCATTGTAAGTCACTTTGGATAAAAGCATCTACCAAATGCATAAATATAAATGTACTGCAGCCTTGTATATAGTGACTATTTCTGGTCAGTGTATTTAATTTAAATGGAAAAGGGTAGATTATTCCATTTAATGATTTATTTATGCTTATTGTACTTCATTTTGGTTCACTGTTATAGCACCTTCTGAATACATATGCAAGCTTTGTAAGTATCCAGCGGTCAGTGTGTGAATACATTAGTGCTCTATAATCTGCTCTGAAACTAACCTCCAGCACAGAGCCCAACTGTGTTGCATGCAAATACAGGTTTGGGTTCAGCTTTTATATTTGCATGATCATATGCAAATGTACTAATTAGCACATTGTCTGCTTTGCCTTAATAGTCAGCATTTCTGACAGCGTTTAACGAGGGTGTTTATTCTGCTCAGGGTCTGGATACTGGCAGAAAGACAGGAGTACCGATTTCCCCCGATCTGCCAATAAACATTACAGACTGTTTCCACTGTTATAGAGAAATATTATAACATCTCTCTCTTTACTTTTGTTTACACATCAGTATACCATAAATTATAGTCCAGATTACAGTCCATTTTTGAGTCATTTTTATAGTGAAATTCACTTGTAAATATTGCTAAATTTAATTGAATAGCCATATTTAAACTAAACAAATACACTGGGCTCAAACGATCACAAAAGAAGCACATTTTACTGGGACAAAGGATCAATATGAATGAGAATATTCCATATTCTCATTTCTCAGATATCAGAGGTGATTGGTTGATTAGACTTCTCACCCCATAGAGGATCTGTTTTAATAACTTCATAATGCTCAGTCATAGACTGAGATGGGTAAAACTCTTAGCAATTAGAATTGTAATAAGACTAATTAACAAAACGAAAACGAGAAAAAGGAAAGAAAAAAGTGGGGGTTTATAAGTAGCAGACAATGACAATCTCTATAATTAACATTTTCTCTTTTCAGGGGCCTTCACAGTCTCATAATTTATGCATGTCTTTGAGGCATCACAACATGTCTCATCATCATCCCCCCAGAACTCAAGGAAGCCGGGGGCAGAGTTTTTTGTTTCTTTTTTATGAATATCTATGTTAATTTCCTAAAAATCAATGCCCACAAAACTGCTTCAGGTTGCCGTTTTTGTAAATTATCAGTCAATGTCAAAAATATGCTGTAGAGATCAGTCAAACATATGCAAATATACACGTTGTGGAGAGGAAAAACATGCATCACACGCTGAGTCACCGCCAGGAGTGGGTGTGAGTATCACTGCTGTAGCGTTTAAGCATCAATTCATCAATAATTTGCAGAAACGGTTTTAGAGTGAGGCCGGTTTCCCAGTGCTGAGAATGTTCTGCTCAGTGCCTCAGGTCATTCTAGAAATGTCACTTAAGAAACCCTGAATACAGACCCAGCACCATATGGCTGGCACACATTAAAGTCTCACTCTCTCTCCCCCTTGTTCTCTCTTTCGTTCGTTTCACTTGCTCTAGTTCAGACTGTGTATATGTGTGTAAAGCGTGTAGCTGTTTTTTTTAAACCTGACATCCCATTGCTCTCAGCCAGGGCCTGTCACAGTTTGAGAGACGGCAGTGAAAGCAAAACCGAACAAAAAGGACAGCAGGTAGCAAAACATCCCCTGCAAGCAGAGCTAAAGCCACCGGGTTGCTTTGCTGGTGTTGCTGCCATATGGTAACCTCAGGCAAAGCAGGCTTTCTGTTTACCTGCTCTATACAGGGTCATGTCAGCTTAATTTCTGCTTAACCGCGACATGATTCTGGTGCCAACCTGTCCACATCATCCCCCCACAAGAGCCTCTGCCCCTCCGGAGGAAAGGATTGTGGGTGAGTCAGGGCACATGGGTTGATGAATACACCATTTTACAGCATGTCTTTTTTTTGGGTTGCTTTCATTATCAACTGACAATCCTCTGAATAAGTAACTATAACCATGCTCAGGGACAGTTTGTGTAAAACTCACAAATACCAGGTAAGATGCTGTAGCCAGTATAGCTGTTTTCTTGTACTGTCCCCTTATGTCAACATCTGTTTGACTTCTGAAATGAGAAGCCCCTACTATTTGGGTTTTTATTTATTTTATTTTCTCTAGTTTAATAAAAGGCAAATAAGACCTCATACCTTATACCTTTAACAGGTTTATGTTAAGTATACATTATATAAATAAATGCATTTATTTATTGACGCAATCAAATTAATGTCTTATTCATTTATACTTTTTAAACATTGTCTCCATTGCTTTTAAAATATATCCAAGTAATTTTTCATCCAGAAAGTATTCCATCCATTTCCATCAATCTGACCTATTCGAATCTACATATCTTGGAATCGAAGAGTAACTGTGTCCTCTTTTTCACTTGTATTTCATTGTGGTGGTCACTTTTGATCTCACTTTTGCATTCTCATATTTATTTTGTTTACTTTTAGTATTGTCTACTTTATTTTTTACCTAGCCTTTTCAGAGCCCCTGGTACAAACCTAAAACAGGATTTAATGTTTGAACTTGATAAAGTTACTTCCAGTAGGATGCTACAGAATCATTTCTTGTGTGTTCTTTTTATTTACATGAACTAGGCCTTAATTATGTCCAGTTTAGCTTAAAGGGTCACTGCAAATGCTGTCAAAGTGTTTGTGTCTGTGCATGTGCCTGTTTGGACATATCTGCCAAATGTCACATCAGTGAAGCCGTCAGCGAGTGAAAAGTCTTCTTATTGGGTCACACACAATCACAAGTGACCTTTCTTCCCTCTCTGATGCCCATGGCTCAACATAACATCAGCTCCCATCAGTCAGCGGTTCTGTGGTGTGAAAAATCCAATGGCATGTGACATGGCATCATCTCATCATTAGAACGGTTCTAGCTACAGCTACATTTAAGATGGCAGGACACTATCTACAGCCTGTGCCATGGTGCTTATTTTGTACTGAGATTCACAATGGGGATATTTGCTGTTCTTGGTCCAGTGGAATGAATGAGTGTTTTGGGGGCAGTTACCAATGGACATTACTTTGCTCTTCAGTTTTGATAATAAGAAAGTCATTAAGCAGATACATTTGTCCATTATAATACATTATAATACTTGTCCATATGGTATTACCATAAGGTATAATCTCCTTGAAGCAATCTGAGGTTGTGTGCTTTACTGAGGAGCCCAATGATAATAGCTTGTGAATTAACCCTTCTATGATTTGAACATACAATCTTTTAGTTACTACTAATAGATCACTGTCCATGTGGCCATGTCTTTTCTGAGACCTGTACTATTTTTTCTTTTCTGTGCAACCTCTATAAGGCTACACTGTCTCTCACTCATTTAGATCGTTCAGCATTTTGTATTTGTGTTTTTGCACTGTGATAGATGACCTTTACATTTGTCTGTTTCATTTATCTATCATCGTGGGTGAAAGCCTTATAATAAAACAATGTTTTATATTGTACTAGGCTTATTTAACACTGTATAGAGTTCTGCAGAGAGTCAGTCACTGGTGATCACCACCAGGTGCATGCAGGTTAGGAAAACTATTGGTCTAAAGCTTGGTGACATCATGCCAGTATTTGCCAAAACACTCTTACAAGCATTTAGATGTTGATTTCTCTTCCACTAAGAGAAGTTAAAATCATCTGACTTAAATGCTCTATTTTTTAAACTTCTCTGACCGCAGCCTCCTACTCTCATCTGAACCCTCTCACACAAGCCTCTTGTTCTACAAATGAAAAAGTGTTTTTACTTATAAATTAATATTAATTGGGTTAATTTCCATAATTGGATCAGGGGTAATGACATCAGGCAAATTGTACAAGTTGTAGGTGCTGAAATATCTTCCACATGCAGAGGCAGTAACAGGTGTCTGCCTGTGCCCACTGGCATCATGCCACACCACCCGCCATCTTGGCTTCTGCAGCCACCAAGCCTCCTGTCTATAATGGCTGGCTCTCAGCACCTCTAATTGATTTACTAATCTCTACAAAGTGCCCTGACAGAACTCGGCCTGTTTCGCATATATGTAACGAGTTTGATTTTACAGCTTCACACACTTGCTGTATGTACCTCACGCTGCCTTTTACACTTCCTGTCTGATCCTGTAATGTTGTGTAAGAATATGTGGTATTTGACAGAGGTATCTTGCATTGAAGGCTCTGGTCTTGCCATGTGTGAGAAGAAGATATGGTCAGAGGCCAAGCAATGTTCAGTCTCGGTGTGTGTGTGTTTACGCAGAGTGAAAGGTTGAGAGACCATGTCCCTTTAACGTCAGAAACGACAGGCTGACACACACCCACCCGCCCTTTTTCCATTTCAGATGCAAAGCCGGCAAGCGACGCATGCATATAGTCACAGCAGCAATCTCATCTATGTCCAATCTGTCATGGCATTGCTTTTCATTATTCTTATTTGGAGATAGGGAGTCATTTTTTATAGGCACTTGAGCTGCGGAGCGCGGCCGGCTGCTCTCTGGTCAGGCAGACGTGTCACTTTCCCTGCATGAATCTAGGTCAAGGCAAGAGAGAGAGAGAGGGAACACAACCAGGAGATGGAAAAGGGCTCACGGCATTTCTGAGAGGCAAATGAACTGATGAAATTATTGAAATTCGGCCTTGCCATAAGAGGGGGAGGGGAGAAAGCAGTGGTCACTCTTATCCCTTACCCACAACCAGTTTTTCTGTCACACACACACACAGCTACATTGCAGTGTGTGCTGATATGCATGCATAATCAGAATCTTTACCATGTAAAATGTTAAACATGCTGAAATCTACTTGGAGTGTGTGCTGCGGAATAGAAAGAGAGCCTCTGTAATAGCGATCACCTCTGTTGGGCGAGCAAGTCGCTGTTTTTGTGCTGGAATGATGTTGTCTTGGTTGCAGTCTGAATTTAACATACATACATCATCTGCATAAACACTCTCCAATATTCAGATGCAATGGCAGAGGTGGCCTTGCGATGTGTGTATGTGTGTGTTGCTTTCAGATGTCACTGTCAGGAGGCGGCAGGGGTGGGTTTAAGGTGACCTGCTTTAAATATAGACAGTGTCATGACAAGACACCACACTGAACTTATAAAGCACATTTGCATAACATCTATTTGTGTGTATGTGTGTTTTACTCTCTCTCTCTTATGTACATGGAGGACACTGATGCTCTTTTGTTTTTGATACTCCTTATGGTGAATGCAGAGAACAGCACGTTTAATTTAAATAAGGTCCATTAAAAGTGGGTATATGTTTGAAAAATATCCATTATATTAAAAAAACCAATACCTTTGTGTTACTCAGGTGAAGTAATTTCTCTAGCCGATCCAATATTCTTGTTCAGTTGAACATAAGTGTGAAAAAGAAATTTACTTTGGAAATATATTAATGTCTTTAAGAATATATTAACTTCTGTGATGTATTTGAAATGTATAAAACCCCAGCTATAGTTTTTCAAGCCCCTGAAAGTCTTAATGATAGTTAAAGACTATAAAAACCCATATGATTAAACAAAATGATCTTTTCTGTCATTACTCTTACATTAAATCTCACTAACTCTTTTTCTGTTAAGAATTTCATGTTTGTTTGTTTGTTTTTAAATGATATCTAACCGTATTTTGCTCTTCTATGCCTGTGGCCTTGGTCTTCATGTCTTATAGAAGCGTTTACTGGACAGAGGGCAGGTTCATTGAGCTTTCAGAGTTGTACAGCACTTCATATTGTATAACCAGTCAAGAGGAACGTACAGTATGCATACAGAACGTACAGAGTCCTTCTGCATGTAGCTTTAAAATGACCCATTCTGCTGTTTTTGTGTACTGTAGCTTCATGTTTGTTATGAAGAACATCCATTTCACAATTCATGCTATGCTTTGCTTAATAGTTTGTTCTGAATTTATCTTGAAGATATGAAGTGATCAGTGAAGTTTGTATACAGGCAGTATCACATTGCAGACTGCTTCACATAGAGAGCAGATTCAGTGCATTTGTTAGCATCTGAACACATTGTATCTAAATAGGGAAAAACTGTGCACCTCTGCAGTATAGTTTTTTAAGTGTGAAGGCTACACAATTTCTTTGACAGCATTTCTCTCTTGTGCGGCTTGGCCACAAATGTTGTATTTCCAAATGCAGAGGGACATGTCAGTGGCGGACCAGTCATGTGTGGGCACTGTCATTATGGATATGAAGTGTCATTTTTTCACACATTAGAATAATGAAGTCCAATAATAATGCTGGAAAGATTATGTACATTAAAGATGGCACAGTACTTTCATGGGTGTTAACAGTGCTAAACTGGTCTGTAAGAACAGCACCAGGTCAGGGATTACATATTACACATTTACAGCTCTGCTGACCATCATATTTCATTGAGATCTCACCACCACTAGCTTTCCTAAAGAAGACTGAGATCTGCTTTAAGTTTAAGTCTAAACACTGTCTAAATGCCTGATTCGGATTCATTGGCAGCAAGCCTGACAAATAAGGAACTAATTTCATTGCAAATCGTATTCACATATTTTTTCACTATTTCTTGCTTTCCTGCAAATATAAGACACAGTTCTAATTTCTGTTTGACAGCATGATTAAAATGCTTGCATTATATCATGCATTAAAACATATCAGTTTTCCATTAGTGATTAAAATGCTTGAATTATATCATGCATAAAAACATATCAGTTTTCCATTAGTGAACTGTAGAAAGGGAAAAAGCAGGGTGTTTAAAACACTTATCTGTTTTATAAATGTGTAGAGCACAAATATACAAAATTTTATAGACATCAACTTGACCTCAATTCCATTAACTCGTAAACTGAAGACCTAAAGTAGAGGAAGATCAGTCTTGTTAGCCTAACGTGAAGGTGAAGTTACATGTGCAAAGGGTCAAAATTGACTTTATTTTTTCTGGACACACACATGCACACCTGCGTTATGGTGAATTATTCATGAAAATTCATTGTGACTTCAATATACTGACACACATGCTCTGTTTGTCCAGAGAAAATGAGTAATGATGTTTAAATGGTGTGTCTTGCAGTATAGTGTATTACACTGTACTGTAATGCATATCCAGGGGCCAAAATGAACACTTAATAAAAAGGAGCCAGTGGCCAGTAATTTTACAAGGAACTGCAGGAAAATACACGGCTTAAATTGAATTGTAAGAAAACCGTTGTCTTTATATATTTAGCATAAGCATTTTGAACTTGAACAAGCTATTTTTTTAATAGTTCCATTCTCAAAAGGACAAAAATACATGTTTTGTGTATTAAAAAAATAATAAATAGTTGTTTCATGGCCATTCATAAATATACCTAGTAAATTGTTTTCAATTTCTTTACAGTTTTACTACTTTAATTTTGGACCCCATGCATAACCCATTGAAAACTGCAGGCAATGTATATTAGTTTGTGGCTATTATAGCGTCACACTCTTGACCATTTAAAATGTTGCACACATTGTCTCTTTTCGGCTCTCTTAGTCTCTCACTCTCGCTCACCTCCATAAAAGGAGATCTTCCTGTCACCAGCAGCCTGAACAGGCCCAGTCGCCATTTATCCCTCTATCACCTCCCTCTCTTGTCCATTTCATCCCTCTCTTCTTCCACATCCCTCTTTCCTTCCCACCCTCCCTCCATCCTTTCCATTCCCGGCCTGTCATCAATCTCTCTAAAATGACAGCCGACAGATGTTAGCCTTTGCAAAGATCAAATCCATGGCTGGAGGGCTGCTCACTGTGGAGAAGGGTAGCCACTGAGACGCAGGGTTGCAGCGGTGGCACCAGCACACACACACGCTCGTCGCCACCCGGCCTCTGTGTCTGTCTAGGTCTTGATTGCCCTCACACACACACCTCACCAGAACTGATGCTTAAATGTGTTGTGACATGAAGGCAGGGTGGCATAGAGACAGGGCTGTCAGGATGGGCGGCTGGAGGGGACAGTCATCCTAACTAAGCTGTGTTGAACTTCAGGAATGAAGCAATATTGATTTTTTTTGTACTATGACTTTCTATCACAGTGTGTTTTTATGGTGTTTGTGCAACTGTTATATGCAAAGCTGATTCATGTAATGTATGAGGGTTTACACGTTTAATTGTATGTATGCCCTGTTCACCAGTAGCAGACGTTAAGCGATTCTCATCTATGGGTTCATACTCATACAGTTTACCTGTCTAGGGCAGTTAGCTGCAGGCCTGTGTGAGTGTTTATATGACAGCAGGTCTTTGTCATATATGTCATTTGAGCTGTGATGACTCAGATGGGTCAGACAGAGGCCCTCTGATGACCACATCTCCTCCAGGCCACCGGCCTTCAGGTCAGTCCACATCAACAACACTGTCTGACAGTGTGCGTGTGTCTGACCTAGCTGTACTTTTGTGAAGAAAATAACTGAAAAATATCCTTAGACATTACCTGAATCTGAGGAAAACTCATTTTGGAATGTTCTCATAAAAAGGGAAATTCATTCATAAAGAGAATAAATAATACCCTTATCTAGCTTGGCATCTATGGGCACCTTTACCTTCCTTGGGTAGAGTTGTAAAAGATTTGAATAATGACAGAATCGTTTTGTGGATGATGTGTATTTTAATTTTAAAATGAGATTAGACTGTTCCTATTAGACAGTTACTGTAGATAAACAAGTAGTTCTACATATGCAAATGTCTTTTCTCTCTGCTCTGTATAGGGTGTCTACTTCATTAAGCTGTGCTTTCATGACAGACAGTGCCAGAGTTTGACTGTGTTCTAGTGAATGATGAGTTTGATTCATGTATTTTTATGACCTGAAACATTATCAATGACAGTTTGACAGACATGATGCTGCCTTCCAAATGACTGCAGAGGACAGGCTGCTATCAAATAATGACCATTTATTTAGCATCCCGCAAAGCATTTATAGAAGACCCAGCTAACAATTTTAGGTTACAAGAATGTTTCTGTAACGTTTCCATTAATGTTAAAAATGTTAAATGTTATTTTGAATGTTCTAGGAATGTTCAAAACGTGAAATTTTTTAGATGTTGTATTAATGTTATTGCTTGGTTATAGGAACATTATAGGAACATTATTCATTATTCAAGTCTGTAACATTTTGAAAATGTTCCACTAACAACTTAAGAATGAAGTTTTGATATATGATGTATATGTAACGTTAAAAAGTTCTACTACTGCTACTGCAAGAACATTTTTGATAACATTGAGAGAACTTTTAGAGAATGTTAGCCAACATTCTTAAAATGCTTCCTGTTAGCTGGGAGATTCCAGAATTAAGACATGTTTGGATGTGCCTGGGCTCTCCTGAAGGTTGTGCTTGACTGGTATAGAACATTCTTCACAATGGTTGGTGCTACTAAGAAAAGATTCAATCATTCTCACACACATACACAGGATGCATTAGCACTGTTCTTGAAGCCGGACAGGTCTGTACAGGACAGAGAGGAAAGTTTCAGGAATGCTGAGTCCTTACACTGGTATGAGTGCTGGACCTGTGTAACACAGCACATGTAGACTAGTAGCAGTCATGCATTGTGCATTCACACTAACACTTTCTGCTGTGTTAAGGTGCTGTGGCCTTTTCTATACAGAAAGTGACTTTTAGGTCACTAAAGTACTTTTAGGTCAGCCTAAAATTACAAAATGTTATAAGAAATGGTTGATTGAGAAGTGTTACAAATCATTATAAAATCTAATATACATGAGGTAGTAGAACATATTTACATCTAAATGATTATTTATCTACACAGAATGGAGCCCAAAGTGTGGATTTAAACTATTTAGTCTGGATTCAGATTTACTGTATGGAAGTGCTGTTTGCGTGCTGGTCACTGTATAAGGAACTTGCTCCATTACTTTGTTGCTTTGTTGTACAAACAATCATGTTGATAAATAGATTTACAATGCATTTTCAATGTGTTTTGTGCTGAGTTCAGCGTGCTATGCATGACAAAAATGGGCTCATTGCCCGACTTTACTTGAAGCACTGTCAGCGCTTCTGCTGTACTGAAGCTAGGCAGAGAGCAGCCCTGCTCAGGTGGGCAACGTGAACATTGTAACCTGTTAATATAGATGCTTTGAATAAATACACACTGCTTAAGTGTGTGGTGTGAAACAAGCCCTAAAGAAAACACAGAGGAATAGGTAAAAAAAAGGTGGTGAGCATGATTTCACAGAGTACAACATTCCTTGATCAACATCCTTGTTTGTCCTGGATGAACATTCTTATCAACCAATCAGGTTTTAGGGATAAGTTTAAGTTTAATGTTAGAGTTAGTATTAAGGCTTGCACACCAATATTCTTAAACTATCTTTCCTCCACCTCTGATTTTTAGGGTGTAGGTATCAGACTAAAGGTTGGGGTAGGGTAAGTACTAAGTTTATTTAACAGGAATGTTGTCCCAGGGCAAACACAGATGCTTACTGAGGAACACATCATTACTGGCAAAATCATAGAGACCAGAAAAGGACATTGTGTGCAGGTGCTGGAGTGTCTTCACATTTCTTACTTTGAATTCCATGTTGGACCATGTAGGGGTGGGAAGGTGGTGGAGTGGAACTGAGGGTGTGATGACAGGGGCTGGATTTACTTCAGCAGGGGGGCAAAAGACAAAAGGGGCAGTTCTTCCCAGCAGATGTCACTAACAAGCAAGTGTTGTTGTGTCTACAGCCCAGGGCAGTAGAGACAGGCAGACCCATATGCTGCTAGTAAACACAGATAACTTTGGAAGATAGAAGTAAAAAAAACTCCCTAATAACACGCATTCCAAATGCATGCTACCCCAAGAGCAAACCAAATCAAACATACAGCCTTTCAGCACCAACACTCACACTGTCCAGAGTCACAGTAACAATAAGACTCCCCTATAGCCTGTGACACACAGCACCTGCATATGCTGTGTTTTGGCCATGGTTTGTGTTTAAACCTTCTGTCTGGTTTCAGCTCTCTGTGGTCTGTATTGACCCACATGTGAACGTCCTGGTGATGTTATCATGGAGAAGGTTAGGCCAAGTGCAGGAAAGGAAGGAGGAACACATGGGACTAAATATTGATTGAGCTCTGACATTGATTTAGCTCTGCTTGATTCACAATACCAGGCCACTGTATGCATATAAATCCATATGTGTCCATCCCAAAAGAAGTCTCTCTCTCTCCCCCTTTCTCTCTGCCTCTCTCACTCCTTGAGATGGAAGAGGAATAAGGGGAGGCCCCTTTAGCCTCTACCCTTTTGTTTACTGTTGTTCTTTTGTTTCTTTTCATCGTTAATCCTCGGGCCCTGGCCAGGGAATGTCATGTTGGTCTCTCACACTTTCTCTCCTTTTCCCTCCCACCCCCTTACTATTTTTTCTTTCATCTCATGTGAGCTAACCTTGAGGAAATGTTTGTTGCTCAGATATTGCTCTTAGATTGCTGATGCAGATTGTGTTGTTTCATTTAAGCATCAACCTTGTCTCAGTGTTTTCTCATAAAATCCCCTGGGATAATAAAACACAAAATAGTTTAGCCCAAATATATGTGTATGCAGAAGATTGTGATGAGAAATGGTTGACTTCATATTAAAATGTCATTCTTTGAATGGATAATCTGAGCACATTGTGATTGTCATTGCTGAGATCTCTTCTAAATCTATAGAGGTCACACTAGTGAGAGTATTGAAACTCAGTTTCCCCTCCATCTAATCTTATTGCTGTCTTGGAGAAATAATTGAGATTGGTGATTTTTCTTCTGGCAAAGCTTGTCATCAGTGGCCTTGTCACTCTAAAATGTTACAAAATCTACTAATCAGTTGTTGAACTAGTTGATCACCGTTACCCATTCTTAGTATTTATTACCTTTCTAACACTAAGATATCAGATGGTCTTTTCTCATTGTGTCTCTTGTTGTTCCTAACAGCATAACCCCAGTGAGTTAGGGGGATTCAAGAAATCTTGGAAAGGAGGGGGCGTGGTCACGAATGCAGGCAATGGGGAAGGGTGGGGGGCATTTAGCGGGTTAAGTTCAAGGGCAGGGGCTGGAAACACAGACTCATAAACAAGCCGAATGGTATGTGAGCAATAAAGACACAAAGGTTAGCATGGCGGTGTGCTGTACAATAAACAGCCCACATTACTTGCTTTGTTTATACAGATAAAGAATCCACTGTAAAATCTCTGGATGGCGGATGTAACGCTCAACTTCTTCGAGGACAAACGGTAAGGATGGGGGCCCAGGGGTGTGGGGCGGCAGTATGAGGGGTTTATGAGGTGCTCTAAGAAATGCTACGGAAAAAAAACACAAATCGTTACTAATGACATTTACAAGCGCAAGAAAGCATTGTACACAGTGCTTCACATGCACTTTGCTAAAATGAAGGGATAGGAGAGAGAGAAAACAAAGGCACAGAGTTGTTTTAATGGAGTGCTACATCACTTTTTAGTGGAGTAATGGAAGGGTAAGTGGGACTGTTCTCCTTTTTTGTGGACCTGCAGACAAATATGTCTGTGCCGTTTTTCTCTGAAAAAACATAAAGAGACTGAGGGGTCAAATAAACAAACACGCACCAACACTCACATTCCCCCAAACAACTCCTGATATGATCTACAGGTCTCAGGAAACAATCACACCACTTACAGGAAGTTTGGCAATTTTAACTCTGGGTTCTTTTGATTCACAAACATATAACTGCAAACAGCTTATTACATGAATATTGAAATCAAGAAAATCAGTTTTTTTATGGTGGGAGGTGCATAAAATGGAAAGAGAGAGGGAGAGAAAGAGAGAAAGAAAGAAAGAAGGAAAGAAAACTATGAAGGTTAAGAAGTTCCTCAGTTTTCTTTCTCACTCTTTCACTGTCAGTGTTGCTGTGTTGACAGTCCGGGTGTGAACGCGGCTCCAAGGCCTCAATCATTCAACACTGAAGTCATTTATAACGAAAGCATTTTCATCAAAACACTCATATTGCTTTCATACCAGCATGTTGTGATTTAAAAGCAGGCAGAGCTTTGCCGGGTCAGGTCAGGTTTCTCCTGGCAGTGGAAGTTAATAAGTGTCCAGTGTATACACTAATAAGGTGTCAGGGTTCATTTTAGCCTGCCGGAGTGCACGCCTGCTCCCAGCTGCCCTCTCTGCACATATGGTGCACTGCTATCAAGATGGTTGCCATGCCAGCCAGGGAGATTTGCATGTGTGTTATCTATTTAAATAAATTCTCAGGGTTTATAAGCGCTATAATGCATCTTGGCTGGGCTCAGCTCATTGCTAATTTATAGGCAGTCTTCTGTGTCTGGGGCTGATGACACCATCTGAAGCATGTAGTCTAGACGACATTGAACCCACTGTCCGTGGGGTAATTGTTTTATGCAAATGAAAAAATCCAAGGGTGACATGTTCCTTGTGCATCCATGTAATTTGATTGAGGTGTGCTAAGACTGCTGCCAGCCCGGTATGCCTTTACTTTATTATTATTGTTATTATGGTGATTATGATTGTGTGCAGGCTGGCTGGCAGGCAGAGGGTTGGGTTCTGCTGTTGGCTGGATAGAGAGTGAAGGATCTCAGAGCCCTGGGGTTGCATCTCCTCACAGCCTTTGTGTCACAGATAATGCATGTACACACGTGTACTGCAGGATATATGCAGGCTTTTTCTGCTATAGTCATAGCTTGATGGATTTTTCCAATATTACATGGTTTTGTTTTCCTGCCAGTGACAACTGGCAAGACCAATGCCAATGAAAAATTTATAACAACACACAGTAGTGATTCAGTGTGTCTTCTTAAGTAAATTCAGTGTCAAGTGTTCTCTATGTTAAAGAGGAAAGTTAAAGAGGGAATCAGGGGCCTCTGTTGGCCCTGGCACAGTGTCCTTCACACATGCAGGGCTGATTGTGTGGCATTTATACAGTGGTTTGTGTGTTGAGGGGAGCAGAAAAACAGCATACCACAAAATAATCATAACAGATTGTTATAAACATTGTTATCATTACTCATCCTTGTGTCTTTCACAAGCTATATGAAAGAAGTCAGGCAGAATCCATGAGGTGCTTCTTTTCTTATGATGAAGTTGGGATTTCCAAACACTATAAAGAACTATAAAAACATCATAATGTTTTACCCTAAGGCTTACACCTTTAGTCTTTGTATAGTATATCAAAAGTCTTCCAAAGACATGATAGTCTTGTGTGACAGTCCAATATGTATGTTTTAGAATATGCACATTTCATTTTATTTATTAACATATCTAAGTAATTAATGACAGAATTATTTAATTTTTGGCTAAAATATCTCTTAAAGCTAAATTATATGTATCATTCATTCTTTAATTTTTCTATACTTTTATATTTCTTTTTTGTACTTCACAGCAATAGATCCACTGCAATACAACCCATGTACTGATGCAGCCAAGATTGCTTTTAACACTTTTTCAGTTCCTGGTGTCAGAGCAGAGAGTGACAGTGTGGCTGTTTTATGGGTGAGGTGACCGTGTTTCTATCGGTGGAGGTGAGGAATGGCTGGGCCGCTTGGTGCCTCCTCCTGACCTTTCATGCTGCCCTGCTCTGCATACTCGTCTGACTAATAATGACCCCTTTAATTATCAGAACCAAGTGCATGCAGCAGCCCAGACTCTCATAAATCTGAGCTGGAGACAGCCTGAACCAAGGACACCTCTCCCCACTTCCACCCCAGGTACACTGCGAGCAAGCAGGACTGAAAATAACTACACAGCTAACAGTTTTAGGTTGTAAGAACATTTTCCTAACTTTTCTATTAAGTAGCAAATGCTTTCAAATGTTTTTTGAATGTTCTAGGAACGTTTAAAAAGTCCAGACGTTTCATTAGCGGTATTGCATAGTACATTATTCAGACATTTTTTGTTAATTCTGTGAAATTTAAATGGCTGCATTCTAGTTTGTCGCATCTGTGGCAAGATAGAGCTTATCCCCTTGATCTGCACTTTCTATCCATAGTCCTGACTAGGACACATAGCATCACACATCTAGCGCTCGTCTTTCTCTTTGTCTCTGTTTGGCTTTCTGTTATTCACATGGGGGAAATCACATTGTATTCACATGACAGTGAGGTTCATCACTGCAGAGCATGACCCCGTTGTCTGGGAGAGAAAGCTCTTTGTTTGGACGACAGGCGTTTCAGTGATGCTCTATTGTCAGAGAGACAGGACTTTAAGAAGAAAGGCCATTAATGTGAACAGGGGGCTGGCAGGATCAGCTCTTCTGAAGGCTTCTCATTTTAACATGCACAGACACCATTAATTACTGTTTAGGTCAGACGAGGAACACTGAACATGAGACCAAACTTTAGGACGAACTAGGAGCTAAGATAAGTGTGATTCAACAGTAATTATCAAATGCAATTAAATTATTTATAAATTACGTATGTCATTTCTAAATTAAATACAATTGAAATATAATATTATATAATATACATTATTATTACTAAAATATCTAACATATATGAAATATAGTATTATATTACATAAAATATATTATATGAAAAAGCAGTAACATTATATAACATTTTATAAGCATTAATAACAATATGTAAAGATGCAAGTGGTGATCATCTTGTCCAGATTGTTTTATTGCTGTTATTGTTGTTGTCATTAGTGTTATAAGGTAATAAGTGAGATGTACTGAGTCAAATTGCTTTGTAATTTGTACATTAAGACTGTAATGAATTTCCTGTCAGAAGTATATATGTCTTCATTAAGCACTTAAGAATGGTCTTTAGTCCATTAGTCTCGAGAGGCCAGTTCTACCTCTAATAACTCAGTGTGACAGAATACTTAAACACACACATATACAGGGAGATGGATGGATGGATAGGTAGATAGACAGATGACAGACATTATCTGTAACACGTAATGTATCTACTTACAGAGCAAGAAATATACATAATATCTACACAAAATCATATAAACAAACAGGTAGACAAATGCACTGCTGCCAGTGTTATCTAGAAAAGAATTAGAGAAGAGAGAGAAGTGTAACAGTCCATGTTTTAAATTTAATTTCATGCTGGATTTGCAATGCTCATCTGAATTGCATGTGAGCTGATTGTAATGGTGCTTCTGCCTCGGCCCCCTGAGAGGGACCAAAGATCCCACTGTGCATCACGGCATAGGAGATGGCATTTCTCACAAGGTCATGGTGAACCCCAACCCCGCCCAGCTGACCCTGAGAGGTCACTCTGTTCAGCCTACCATGACGGTCAGGACTACAAATGCATACTTGCACACAGACAAAGTAAGAAATCTGCACACACTGTCTAATGGGGATATAAACTCAGCATGTTTATTTTTAGGAAATATTCTGGAGTGTAGCTTGTCCACTTATTACATACTAATGAAGCTCTTCCCATAAGTTGATTTATCACTGGTCTCAGCTCACAAATGTCTGATTTATTAGTGGCTTAAACTCTGTGTATTCTGTTTAAAAGAACTCCACTCACTAACTCTGTGACTGGATGAGTTATTTGTTTATTTAGGGCTTAGGGCAGTATTTAAGGGCAGTAGAATAAGGACAATTTCTTTCTGTCTCTCTGTCCAGGTTAGACTCAAACATTGATTCCCGTGAGCCAGCAGTCCTGAGCATTGGCACCTACTGTTTTACAGCTTTAAAGTGATTAGTAATACCAGTGGTGTTTAACAAATCCTAAGGACTGTTGGCACACTGTGAGACAGGACACCACCCAGAAATTGTGACATCATGCACATCTCACATATGTATATCGCAGTATGCATATCGCAATGATTTGCAATAACTGAATGATTTTAATACTTCAAAAGTGTATGTATAGTCAGTTTAGGATGATGCACATAGTGGAGAGACTGCTATCAGAGGTTGTAAAGATGCTTTCTATCCAGAAAGAATGTGAAGTATATTTGTTTGTCATATAATCTTCAGTTTTTAAATATTGCATAATATATCATGTATTGCATCATTTAGCCAATTATCGTCTATTGCTTTTTCCTCAGTATCATGCAGCCGTTGTATCCATTATGTTGTTTTGACCAGTTTAATCCTCTCTTAAATCCTTTTCTCTTTATTTGGCCTGTTCAGTGCAAAAATATTTTATCTTTATCTTTCTAGATTTGTGTCTTTTAGAATGCTTAAATTTGGTTGGCAAGTTAGCGCTGGAGATTTGAATTTTTAACTACTCAGTAAACATCTGACCGTGATATAAATGAAAAGGAAGCAATTATGTGATCCCAGAATGGCATTACATTCTAAAATCTTTTCTTTTAATGATGAGGAAGCACATGGGCTGGCAAAGGCTTCTGCAGCATCTTTACACTTCGGCTTTGCCATGTCAGTCAGCCAGCATCTCCAGTCAGCTGTGCAGGTGACTCAATAATCAACAATTCAAGCGTGTGATGCATTGTTTCCTGCCATCATGATTCTGTGTAAATATATTTAGACCAACATTGTACAGCATTGAACAAGTCTGTAAATGCACAATATATGCAGGTAAGGCTCATGTTTGATGCAGATTGTATGTGGAAGGACTCCAATAACTAATAACACTGTGAGGCTGTCTGTGTTCTGTATACTAGTGGGTAATATCAGAGTTATGGATGACAGGAGGCAAAAATAGAAACCAAAGTTAGAAAAGAGTGAGGAGAGACAAAGTGAGGGGTGTGGCCAGCCTGTAAGTGACAGGCATGAATAACGGGACTGTGGGGTGGGACAGGTTGGCCTCCTGGTGACCCTCTGACCAGTGTGTGGATTCAACACGGCTAGGTAAACACACTGCTGGCCTTGTCAGGGAAGAGATCCCAGCGCTGGCTTATATCAAGCACACACATCTAACCAACATTACCAGAGAAAGAAAAACATCAGGAAACTACATGGATCATTATTGCATTTAAAGGAAATTAGGATATTTTATTTTTAATGTTTTCACCTCATGTATTTCAGTGGGTGCATTGGAGTTGCTTTCTGAATGTATTTACATTAAGGTGCTCAACAGTTTAAAAGTAGCATTTTTCATTTAAGAAGTACACACATTGAGAACATTGAGAGAACATTTCATGGACAGTTATATGTGTACTATGATAATATTTATTACAACATACCCCTAAATCGTACCCTCACACAAACCTGCATAGTAGATTTAAAGCACAACAAGATTTTGCTGCTTTGAGCCTTTCTGATAGTGAGGACCACTTCAGATCCCAGCTAACAGGGAACATTCTTAAACCATTGGCTAACACTCTCTAAAAGTTCTTTCAGAGTTGTCATTGTAGTAAGCATTCCCTTTCATTCTTTCTCTGAAATAATAACACCACCCTACAAGGGGATTATTATGTTTTAGCAAGAGAAGCTTGCTGTAAATGTAATCCATTCTCCTCTGTTTTTCTCCATTGCTCCATCCATCTCTATTCTTGCATTTCACCTCCACTTTTTTATATCCTTTCTGTCTAGACATCTCCAAGCAGAGGTAAAGGAGGAAGGCCAATTACAGAGGTTACAAGCAGCACAGCAATTAAGGAAATGTACAGTTCAGCAGAGTTCAGGGATTAAAACGGCCGTCAAAATCGGAGAGCCCTGTAAAAGTATGACTCATAATTTTTGCACAGTAAAGCTGGAGCAAATGGCCATGTCTGTGATAAGGCGGTTTTTATATGTTGAGTGGGCCAGAGCCCGTGTGAAATAATTTACTTGTGCGACAGAGCCGTAAACAAGATTACATTAAGGTGATTGTTTAACCCTTTCTCATGTCATACATCTGCAAATTACTGACAGTGGCAGGTTTGAATGAGCCAGATAACAATGCTTTTGAAAGCACAAGCCATTTCAGAGGTTTAGACAACTCTTTGTTCTATGCACATGTGTCATTTCCATCCAGAATTAGGGAGTGTGGATGAACGCTTCGGCAGGGGAGGTGGACCTGGCGTTAACTGTCCTTAAAACCTTGAGACAACCAAGGGAGGATGCAGGTTGCGGATCTTAATTTCATCTGCTGCTCTAAACGGTTTCACAGCTTGCCGAGCGCATGACTCAGCATTCCGCACAGCCGTCCCATGACAGCAGCGAGATGTAGAGCTCCAGTAGCTTTCAGCTCCTTACAGAAAGGAGCTCTGTTAGATCCATTGACCTCTGCTGGACAAGGACTCTCTGTCTGCACATCTCCCCTCATGCTAGGAGAAAGAGGGGGAGGATGTCGAGGAGGAGGGAGACTGTAGGATGTCCTGGGAGAGGCTGGTGGACAGGATGATGTATTTGGGAGAGTGGAGCAGATGTCCTGTTGGGCTGGAGTGCGGCAGGGCTGGAGCACCGTGGCCTCATAAAGAGAGTATTCTGCCCCCTGACATCTCAGTCTTTCTCAGATATAGAACAGACACACTATGCCAAAAAGACACACACACACACACATACACTGTCTACAGCTTGATTAAGTTACAATTCAGGAGAAGAGGGGATATGGGAGTGTGTTTATTTTGCTGAAGTTTGCGTCAGGTTTGCCAGAGCGCTGTCTGCTTCTGCAACACCGCAGGCTGTTTGCTGCGAGGCAAGGTCAAAGGTCACATAGCTTCATGGGTGGGAGGCTGTGTGAAGAGTGACAGTAAGCTCACTGTATCTAGAGAAGATGATGTTGTCTGTATACACCTATTGTTTAATATTTGGAAGATTTCACTACATGTAAGCATATATTTCTTTATGGTCTCCCAAAATAACGGTAGTCAGAGTGTTAATATTAATAAATTAGTAGTATATACCATTATTTTGTAAGAAAAGACCAGCAATGAAAATAAAAATATGAAAACATTCAATAGAATTACAAAAAGTAGACATAGTTTGTTTTTGTATTACTGAACTTACAGTAATTTCTTTTTCAAATGTTTGTCGATGTACAGTACATACAGTGCGTGTTATGGAGACCCAAAACATTCTTTGTATTTAGTTATATTAATTTGTATATAGTATATATTTAGTTATATTTAGTTACTATACGTCAAGCTTAAAAAAATCATTATTTTGAAAAGTATATGAGGGCCTATAATTCATTTTTTATTTGTACCAAAGTAGCATGTTAAACTGGCAGCCCTACCAAAATATAAAAATATATAACTTTTCAACTCTGTATATGTGACTCTCTCCTCTCTGCCTGTAAACACTCTCTGTGTGCCAAGCAAAGGAGCTGTTACATGCTCCCATAAGGCCTCTCATTAGAAACAGTACTGTCTGGCAGGCTGGACCATAAACTTTAGAGAGGTCACCCACCCATTTTGTTCCTCTGGACTGTAAACAAATAGAAAGGTTAGTACTGTATCCATCTGCCAATGTCTTATCTCATTAGAAACAAAGGACACAGCAGTCATAGAAGTGCTGTCCTGAAAAATACCCCTAGATTGCCTTTCTGTGTGGCTTTACGCTGGTGTTGCATGTAATGTGTTGCTTGTATGTATGTGTATAAGAAAATGTTTGTATTTGGACACTCTTGTTAGAATTTTTTTTAGTATGATTATTCATACAACTGCATGGCATGGTATAATCCAATGATACATCATTTTGCATAAAAGTGAAGTGTGCCAATTCTCTTTCATTGCAACAACTGCAAAAATAATGTTTCATAATGTCCTGTCCTTGTCCTATCCATAAGACTTGCCATTGGTTGAGCCATGTCTGGTGTTAATTCTACTCGAGCTGCTTAAACAAACAAAATAAAGCTAAAGTGCAGCTAGTGGTGCCAAAATAACACTTTACAGGTGGCCTAGATGGCCTCTGTCATCTGATTGGCTCTTCATACATTCTGAATTACATTATAAATGCATGTTACCTAACAAATGATACCTGATCGCATTATGTGTTTAAATATGTCACATAACCTGTTTAATTGAAATGTAACTTCTCGCACATTGTAATAAGTAAAACTTCTTTATAGCCACAAGTGTTATGAAGATGCTCCACTAACCCTCTAATACAGTCACTGATGTAGTCAACCCCAGTGTACTCCTTTCCCCATTTTTACAGATTTTATTTAAAAATAAATACTGGCTTGTACTGGCTTGTACTGATTCACTTAGCTGTGCAGAGACACGCTCACATACAGTTGTACTTGTCACTTCTTTGGTAAGAACGGCTCACATAAAGACTGTGTCTCAGCTAAGTTTCTCTCTAGCTATGGATTCATTAGTTTTTGGCCTCCTGCTGCTTGTCTTCTGGTTTGCTGACTGCTAGTGGAAAAAGCCATTTAGCCCACTGAATGTCAAGGTTAGTGCACATTGTCCTTGTCATCAGTCTCTGCAGCAGAAGGTCAGGGATAAGCTTTCCTCAAATGGGCAGTGTCAAACAAAAGGGAGACTGACTTAACTGGCCCGGAGAAAGAAGACCTTCTCACTTAGTCGATAAACAATCCACTGGGCAAAAGCTCTCAGCACCTTTAACCCTTGCACAGCTGAGTTATGGTGAATTTACTAAACAGTTGTGCCACTTTTTGAGTGCAGAAACCTACATCTTACTAACTAACCACATACAGTTCATTTAAAACAGGCTGTAAATGCACTGAAATAGCCCTGCACCTTGAATATTTATTGAATTAAGACATTAAATGAATGAAATTAAGTGTTATTATTTATAGTGTAAACACACATTATTTGTATGTAAATTAGGCTCATTATTGATTGTCCTTTATTCACAAGGCTTAAACAATGTAGACAGTGCATGAAGATTGTTTTGGACACCATTCATTCCTAGTGATTTGCCCTGTGTGTGTATTTTGACTGTGTGTATTGGTCTGACTATTCATTTGGTCAGCCAAATAAAATAGTCATCTATGTAGTGTGGGAATTACATTCTAAATATGTAAATCCCTTTATTAAAGGGCTGTAAAAATCAGGTTCTGTTACAGAGAATACAACAGAGCAGAATGCCACTGGTGACAGGGTGAATACATTTCCCTCTATCAGTTCGATTAGGTAGAGAGACATGTGTCCGCCGCACCTCTGTCTAAACAGACATGGAAATGTCATCTCCCGTGTGGTAACGGCTTGCTCAGATCTCCCTCAGCCAAAGGCTCTGCAGGGAGACGTAACATATCATCCTAACTATCTATCAACAGCCAAAATGGCCAGAGACCACAATAGAAACTTTGGGCTGTCAAACAAGGTACATCACATACTCTGCTGGCCCTTTAAATGTCCAGTCAAACCTTTGAGTTTCATAAAACATGTTGTAGTGTCCATGTAACTCTAGTGGTGAAGATTTTCGGTTTTGATTTCCACACATACTGATAACACGTGTACCTTGAATACACCAAGTCACTTTAGATAAAAGCATCTGCCAAATGCATAAAAATGTAAAACATAAACAAATGCGTGATGCCTACTGGCTGTGGACCTTTTTGACCCCATCATTGTTATACGAGCAGTGTCATTTAATGTACTGCAGGCTGCAGAAAAACACTGTTCCCAAGGAATATCAAGCACTCCATGTCCCCTCATGCAGTAAAAGAAGTGCTGCTTTTTAATATATCTGGAGACTAATTAAGACGTATACCACCCCACAGTCATGCAGACACACGACTGTGTCCTTATATAAAACTAGTTTACTGTGGTTTATTCGTTTATTTCTGCATTTCTTTTACCTTAACAAGGTTTAGAAAGGGAGCAGATGGTGATGCAGTGTAAATAATTAAATGAAAAAAAGACCAAGTGGATGGGCAAGCATGTAAAAACAAACAAGCATGGTGATGATAATGTCTTCTCATTAAGATGAAGATATTAAAACTTCATCCAACCTGGGAGATAGTTTGCTCAAAAATTAGGATTCTTTTCAGTCGGTTTGCTTCCTCATATTGTTTTAAACCTTTATGACTTTCTTCTGTGTAACACTTGTGTGAGGAACAGGTATTTTGTTTTTCTCTGTAGTTTCTAAACCCTGGTGCACATATGCATATTGAAAAGGAAAGCTTAAAAAGTATACTCAACGTTTTACGCTTACATCATCAGATTTTGTGTTCCTTGGAAAACAACAAAGTAGATGATGACAGAATTTTCATTTTTGGGTACACTGTCCCTTTAATCGTTATACAGTTTAGAAACAGCAGTGATGTAACAATAACCAGTTTAAGTGGCATCATCAGATTTCTTCCTGTTGAGCCATCGGTGGTATGGGCTTGTCAGCATGCCCTTGGGAAGGTGTGTGAACACATAGGTCGTGGTAATCTCTGCTATCTCCGTGGCTTATTCTCCAGATCTCTCTAATGGTGCAACAGTGTCCACAGTGGCGGCAGTCATCTTAAACGGATAGAGGCAATTCCAGCAGCGGTCACGTAGTAGTGTATTCCCAGTGTCACCTTGTCATTTGGAGCCTGTTTGTGCAGTACTTCTGGTAAAATCGAGGGACGTGTTCGCGGTTCTCATTGAAAGAGCTCTTCGGCCCCCTCCATTGTGATCGACTCAAAGGTCTAAGCAAACACAACTTCAACCCCTTCATTAACCTTCTCCCCGATCTCTTTCCTTCTGCTGTATCCTTCTCGCTCTCTCGTTTTCACTTTCTGTTCGTCTTTTAGCCTCTTACAAGGTTAATGTTTGCACAGATTAACTAATTAAGGCTTTTTCAAATGACATTGGGAGTTTGTGTGTTTTAGAATTTTAGGAGCAAGACACAGTTATTATTCTTGAGGATCAGGGCCTAATGTAAAGCAGTGGAGCTGAACCTCCTGTCTGCAGCAGGAAGATGACATTAGTAAGAATTTCTCTGTCCTCTCTGTAGAATAGATCATTATCAGGTAATAGGGTAAATCAACTGGAGATGTTTTGTGATACTAATACCATAGTTCTATATGATATTTAGTTCATGAGTCTATTTAGTATGGAGGTTAAAGTCATTTACAGTTTCATATTAAATCATTTAGTGTTTATGCCATGTAGAAATAAAGAAAACAAACAACAATCTAGGATAACACAGTGTATTGATTCAAAAAGAATGTTCCTAGGAATCTCTCAGTGTTAATAATTTCCTCACAGGGTCTTTGACCACACTGTGACCTCTCTGCATTGCCTGGGCCCTTTCTGAATTGGAGAAATGAACAGATAAATAACACTGACCTTAATGATGACAAGGTTAGACTGAGGTTGAATCATGTGAAAGGCCCAAGCAACAGTCACAAGGCTTGTCTGAAAGCCATTGTGCCCCGGGGAGACCTCTGCCTCTCTGAGTCTCCTTTTAAAATGAGAACATCTCACTGCTATTTTCTCTTTTCCCTGTCATGCCTTTCAGTTGACTTTTGACCTGTTTGATAGAGCGCTTTAGGGTGGCAGAAGAGGTGCTTGTGTTACCGGCCCTCCAGGTCACCAGCCTCAGAGTTAGTCTTGTGTAGCTCTATTTCCCTGTGATATATTTAAAGGCATTGCTAAATTGTCACCTGCTATATAACACAGAAGCATTTGTGATCCGCTCATGAAAAACTCCTGCTGTAGTTACGGTGTGTGTTGTGATCATTTCCTGCTGATGTTCCTTGTTGTATAAAAGGCGTGTGTGTTGAATGGCTGAACCACTGTCCGACTCTAATGGTTTGTGTGTGTTTATTGTTGTGAAAGTGAGAGGAGCTACAGGGTCTCAGAGTTCCAGCCTGTACACTCCACATAAACTCTTTAACTTTCATTAAACTGTTTGATTTCACCTCAGAGAGGAGACACAGGCTGCAGCTCTCATCTGCTTCTCTTGATTCTTACTTTTCCTCTTTCACAGTTAGTCTTTAATTAACTGTAATTTCTTTATCCACCTTCATTTACACCCTTTCGCTCAATCTAAGCTTCCTGTTTCTTCTGTCAGGCCTGTTCTGAATGACTAAATGGCAGTGCTTTGAAGGTGTGGTTAGATTTTTTTATGTCTTTGTGCTTGTTTCATAGTGTTGAAACATTGATTCATGTTCAGCTCGTGCAGCCTCCATTAATTTCATGTAATGTAGCTTTTATCTCACTGGCTGGGACAACTATCTCCAGCCTTGTCTCCCGGGCTAGAATCATGTGCTCACTCTCTCTCTCTCTCTCTCTCTCTCTCTCTCTCTCTCTATCTCTCTTTATCCCTTCTACTTACTGTTATTTTAGTCTGTCTCTCACTTTTTTAGGCTTTGTACCAAAATGTGGAGAGCTGCCTACTTCTAGCATATGGAATTGCCTTTTAAGGCGACATCTAAACATCTAAACCTAGACTTGCTCCTTGACTTGTTAGCATCTCACAAACTCAAATACGCAAGAAAATACATAGTAATTGAAAATACTGGAAATATTTAATATAATGATTACACACTGAACTGTTGAACTGTATAAGTATTCAGCATTTTGGTCTGTTTTTCATTTTGCTTATTGCAATGCATTCTGGGATGGCATTCTCCACAAAAATACATGCAATGCTGCCTTGGAATTTGGCCAAAAATGATGTATCAGACTTAATGATGGCAGAATCATTAAGATGCCTACATTTTGGAACTATTTTTGTATGCCTGTGATGCCCTAAAATGGTTTTGGAACATAGCATTGTTGTTTACCGTTTCCCTGGGTAGGGGGTTTTATATTAGAGATAGCAGCAACTTGGAACTCAATTGGAAGTGATAGAAAATGTGGTGGAGGTGTTGGATGTAGCCTCAGGCTGAGCCTTTCTTACTTTCTTTCTTTCCGACAAAGATTCACTGATTGGTGGAGTTTGGATCACAGCAGTGAGAAAACCGTTGGAGCTAAGCAGTCACAACCAGAGAAGATTCACCTCTTCTAACGTCTGCTACATATTTGACCCACAGTAACTGTGCTTTGACAGAGCGTCACAGCTTTTTCTGCAAGACAGAGTCTGGTTTTGCAAAAATGTGATTATTAAAGACCTAGTCATTTCTGTTTTTTTGAGGAAGGCTGACAGAAGTCTGCTCCTGGTTATGTTTAGTGAACTGTCACTCTCCTAAGATAACACCTCTGCATGGAGGCTTCGAAATGCCAGGGTTCAAGTTTACAATTTAAAAGTTTAAATGCAGAACCATGGGTCACCGTGGGCCACAGTAAAGGTCAATGCTATGACGACGGCTGTTGGATATCGTTCATTCAGCCCCTCAAGTTACACATTCTATCTTTATCTCTCTTTTTCTAACTCTAATTTCTTGCAGAACTGTGTGTATCCAAACTACAAATCTTTCATGCCTGTCTGTTGGTCAGAAAACAATAATTTCATACCACATCAAAGCCCTAACCAGGTCTTTGCAATTTATTCAAATGAGTAATATGTTATTTGCTGAGAAAGCCATGCATGAGGGTATTTCATATTCACTATATTCTTATGAGAAGCTGTGCTGTAATTACAGAATATTCAATTCAGCGTGATAGTCACACTGTGCAATCTTCATGTGTGGTTTCTGAGTGAGCATAGCAGGAGATACAAAAACACCTGTGTCCCAGCAGGGGCTGAACATCTCTTCTCTTCTACTCTCTTCTCTTCTCTTTGTTCTCTCTTGTCTTGTCCCTTTCTCGTCTCTTATAAAATGACATTTCTTTTTATTTATGTATATACACATGTAGTCCTGATAAGGCCAAGAAACCTGTGCAATTAAAAAGAAATCCCCAAAACACACACCTTTCATTACAAACAACTTTCAGTCAATCAGTTTCACGCACACTATATGGTGATTAACTATCAGTGTCTGGACTGCAGCAGTTAAGCCAGAGAGGCCTTTAAAAGCAAGCATATTGGCTGTGCTCTGTGCCAAGGTACACCCCACTCCCCCCTCTAGGCCTCTGATGCGGGCTCACTGGTAATGCTCTTTCCCTGCAGGGGGCCCCGGAGCCGGGCTTGTCCTGACACTGCTAACATATGTAAGGACACCTGAGCTACGGCCTCCAGCCTCCCGCCACCAAGGGTTAATTTTCCACCCAGCCGTGCGGCAGCCAGACTTGGCCAAGTTTCCTGTCGCCCACAGTGCACCACAAGCTGTGTTTGGGAGCCAGCAAACAACATTAATCCTGGCCTTATGACGGATCGCATATGCAAAATGTCTGCCACCCCACGCGTTCACACAGTCAGGCAGGTAGGAGAAGGAACAGGGACAGGAAGAAAACACGACATAGTTGGATAGAGAGGAAGAGAGATTATGGAAGAGAAGGGGGAGGGAAGGCTGCGCATTATACTTCATCACTCTACTGGAAGTTTCAATCTTCCTTTTGTCTTTAACATTTCAGGTGCCGATGTGTGCGATGCCAGGAAAGGTCAGGAAGATGATTTACTGAACATTTATGGAGGCTTTATCTTCAGTCCTTGTCACAAAGCCGAGCGATGCTTCACAGAGGGGTGACCAAACAGACCCAGGAAAAAAGACCGTCCCAACAGCACAACCCCCATCTTCCACAATGAGGATGTAAGAAAACATCAATGCACTCTTACCAGTATCAGCGAGTAATTCACTTAAAAGCAGCATCGCTAATAACTCCATGTTTCCATAGCATGACAGAATCTCATCTGGTGTCATAGTCGTGTAGCTTTTCAAGTAACAAGCTACTTTTTTTAGTAAATTGCTGTGTAGTGTGACAAACATCACTGATGTTGCCTTTCCTTGCATGCACAGACGTGCAAAGCAAGAGCTGAGGCAATAATGAAATGTGCTCTGCTAAAATATTCCTCAACCCCTCTTTCTCTCTCAGATAGCATCAGGAAGTCTGAATTATTCGGTTGGTTCATTTGGAAACTCACAAAAACATTTGCTGATTCATTTGAATCATTACTTTGTTGTATTCCTGACCTGCATGAAATTGTATGCCTATTAAATGCTGCTGTTTATTACAATGTCCATACATTGGAGTTTTGTTTAGTCTTACAAGTATACATTTATTTGTAAAAATATATAAAAAAAAAAAAAGTGAAATCCTGTTTTTGTGTCAAAAGAATAGGTCGGTTTTTTACTGAACCTCAAATCATTTATAAAGATATTGCCCTGTACTTAGAGCTTTAGTCTCCACCTTTTCTGAAGGGTTGTTATTGAACTACTTCAAATTATGAGGAACTTTTAAAAACAGCTTCGCCAGCACTCCCTAGCTTTCTGGGACTCCCTAGCCATAGTCTCTTTCATTAGCAAATCACTGCTGGGAGTAAACAGTGTCATGCCATTCCCTCCATCTCTGAAATGGGAGGAGCAGAGTTCTGGTACAGAGGTGTTTCTCCACAGGGTTTTCTCTTTTGTGTGTCCATTATGAAACCTCAGCATGAGGGCCGTGCTCATGTGTCCATGAATGTTCCACAGAATTGAACAATGCCGTTTAAAGTGCAACTAAGTAACACTTTGCCTAACTTTTCTTTTCTGATGTTTCTCTTGTACGGTAAGCAGATACAGTAACACTCTTCAGTGCTGTAGGGTGCTATTCTATAGACCGCTGTCCATTTCTCCCTGTATCTCATTTGTCCCACCCAGCATGTTCCATCATCTCAGCTAGCAAAACAGTGCCCAGAACCCAGCAGGCCTTTCTTAAGTTCTTTCTTTTAACTCACTTCTTTATTTCTTTTAAAGCACTTTTATTCCAGTGTCAAACACTGTGGCCTGCATCACATATTCATATTAGATTATGTCCTTGTGTGGTTTGTTGAATCCATCCTCATTATAGCCATGATGCAAATCTTGAGTGTGTTAAAGTTGATTTCTGCCATAGTTTAAATGATTTTCTGTTTAAGTCGTATTCATTGGGCAGCTCTTAATTCAAGGGCTCATTTAAAGCTTGTTTTCTTGTCTGTCTCGCATGTTGCATTGACATCACAAGGTCTAGCTAATGGTGGCCTGTCAATTGTTGTGGAATTTGCTTTTTAAACATTAAAAATAGTTCTTTTAAATACCATTTAAAGATTACATATTTTAACTGGAGGGGAATAACAGAACCTTGGAGGTTTGGGTAAAATAATTCTATATAAGTACCATGTGTGCGTATCTTTTGAGCAATCAATACAAGCCGGAGGCATGCAAAATATCATTACACATATTTGATTATTTTGCATTGTGCCTGGTACAGGGGTTGCCAGGTCTTTATATTCAGGGGTTGCCAGGTCTTAGGTCATCGGTAGAACAAAGTGAGTTTCCGTTCATGTGATTTTTCACATTGTGGGCAAAAGTCAAAGCTCATAACATTTAGAATCTTGTGTCCCAAAAGCTTGTAAGAAATTCCATAGGCCCATCCCAGAAGAGCCTGAAAAAGTATAACTACTGAAAACAGCATTATTTCAGAAACAACCAAGGGTGACAAGAGGTTTTCATTGCAGATTAAAAATCAATGATCTTTTCAGCGTGTGCCGGCAAGGGTTAGCACTGCAGAGAAAGAAACGGCTTTCACAACAACCATTTGATTAACCTGGATGATTTTATGTGCTGATAGCGTCCACGGTGAGCAAATCATTATTAGATCTCATTTTCTGCACGAAGGAAACCAGTGAAGCTTAGCTGCATGCCATGCCCTGTGCATTGAATTTCTGTCTTTGACTTAAATAGGAATAAAGATGAGAGGAGAGGCTGTGAAAAATCTTCGTTCAGGGCATAAATGTGGCGAGCTGGAGCGATCAGGCTCTCTGTATGTTTGGTGCCATAAGAGGGCTTTCATTAGCCTGCATGTTCACGATACAGAAAAAGGCACAAACCTCCAGCTGCAGCGGTGCCATGAGTAGTGCACCCAGAATACTCAATACGCTCATCGCATCTCATCCTCCTTAGCCAAGGTCTTTCAAAGCCACTATATCTCACTCCTTGCATTTCACTCTCACTTAGTCCAGCAGGGTGGCCACATGGCCCTCTCACCCGAGTCTAAGTGAGCAAGTGTGATCTGAGAAACAGAACGGACGGGAGTGTGTTGTCAGACTGTCATTTAACCGGTCTGCAGTCGCAGTAAGCCTTCACAAAATATTAAACTGCTTTCAGCACATAAAAGCTGTCCTCTCATACTGCTGACATATGGCTTGAAATGCAGCCTCTGGTTTGTTTTAGAGAGGTGGAAATTGAACACAACAGTTATTTGAAGTGGTTTGAGTCACTCTTTCTGAAGCTGAATATACCAGTGACAGTATAGAGAGAAGAAAGCCAAGGCTGTGCTATTACAACCTGTGAGGTTTTGAAACTTGCCAATGGAGTGCAAGGGGAAGAGGACAGAGGGGAGACTGTGTGTGTGTGTGTGTGTGTGTGTGTGTTTGTGTGTGAATCTCCTTGTCACCTCACACACAAACCACCAGCTCTGAGCAAAAGAGGAAAACATAAACACAGACACAAAGTCAGTGGGTAAACTGCTGAAATGACTGGTAGTTGTACAACAAATATAATATGTATGTAATGCTACCTAAACATCACTGTCACCTAAACAGCGCCACAGTGGCAAGCATTTAGTAGTGTACAGTGGGAGGTGGAACATTTAATACATAAACTACTTGGTGTGCATTCTATTGGATAACTGAATGTACACTAAGGGCTAATAAAGGGATGTTACTTACGGAGCAATGTCACATTTATTTTATCATGCAGACTTGATATTACAGGGAGTGCAAGGCTACAAAAATGAACAGTAGGATGACTAACTGTTGGCAGATTATGTTTCTTTATGACTTCTGTGTTACAAGGTTTTAGAAAAAATATAAAAGACATGCTCAGGCCTTTATATAGAAGGAAGCAGGAAAGAGCTAAAGGAAAATGGTTTATGAAGATGGACTGGTTCTGTGGAAGGTTCCTGGCTTAATTTAACTTTAAATATTGATGTAATTGACGTAATGAATAACTTTAAAAATACTTTTTATTCCATGTATTGTACAACTTCTTTTTAATGTTTTTTTAAGTGTAATCATATTTATCACATTTAATAAAAGGTTGAATGCACACTGCTAGTGATAAAAGAACATGTCTATAGCCACTGAACTTTTTGTATCCCACAGACAGTTAAGATCTGAATTTAACTGCAGCTTTATATGTTTAATAACTGCTGATCCTAGACCAGCAGTCATAGGCATCATACAAGGGCTCATATGCAAATAAAGAATATATCAATATAATATCAACTAGATGGCACTATTTTGTCTTATATCTTATAGAAGACTAGAAGACTTTACATAACGAAAAGCATTCTTTTTTTTGTAGTGAGTTCTCACTACTCACACAGTGAGTTATGTGGAGTCCGAAAATATGGTGTATTAACAAACTCAGATGTTTGACCTCACTTTTCACAATTTTACATGCAAGTCTATTTCTATGCCATCTTACTATTTCAATGCCATCTTGTATTATTTAATTTCCAATTAACTAATATATCTTACCTGAAATTTCTCCTCAAGAATTGCTTTCATTGACTCTAAATTCAGTAGAAAAACGCTTGTTTGCTAATTAACTTTTCTCATCTCATTTCTTGTCATTGCTAGAACATAGGCATATTCATAGATTCATTAAGAATTTCGCGTTTTATTTTTATGTCTGTTATATGAGGACATTATATTACATTTTTTAGATGAACATTTACTGCTTTTCATTAAAGACACCTTTATAGTTTAATGTTAGAAAACAGTGCAAACATTACTTTTAATAAAAATTAAAAAACTTCAGAACCGATTTGCCTTGTGTATATTTTAAACTAGTTGTAAGTATAATATTTAACAACTCAGGTTTTTTTTAACTGTACTCTCCCAAGCAGTTTTGGCTCAGAAGGAGATAACAGTGGATTTGGGCCGCCTGGGCTACCGATTTCCACATTGAAACTGCTATTCATAACAGAGAAGCCGTCTGAACATCAGGCAAGAGAAAAGGTGTGAAATAGCGCGACCAATCTGGAGAGTTCTGGGCAGGCTGAGAGTGTAAGACTGTCCAGGTGTCTTATAATATGAGGATTAGAGCTTTGCCAAGGATTGAGCAGCAAAGTCCTGATATGAAAAGAGTGAGAGAGAGATAGAGAGAGAAAGACTTAGCGAGGACTTCAGAGGAACTGCCTGTGCTGGCAGAGTGCCACAACCAAGACCATCATTTTCAACCCCCAAATTAGAGAGGTGACCATCTGACAATAAACCAGCCTGTAGAGAGGAGAAAAAAGAGTCAGACCTCCATTATAAATATTAATCAAAAGGAAGCCTTTCAGAGATGGCATTTCTCTGCAGGAAAAATATAGTACTTTTCTGTCAGGGCAGCAGTGGAGGTCAGCTTGGCCTTTCCCTCAAGTCAAACTTGATTTAGCTGTTCTTGTCAGTTTATAGTACAAAAAGTTTTTAAAATTATCTGGAACAAAAAAACAGCTTAAAAACTGTGTATTATTCTTATTATGAAAAATACCTAAAAAAAAGATCTCTTCTCCAGTGCCATGATCAAATATTACATCATCGTGTTCTTTTGTTCTTCTAGAAGTCTTTAACCAGCCGACTCTTGGCAGGTACAGAACGCTAAAGGACCATTTTATTTCTAAATGAGTCTGAATGGCACACCACAAAGACTGGAAAAGCTGCTGCCCTTTCCATTTTAAATGGTACGTTGGCATTTAACATTACACATGTCAGCAGAACCTCACTCTGCATTTATGGCTTCTTAATGTATGTGTATTTGTTCACAGCCACTTACGATATTAGCTGTTGTCAACGGCTGTAGAAAGGTACATTTAACATGTAGGTTCGAAAAACCCTCCTGTGATCATAAATGAATTTATAAACTACATTACTACATTATAAACTCCCACCTTTGATATGGCCCCGCATCTCTCCCCTGCAAAGTATTTACTTTCACTCAGAGATGACAAGTTTATGCTCTACAATTGTAGAAAATAATTCATTAGCGTGCCTCTTAAAAGCAATCCACCTTCTTCAAAACAGCTGTAGCCCAAGCAATAAAAATAGAGTATCTTTCATATTTGCATAAAGTAACAAAAACTATTATATTCAGACACATAAAACACTTGCTTTGTTTTCCTTTTTCTTACAAAAAGGTGTGTAGCAATTAACAGACACATATATCAGACTTATGAGGCAGTTCAAAACCTTCTATGTAATGATCTCTCTCTCCATGATCTGTTTATGTCTCTCTCTCTTTCTTTTTGTCATGCACTTGCCTACCTCTGTCAATGCTTCTCTCTCTCTCTCTCTCTCTCTCTCTATCCTCCCATTATGAATAATGAACTTGTCCTCCTGTGATCAGGCCTATTGGGGATTTCCGCTGCGTATGTCAGGGCCTGTCTAATGGATTGCTATATGCTAATTTAGTAGAGGATGATGGGCAGTTCTCTGCTGGGGTCACCGGTGAAATAAAAGAGCCCTTTGTGAGAGTCTGAACCATGTGCCTGTGACAGACCAGTGCAGACCTTCTGAGTCTTCTTTTACTTGAGCACAGCTATCTGGAGAAGAAAGAACAATGACAAACAACAGGCTATGTCAGTATTGATTTAGGGACGGATGGGTGTCTTGGTGTCCTAGACCTCTGTGAACTCATGTGTATGTGTTTGCGTGTGTGTGTGTGTGTGTTAGTTTCGGCAGCCTGCAAACAAACTTTTGAATACTTTTGGATAAGCTACTTCCATGCTCCGTGTCCCAGCATAAGTCTTACTGGCCTGTTTCCAGCCCTCAGTCCATCAGCCATTAGACCATTAATGAAGTAACCTCACATCGTTATTGACTGGTTTGTCAGTAGTCCTGCCTGAGCCCTTAATAGGAGTCATTGGTCTTCAGTTAAAAATGGGCTGAAGGAGGTAGACGAGGCCATGCACAGCATCTCAAGTGCCCTGCAGATGTGAGCCGCAGCGGGCCCATGCAAATGATCTGCCGTGCTGGCGGAGAAAAGCTCCCATCTTGGCAAATGAAAAATTCTGCCATTTAGCCATTGGATCAGTATGAACAGCAGGGCTTGAATGTAGTGGACCTCAGAATGAATCTCGTTAATCCAAATTACTGACAAAAATGTTTGATGACAGTTTTTTTTTATTTTGAAAGTAATAATAAACAATACTATATAACAATTTTAACAGTTATAACAATTTTAGGTTATAATAACGTTTTCCTAACATTTCCATTAAGTTACAGAAACATTAAAAATGTTATTGTGAATATTTTGGAAATGTTCAAAATGACCAGTTTTTGGACATTGTATTAATGTTATTGTTTGGTTAAAATATGTTATTCAATCTTTTCAATTTCTGTAACATTTTTAAAACATTCTACTAACAAGAATAATTTTTTTGATATATGCTATATAACATTAAAAAACATTCTGCTAACAAGTGTTCTACTGCAATAACACTGATAACTTCAAGATAACTTTTTAAGAACATTAGCCACATTTCTGAGAACCTTCCCTGTTAGCTGGAAATACTGTAGTATACTCATTATTTCTGGAGTTCATATTTTCACAATAATGTCCATTTTCACATTTTATAAGAATGACTAGAACTAAGGTTAATTTGTTAGACAGATAAAGTTACATGAAGTGGTTTTTAAATGTTCTTTATCGGTTTCAGGTTATCGGGTTCATTCTACACACAGAACTCATCGCGGACATGATTTGGAGCAGTTGGAGAAGAGACTTCATTTTTAAGTTTACTTAGATGTCTGATGGTTTTGGAGCTGTGTTTGAACAGGATCCAAATCTGTGTATGAGATGCAGTAATGACAGAGAGATGTTGTCATAATTATTGTAATTTCCTTTGATTTAGAAAGTTTGTGTAGTTTAATTGAGCGGACAAATTTAGCTGTTTTGGACAGTTGAGTTATTTTTTCTCACCAGACCTCACCCAGTAACCCTGCAAAGCTTTTAAAACTTATCAAGATTGTTCTTTCTTTCTTTGTCTTTCTGTCTTTCTTTCTACCTACAACCTTTCTTCCTAACTAGCATAACATGCTACAAATGCTATATGTCATATTTCTACAGTACATAAAGTCTACATGAAGGCTGTTGTTTTCTTTTTATTCTGTGCAAATGTATCTTTCAGTGATTATATATGAAGACAAATTTCAACCCAAACTGAATCCAGCATTTTATTCTCTTGGGAATCATTTGGATTGTGGCCCTAAAACATTTCCAGCAATAGGAATGTATCAGTAAACATGAGACAGTTAGCATGTATTTCTTATTACGAATGATTTGTGTGGCCATTTGTCTGTTATGAGTGAACCTGTAGCATATCACAAAACCATCAATGCCGCGTTTTCTGACCGTACTCACATAAACAAACGAAATTGACTTGAGTTGGTTCCAATCAGAATGTCAGATGAATGAGATGTCTGTGTTTTGATGTCCCACAGAAGGGACAAACATTTACCATATGCGTATTTACAATATCAGGCATCCCACATTTACAGCTGCATATTGATTGGTTCCATTTCTGTTGGCTGATTTGGTGCTGGTAAATGCCTGCTGGTGTGATGTGATTGGTCGTAATCCGGTCATGTGGCCATAATCCGTGATGAGTCAAGCATTCTGGTTGGCTTTATTGTTCTTGTGGGCTTGAGTTGAAAGGAATAAGAGGCTGTTTTTAAGATGGAGCAAATTTCATTTTCTCATTTTGACTAATAGACTGTTGTATAATATTACACAAAATTCATTCAGCTCTAACTGAAACATTGCACAATAACATGCCCAGAAGCAAGATTTAATAATTGCATTTGGGTTTTGTGATTTGATGTTGTTTTATGAATCCGTATTTCTCATGCAGCAGGCTAGATGTGATTTAAAAACACTGGAAAGCCACAATACACAGATTGATTGTTAATTTGAATCTGACTTTTTCACCTCATATGACCATTAATCACTAGCAAGGTTTGGTATGAGATGATGGGAAAGAAAAGATTATGTGGAAATGTCATCTAAAAGGGTGTAGTTTGTATTAAAGGTCAGCTTTGTGCAGGTCTTTTTTTCCCCAATAGTTTTGAGTCACTTGAAATTGTTTGTGACTCAGCTGACTGGGAACAAAACACAAGCTCTAGGCTTTTCTTACAACACTGTCTGTGTAAGGAAAATCAGTTTGCTTGTTAAGGAAAGTCTTAGGTACTAGGGAAAGATAAAAGGTTTCATTTTCTGAAGTTTTTTTTTTTTTTTTTACTTTATGCTCTCTGTTTTGGCCTTTTCAAATTTCCCTGTATTTTAACTATGACACGTTCAAGTCAATACTTGTAAGGGCAAAACAAGTTACAGTTGTGTAGTGTGCCTGTGTGTGTCTCTGTGTGTGGGTTTACTTAACTATATATTATAAACAAATTTGTACCCAACAGTCAGCAAAATATGACAAATCAGAGTAAAACCTAATTTTGAGGTTTTTGATGTTCTCATTTGTAAAAAAAACACCATAAAAATATAGTTAATGAAGTTTTTTAATGTACAAATGCAAATTTTACTGTGTAATACAAGCAGTAAAACATCCCCTTTCTGTTGTGGTTCTGTATCAAGCACACTTAGAACAGAGTCTTTCATTCAATCAGATTTAAAGACAACAACTAACTGTATATATGATACATTATATTATATCATATATTAATATATGTTGCCATAATTGTAATGTTATTGTAATGAAATAGGTCCCCCCAGAGGAGGATTGAAATAGGTTCGCTAATTAAAACACAGTGGACTAGTGTGAAAATACAGATTCACATATCTAAATTTGGTCAGTCCTTTGTAATCATACTGAACAAACATTGTTTCCTGTTTTCTCTTACTTAGTATTTGCTCTCCATATATACCCTTAATACGCAGTGGCAGGAGAAGAACCACTGCAGAAGCGTATGTTCTCGTCACTGGACATAAAGTTACTCATACACACACACACACACACACACGAATAGTGTGCAAGTTTACCTGTCACTCTGTGAATGTATTTCTGTGCCTTATCACGGTGCTGCAGTGGAGTAGTGCTGAGCACACGCTGGAGGCCTGAGGGCTGTGTGTATCTACAGGAGCTCGTTCACCCTCTGTTGCCTGAATGAGAAATGTGCATTTCTCCCAGCACTGACAACAAACCACGACTGCATGTCCCTAGCAAAATAAAGCCCTCTCACTCAGACAAGATAAAGACTGTGGGCTTTGGTTCTCTCTCTCCCTCTTGCTCTGTTGCAAAACCTAGTGCACTGCCTTGCTGCTTGTAAGGCAGCATCCTAACTGAAATGAAGCCCCAGAAGGGACTGATTTAAACAGCCTATGTAGATAGCACCTCTGCATGCCACACAGATAGCAAACTTTAGAGCACCGTTATAGTTAAGTGTTTTTTTTTATTTTTGGCAAATTAATTTGATTTAGTAAAACAACAAACCTTGGATACTTTTTGTAGCTTTGTTATTATTCACATTTTAAAAATCATTTTTTAACAATCATTTTATTTAACAATGCACTTTAATATTAAATAAAATATATATTTTTATATTTATAATTGTTTTTGACTCTTCTCATGGCTCATCCACCATCTTCATTTGATATTTCTTGTTGCAGTTCATTCTGGGATTGCCATTTCCACAAAGAAAACATGCAGTCCTGTCTCAGAATTTTGCCAAAACGAGTTGTCTTATGAGGTGACAATTAAGTTGCCTACCCTTTGTAGTAGCCTTGATGTCATGAGCGTGCCTTTGATGCCTTAAAATGCTGCATCCTTATGTACCTCACTGGATTTTGCATTTAAGCAGAGCACCTGTGTGTATGTGTGTGTATTTACGACACACTCACTCTCCTTATTTCCCCATCCCAAGGTTACGGTCATTATTTTGTACTGTGTTATAAAAAGGTTTAGTTGATGGAGATGTTCAGTGTTATTTTGTAATTAGAGTGTAATCCTCCTCTCATTGCGTGTGCTTATCAGTTGATGCTCTCTGCATGCGACTGAAATAATGTGGTAAAAATATGAATAATAGCTACGCTTCTCAAGGTAGCATCTTTACATGGAAAGGGTCCATTGAAAAACATAAATATTCCTGTCTGATTGTACTCCTATTTACAAAATATTTACCACAGGTACTTTTAAAGGAAAATTCCCTGAACAAAGGTGTACTTTGATTACCTCAGCATATGTTCTGTGTACAACCTGTCTCGCTAATGAAAAATGTTCGAATTGCAACTCTGCTCTTGCATACCACAGTTGTGAGTGGACTACTTTCCAGAGCAAGGAAACAAATAAACAAAACAGAGTAAACAAAAAAGTCCCTTTAAAAGAGGAAAATAAATAAATAACATTTGGAAAAAGTTGAAGACAACAGGGACATAAGGAGGTAAAAAAGAGGAAAGGTTAGTTGGGTGGCCTTTATAGATCTTTATGTCTGTTGAGAGGATCAGCAGGCAGAGGCTGATGAACTTCACTTTCTATTAGTGGCCATGGAGAGGATGTTCTCTGCCTACCGATCAATAGGCTGAAGGACATGAGTGTCAGAAAAATGAGAGACCCTTCTCTTTCTTGGCAGGGTGGTCTCGGAACGGACAGCGAGGCACTGAATGCCAGAGACCCTTAGTCCCTCTGGAGTGGCTTTGAGTGAGGGAGCCATTTTAGGAGGGAGGTGGGGAGGCGAGGAGGCGCTCATCTTCCCCTGTTAGCAGTAAATAGAGGATATCTCAACTCCAGCAAAAGAGCTGCTCTGTAAACCTTTGCTGGATGATTGGAGATGGGTTTCTTTCATCTCCAGCTCAGACTCTGCTTAAACCTTGTAGACTGATTGAACACGTCTAGTAACTAAATACGTCCGTCTTGAACACTTTTATAGTCTACTGTACGTACTTTTTAATTCCTGTCCATTACAGGAATACTTAAGTCTCATTTACACTTGTCTGCTGCTCTCTGAATGGCATCGGCCTAGGAGAACAAACGAGAGAGGAAAGATTGTGGATTACTCTATCAGCACTCGGCTCCGGTGCTTTCAGGGCTGCGGGTTGCTGTTTTCTCCCGACCCGGTCATGTCTATTCAGACAAATTAAGCACTTCCCTATCCTGAAAGCCTGCTATCCCTTCACAAATGCTGAATATGAAATTAGCTTCCAACTATTGAGAGGCAGCACTGGCTCATTTCACACTGACAGCAAAGTAAAAGGTACCTTGTGTTTCCCAAATGCCGCTGATTTCATCTGTGAAAAGGAACAAGGAAGGAAAAGAGGGAAAAGACTTTTGCCTTTTGTCCTGACTGATTCTCTTTTTTCCTCGTTTTTCTCTCTCTTTTGGTTTCTCTCTTTCCTATGAGAGACTGCAGTGGAGCAGGTTTAGATGCGACCAAAATGATCTTTAGACTCTCATATGTGGGTTTACATTAAAAAACAACAACATCAATTTCCATAATGCGTTCTAATGGATTAGAGGGCTGTTTGTCAGGGTCGGTCAGGGTTATGGTTTTAGTCAACACAGCAACCTACCTGACAAGAGCTATTATGTTTATACCTGTTACAAGCCACGGGAATAAAATGCACATAATTAGCTATTTCAGCCATGATCTCATTTATTTGGCAGCGTCCCTTTATGCTCACCTCTGGCCTCTCATTTCATATTATGAACCATCAATAGGGCCAAAGATACATTATCATTTGTGATATCAGATGACAGCTCACTCTGTGTGTGTGAAAATGAGGGGGGCAGGGGAGGACGGGGGGGTGAGTTTATGTTTGAAAAATGTGCTGTACAACAGACCAATTAAACGTCTATTTGATGGGGGCAATGGTTCATACTGGCAAACTATGTGAAGCATTTAGAGGCAGATATAGTATGGCTTTGTCTGTGTGCCATTTGCTCTCACTTAATGAGCTGGACCTAATGGAACAGCTTTTATATTTGACTGTGGTCTATTGTAAACATTTGTTGATCGGTTGTCTATGTGTTATGTTCATAGTTATGTGAATTAACTAAGTAATACAAACAGTAGAAGACAACTTGCATTTATTTTGGACAAGTTGTTTAAAAGCTGATATTTTTGGCAAATCAGAACTGGAAAAATAATAATTGTTCTGAAGAGGTTTCCTAACCTTTCCTCTCTTCTGCCACTGGTCTGACAAATAGTCCCGCCTCAAACTCGCGCTATTGGCTGAACCAGTGTTGTTGTGTCAGTCTGGTCAAGATGCTGAAATTAATGTTTTGATAGCACTACAGAGTCAGAGTTTAGACCTTTCAGCGAAATCCGCCTACAAATGGCTGACTTATATCTTACAAATGGTTAACATATAAAACTTGGATATGAGAAAATGTTTAAACCCTAAAAAAAAATTACACGCTTCAGCTTTAGGGTCAAAATTGATGAACTGAAGACGGGTAAATATGAGCAGAAAAGCCATATAACCGAGTGTGATTAATTCAGAAACAATATACAAGTGTGATACTGAGCATTTGTTCTTTATTAATTTTAGCTTATTAAACATTTCCCATATTTGAGGAAGCCACTGTGCCAAAAACATGCTCTTGCTCCTTTGAACTTAGCAAAAAATCTTCTCCTCAAGCATTTAAATTTAACCTACAGAACAAACTTCCGTTCCTCTTGTGGTCTGTGCTAAACTGATTTTGGTTTTAATTAATGCTCTAGATGACCACAGCTGCTCCTGGAGCCTTCCATTAGAGGTCTTCTAAATGGGCCCGTAGAGAAAATACAGAGATCCGCATCCACACGTAATGG
This sequence comes from Chromobotia macracanthus, assembly GCA_036877525.1. Taxonomy (NCBI): domain Eukaryota; kingdom Metazoa; phylum Chordata; class Actinopteri; order Cypriniformes; family Botiidae; genus Chromobotia; species Chromobotia macracanthus. Next base: position 163,068 of record JAZGTH010000136.1, read on the forward strand.
CCAAAGGCCTGCAAGCATGCATTCACATACATATAGAGTTTAAGGAATGCATGTTCTTATGCAAAAAGCACACCCACACACACAGTAATTGCTGAACAGGGCAGGTTCTTGGTTTGTAAGTCCTCAAATATGGTTTTGACCAGTGCATTCCTCAACATCCAAAATGCACATGGTGCTTTCTAATAAACTTCAGCTCGGGCAGAGCTCCAGATGGGGGTTAGGAAAAGGAACACTGATGGTGGTAAGTGGTTTCACTAGAGACAGCCTTACCCCTTCATCCCCAGCCAGTAGAGAGCTGGGTGTTAGTCAGCTTGGCTGCAGTCTACACTTTGGGTTTCAGCCACATTTTCTCTGTGTGTACAAGTTTGTTTTTTATATCCCTGCTGCCCATTTCCTTCGAAACCCAACCTGGAGTTTAGGGTTCCTTTCTAGACGGATGTTTGTACCCCCGGCAAGAGCTTGTTCTTTTTTCTTGTTTTCATTTAAGCCATTTCTTTCATCTCTCACACTTTCTTTTACACACAAACACACACACAGAGCACGGACTTGCTGTGGATTCCCTTTGGTCTTTCCAAGTCTATAAGTGGAATGGTTCAAACTTTCCTGCAATTACAACAATATTGTTACACAAGAAGTCTATGCTGGCGGCTGCTTGTTTGCTTTACTGTGTGTTGCCTCTAGCTGTAGGGCAAATACAAGGGTAACATTCTGTGTACCTACAGAAAGGTGGTTGAGACTACAGAAAAGTCACCTATGTGCTCTGCTGCTTTTGTTGTGGGTCATCATTGTTGTATGAATGGTCATAAGGTACATTTATTAGATAACAGTGTGCTAAAATGTTGTGTTTGTCTGTTAGTGTTTGTGTGCCGGTATGCAGCATTAGTGGAAGATGAAATCACCACAATGAGGGAGAGAAGTATTGTAAACCTGCCATATATCCAGATCTGCAGTGCAATATGTTAGACAGTAGTAGTCTGCTACATCCTGTCAGCTACAGGGTGTTCCTGTGGCTCAATTAGTAGAGCACTGTGTTAGCAGCGCAAAGGTGGTGGGTTTGATTCCCAGGGAACACACACACACAGATAAAATGTGTAACCTGAATGCATTGTAAGTTGCTTTGGATAAAAGTGTTTGCAGGATGCATAAATGACAATGAGAACCTATTACAAATTACATTCATTTGCTTCATTGTGTTTGCACCACTGTTTTTCTAGTGAATTGGTCACTAAAACAGTGCAGACAGCGTGTGAAAATCAACTATGCTACCTATGGGAAAATATCCCCCTTTTTTGTTTGTTTGTGCTCTTGTATGGGAGATGTAGGTTTAAGGCCTGCTCTCACCTTTCAGAAACACTGTAATATCATAAAAAATGAAATGTTTTGCAAATAAACGCACACATACACATTTCCATCAATGTAACAATAATAATCATGACATTGGTTTAGATACTAATTGAAGTAACTCTTTCATCTGACACACTAATCCTTGACGCCCCCTCCCCATCTCCTTGCCCGACTCTCCAAACCTCTCCTCTTGTTTCTGTAAGACCTCATTTCTTCTGTCCCTCCCTCCATTTCTTCATTCTCTGTCCAGCCTTTAGAGAGACAGACAGCCATTCTTCCTCATTGTCTTTGACAAAGAATGGGGACTATAGATTGGTTCCCCTTTTAATATGGCTGCTTTTTATGCCCAATTCATCCAAATTAAATTGGTCACAACCCACCTGGTGTTGCCCTGTCTTCAGTGTCTCATGGATCATTCAAAGCCTCTCCAGCCAAACTTCACAACCTCTGCTGACCTTGTGTCTTGCGAGTCTGTGGCCATTGTGGTTTGCCCAATAAAGGATGGCATCTCTAATAGCAGTGGTGTGCACAGAGAGGAGCAGCAGGGGCTTGAGTCTCTGCCCCTTTCATTAGTCACTCAAGAGTGCCCTTCGTATCATATAATAGCAATAAAATATAGTAATATAAAATCAGATCTAAAAAAGAATGATATTACAAAAAGTTTTAAAATATTAAAAAATAATAAAACATTTAAATGCAATATTAGACATATAACAGGCCACAAATACATAACATTTTTGTTAGGTTTGTTAGATGGAGATTATCTGGGTTACAGCAAAAGATTTAAGCAGCTTTCAAAAGTCATTTTTAACTTTTTTTATTTTGTTTTGGAATTTTATACAATTGGGATACACCCATATGCACCCTGGGTATGTTTATCATTTTTTTTAAATAAAAAATAAATGTCATACATTTTTATATGCTGCATGTCATGATTTTATTAATATTGTATATTTGTTGGTGTATACATTTATTTGAATTGTTATATACATTTTAATATTTAATATTTTATTTGATGGTGATTATTATTAATTATCTAATTAATTATGAGACAATGTAACAGTGCAGGACCAAAAAACCGAGTGACAGAAGCACAGGGTGGAAATTAGGAATATACCTGAAGAAGAACAAATGAGATGAAAAAGTTAATAGAGGAAATATTAGAGAACAAGAAGATAAAAAGACAGGTTCAATTAATCATTATCATGTGATGTGTATAAAAAATGTTCAAGCAAACCAAGTTGGTTATGCAAGTTCTACTAATTCATATAGTATTAATGCCTGTTTTCATGTTCTCCTGCCCCTGTGGCACTCCGTGCACACCACTGTCCAATAGGCTGCCCTAAACTTAATAAAGAGTCACCTTTAGACCATTAGTGAAGTGTTATCCTCCCTCAGCTAAACCCACACAAATGGGAGCTTTTAATTACCATCCTCTCTGTCTCTCCCGCCTCCTGCTCTTCCGGAGAGAATGCCTCTTGTCTTTCGGGTCTTAGTCATGCCATGTCCTAATGCGCCTGGATCCTCACAGACAGCCATAATGCAGCTCTCAATGCTGTTTATTAGCCAGACCCATTTGCCACAAGTCCCGCCCCCCCTCCACCACCACTACCCTCACCCCGGCCCTGCCACTACGGCTGCTTTGGTGCCCCCTCCCTCTTTCCTTTGTGATGCCATATGAATGCACTTTGATGGTTGATAATTATGCCTGTCCTTTTGACACGAGGATCCACGGCCTGCCCTTGTTAAGCCAGTAATTAGCCTGTCCTCCTTATTTATTGAGAAAGTACAAATTATCCTTTCTAGTGGGCACTGGCCATTCCCCGCTCACTCTCTTATATTTTCTCTCTCTCATTCTCCTTGTGTCCCTCAGCACTTTTGATAGGCTGAAAGCAGCTGCACTAAAGCAAGATAAAGCTGCATCAAGATGATGGAGAGTGTGGATGGAGAGGCGCTGTGACTAGCACAAAGGCCGCAGAGAAGCTGCGACAGTGGTGTGAGGACAGCTGAAGAATGCAGCGCCGCTCCAGGATGAATAGCTCTCATTTGTGAATATACAGATCTGCCTGGAGGAGGGTGGAGAGAACGGAGAGATGAGAGGGGCATTGAGGGTACAAAAAAAATCCTCAGGTCACAAAAAGAGTTTGGAGGCCATAGAAGCTAATGATAATCATGCATTGTAATATAATATGTATATATTTAGATCACATTAATGATGGCTAAAATGGGCAAGGTTTTTCTTGAGGTTTATATTGTACATTTGTTATTATAGAAGCAGGGTTTAATGAAGGGTTTTATTATGAAGTCAAGTAAACATATATAGCAGATGAGTTCTATAATATATGTATATATTCATATACACATAAACAGGCATAAACAAACAAGATATTTTATTTCATTTCTTCTGTTCATCTTAAAGGGAGATATTTATAAAACTGATCTTTATAAGAAATGAACTGCTCCCAGGTCTCAAGTACAGCTCAACTCTAGGTCGGGTTTCCTGGACTGCTTTAACTAATACCAGCATGAACGTGTTACACAGAGTTGCCTGCCCTTCCCACGAAGGACCCGCTTAATTTCAAGTGCCTGCCACAACATTACTCAATGGCTACTGTGTCTGAACCTTGTTTAATACTGTTACCACAAAGACCAGTGATCAATATGTAGCTTGTCATCGCTGCCTCTTTACCGTATAAAATCATTTAAAGCTTGTATATTCACTGCACTTTGCTTGTTCTGTTCCCTGTTTTCCCTGTTTCTCAACCTTTCAAGAGATTCTCTCTTTTTTAAGAGGTCTGGAATATTAAGTTGTGATCCCCCCATTGTCCTTTTCCCTCCTCGACTCTCTCCAGGTCCTCCTTAGCCTGAACAAAACCCATTTGCTCCAGTACGGCAGGAGAACAGTATTCAGGTGGTCCTCTCCCCTCTTAACACAGCCCTCTGCCTCTATAAGAGCCTCCCAATCAATAGAGATGTAAATAAGTTCAGACAGTTGCCAGACCTTTGTCTACATCTTACATTTGAGAGGCATCACAAGGATCTCTTTCGGCCGGGGTGCAGGTTTTTAATCTGTTTAGTTTCAGTATTCAGGGAAAACAACACACTCTTTCAAACTAAAGAGCAAGGATTACCAGTCACACTTGTGCGATCGTGGTCAAGTTTGATCTCTTTTTCTGAGTTTTTTTTGTAGGATGTGGTAGATGGTGGTAGCAGCATGTTTTTCTCTCTTACAATTAGGAATTCTGTTACTGTAAAGCAGTATAGCTGTGTTGTTAATGGCGTAGCCTGATCTTTCCTTTAGCCACTGTAATCTTTACATCTTTACTGCTATAGTTGTGAACTAACTATAGTAGTTAGTTCACACCCTGTATAGGTGTGAACTAACTACTATAGTTCACACCTGAAAATGCATCATAGACACCAGCTTCTGTACAATTAACATCTCACTCCCAGAGGAGTCTGAGAACGCACATACACATACAAATGCATATATTTAAACACACACACATGCCAGCAAACACACTTTCGGAAAAGTAAAGGTTAATGAAGCTCCTGCAATTTCATGAGCCACCACAAAGAGATAATTACAAAATAAGTTGTTACAAAATACACTTACACTTATGCGTTATAATAGTTGTGTATTGAGTGTTTGTATGTATGGGAAATTAAAACAGTAGTAAACTATCAGCTGTTATTCACAGCCACATTTCTGAGTACAGAAGTGCACAAAGCTTTAGTACAATCTAATCACAAATTAGTCAGTGCAATAAATAAACTTAAAAAAGAAACTAATGGTTTCTTCAGTTGTTTTTTGTTTTAGAGGAGGAGAGCATTCTGTTGAGCACAACATGTGGAAATGGTTGGATTCATCTCTGTTAGTTGATTTCAGCATTTTTAACATGCTTTAAAAAACATGGTGTGGTCAGAGACAATAACACATAATGAGAAGAAACCAGCTGTGGAAAAAGCCTAGGAAAAAAGCGTTTCATATTTAATGATATACTCGTTGGTCACTTCACCCAAAGCCATATGATAATTCTGATTCAAACATTACAGAGACAAGACTGTTTACACTCTCATTTGAATTGTCCTTTTTTCTCTTTCTGATCTATGTTTTTGGAGCAAGGCCCTTTCTGCACACATTCTGCTCATCTCACAGGGGATTAGCTGGGGTTTGCTCGTAGTCCAAAACAGGAAGTCAAATATAACAAACATTATTTATGAACATATCGACATACCCGTAAACAAACATGCAGATATGTCTGCAGTTCAACGGCTGTTGGTCTGCTTTTTTGTAGCCTCTGACTGTCTAGTGTGATGTGATTTAAGAACCCAAATGAGATGTTTGGTGATGGTTTGGAACATTATAAATAAATGCATTGGTCAGCTCTCTGCATATCTGTGTGTGCTTAATTACAAGCACCCAGCTTGTAAATTAAAACTTTATATTGAAACAGTGCACTGGCGCCTGGGGGGATCTCTTGCCCTTTTATTTCTGGATCCCAGACCCAAACCCTGCTGCGTTTTTGGACAGGATCTGTGGACGTCTGTGGCACAACCCACCCCACTCAGGCCTGTTACTGTGGGCCACCATGCTTGGAGCAATGGGAATGTCTTACTGTGGGAATGAGTGTATGTGTGTGTGCACACATGCAACAATGTATCTCAAGCATGAGAAAGCAGAATGAAAGCAAGACTTCACCTGTGGGTAGCCAACAGAAATGTAATTAAGGACCAAACTTCCTATGATTAACTTTTATTAAGCTGTATCCCTGAGCTGGAAGGTATCAGGTAATGAGTCAAGGCTGTAGAGCAGGATGGATCAACACACTTCAGCACTGTTTTGTCATATCACTGGACCTGCACGAACATACCTTATTAACACACCTTATTAAAGCCAGGTTGGATTGAAAATCCTTGAATACTGCCTGACAGTTTAGTGTTACAGTTTAGTAATGTTGTTGAATGCATATAAAAGAATAATGTTTGAATGCAAATTAACCTTATTAAGAAACTAAAATTATTAGGAAAATTATTAGAAACATTTGTATAGTCAGTACTACAGTACTTATTTTTAGCTTGACATAGCATCTTATGGTGCAAGAAGCTGAAAAGCAATAGGGCATGTTGAATGTTTTAAAAACATGCATGTTAAGTGCATTTTCAAAGATTCTTAGGTAAAAAAAAAAAAACAGAGGACAGACATAGCAACGGATTGTGTGCTAATGTCCCCTAAGTCTCTTCTCGGCCACAGCTCGACGGGGAACATGGGAAAGTACTTGTCCAGGAAAAGATGGAAAACGATGGCTTTAGTAAAATAGGTAGAGGGAATAAGATTCCAAAATTGAGGCTTATGAAATAATAAATAAAAATCCCTGCAGCAAATGCTTACTGGTGCCTGCAGCTGACTAGCTTAAGCGCATGGCATGAGGTGGGCATTGTCTTTATAAGATGGCACCTAATAAAATAGCATTAGCTACCATTGCTGGGGTTTGAAGCTTCATCATGCTGGGTTTAGGCCCAGCGTGTTTGCCAGCACATATTATTAGAGTGACATCTGCTTTACAAGTCCTGCACCCAAGAGCATACCTAAACAACTCATTTCAGTTCTGTCCTCATCACAGACCCCCACCCTCCTCCTCCCTGCCTCCAGAGCAGAGGGTGTGTAACTCATTTTGTTCTGTTGTTCTCTCGCTTTCTCTCTCTCTCTTTTAATTTGCATATTGTGTCATTTCTCTTTCTCCCCTTTCCACCTCTCTCTCGCTCTCTCACTCTCTCTCTGTTTGTAGCCCTCTGGCCACAGATGAGTGTTGCACAACAGAGGGCTTCACTTTATCAATCAGTGATGGCACAAACACTTAGTGCATTACAGAGCCCATCTTTTATTTCAAAGCCCTTCATGGTGGAGGCATGCAAATTACTACTGCATCAGCCGCCTTGACAAAAGAGCAAATTACCCGACATGCACAACCATTTCTAAGGGTCTGAAGAGGAAGTCAACAGTAGCTTTTTTGATTTAATGTTACGGGTGGCATGTATTTATGCACGGTTTATGTTTTCAATGAGACGTAATAAATGCTAAAGGTAAAAAAAACTTGGTTGGACTATTTTGAGGTTAACCCTTTTGTGATCCTAAGATTAAATTTATTTTTTTTGTGTGTTTTTTTGTGTTTTTGTGTTATGGGTCCCATATACCCCAATGCGTTTAAGAATAATCATAGTAATATTAACCATATTTTTCCTTCATTTTTTATATATGATCTTCTGAACTCATTCTCATAAGATTATAAATTAATTACCAACCTGATAATAAGTATATTTTAAAAGTGAGTTGTGGTCTCACCCATAGATTCACATACCTATGGGTGAATCCTTTATAATAATGTCACATGCATGTTTGGCTGTTTTCCATTGTGTATTTGATTTCACTTAGATTATAAGTCATTAACAGTTATTGAAGAGGACACGTATTGTGAACATTCATACTGTAGTACAGTAGGTGAGATAAACAGCACTATGTTTAAATGTGATGGTCATGCTATAAAGGACAGGACTGATGGATTAGATCTCTCAAATCCCACACGGCGAGGTAGGAAAGAAACAAGCTTTACAAACATCACAAGCTATGTGTAAGACAAGCTTCCTCTGCTCTGTTTTATCAATCACACACACACTGAGGCAATGATAGCTCAGCCAGGAGGTGCTTTAAGGCGGCTGTCAGCAGGTATCTTTCCAATTCAATGAAAGCAACATCATGTGCTGTTTCACAGACTGCCAGGCTTGACCATCAATACAAAGCATGTCTGGACACTAAGAGCTATATCAGTGCTTCTTCAAGCTGCTATTTTCATCGGGTCCCAAAATTTACATCAGGTGGTAACTCAGCACGACACAAAATTATTGAAATGACATTGCAGAATTGGAAATTGATATTGTGTAAATGTATATTGTGGACGTGCAGCAGATGATCAGTTTTTGATGTTTTTTGAGTTATAAATATATATTTTTCCCTTTGTGCAGTTTTTAGTTTTAACTAAGAATATAGGAAGTGTTTTGAAGGTGCCTTTTAAAAGTCAGTAAGTTATTTATTTTGTTATCTTATGCACAATATAGTTAGTTGTTATAGCTATATTATATATAATATATGTTTTTTCTTCTGTGACCCACTTTAAAGACCCACCAGTTGAGACCAGTTGATGTGTGCTAGAAAACCATAGACTTTATATAGATCCTAAGTTTAATCCTAAATTTACCACTTGCCTGAACCAGGTTTATTTATGCACATTATACTGTATATTGTATATATGTTTGTATAGATGCAGGCCCTCATAACCATAAAACTATACTTTGGTCAGTATTCAAGAAAATATTTTCCTGTTGCAGCACAAAATTGCTTCTCAAATGTGGCTGTTTACCGCTGTTCTGTTTCTGCAATACAGGCAAAAATGATAAGAGGCAAAAAACAATAGCCTTGTAATATCATTCCCAACATATAGACAGGAATTTGAATTTGCGTGCACAATGGTGAGTGATGTATCTTGACACGCTAGATGAGGTCTGCAGCAAAGAGAGAGAGAAAGATTGAGAGAGAGACTATTGCTGTTCATCTGAGTTTAGTTAGTATTCCACAGGGATCAGGTTTGTTTCCCTAAGTAGCATTCCTTCAATGCACTGTGGCCAGCGTTCCTTGTTAGGCTGTGGCCCTTCCAATGAAAAAAGAGAGAGGGAAATAAAGAAAGAAAGAAGAGAGAGTAAGAGAGACACACAGAGAGAGAGAGGGCCACTACGCCAACCTTGACGTAGATGTACAGCTGCTCACATTGCGCCTGTCTCACCTTTAGCCCCGTCTGTCTGCTGCCGCTTTTCATTTTCCGTATTCATACATCAATGAGTTTCGCGTGCTGACACCTCATTTTGCAGGCTACTTTGGTTATGGAGGCCGTGTTTTGCATATCGCTACCCCCCACACCCCCCACCCCTACCTGACACGCTGCTGATCTTTAAAGAGAGAGAGAGTTACAGACTTCCGTTCTTTCTGATGCATATTTGCACCTTCGTTCTCTGCTTGATGTGCAGTAGTCGTCCTCTAGTTGACATTGGTTCGTCTTCTTCAAATCAAGCTTAATTGATTGATTTCTGTCTTTCATTTTCCTGTGTCCATCATTGGTGTTTCTGCTTCACCTCCTATTCAGTTCTGTCCTCCACTTTGTGTTTGCTCTGTGTGTTTGACAGCTTCAGTTCTGGGGATACACGTGAGCACTTTCCCTCCCCCACCACTCCTCTTTAATCTCTGTATTTTTAGCGAATATTTCGTTCCTATTGTATTCAATAATGGAGACTGATTTCTGGGATAATTATTACTGGCTAATTAGTCAACAGCACTAAGAGATCTTCAGCCAGAGAATGTGTGATTCAGTGTTCAGACCCACTATAGTTCTTAAAAAAATGATGTATTGTTGGACCTTCATGCTTGAAAAGGAATGACAGTTTGACTATTTAATAGGGATATGTCTGGGGTATATGTTACTTTTTTATTATAGTATGCACTTTGTTTTTTCAAAGTGCATATAATGATTGACAAAATGTTACGCTATTATATGTCCGAGTAGTTTTTATAAAATCTGTGCTAATTTTGTTAATATACAATTTTGAAATTTAGTTACTTTATTGTTTTTGTAGTATAATATATAATTTCTATTTATTATACTTTTACAAATAATATTATTTGTAATTAAACATTGATCTATTTTTTTCTCAGGTTTTGACCCAACAGTAATAGCACTACAAATGTAAGGTTGGGTAAATCTGGGAGTCCACACCTGATTTTCTTATTTAAAAACATAAATTAATTTACAAATTGGAGATTTAAAATGACAATATTTATATTAAGGTTCAATGCTTAACAGAAGTCCAGCATTGCTTGTCAATGTCAATATTTTCATATATTTACATTTTAACGTTTTGTAGATAATTAAATACATGGGTCTGGAAGGAAGTGCATGTTGGAGACCTCCATCCTCCAAAAATGCTCCTATGAGTTAATTGTAAATTAAAATCCTGACAAGCAAACAAAATGTTTGGTTGGAGGTAGTGTGACAGCTGTGAGGAGGTGATGAGGGTGGGCTGCAGAACGAGGTGATGAACGAAACGATGGGTAGAGTGTGAGGAGTGAGTGTTTGTAATGGAAAGGAGGCGGGTTATTTGTGTCGTATAGGTATCATATGGATATCTGCCAAACCTAATGTAATAAATTGATGTTTTCCTGAGCCTGAAAAGAGGGTCTCGGGCTTTTAAGTGGCGAGGGGCTGTCATCTCTTTGCATTTGTGAGAGAAGAGGGGAGTGTGAATGTCACTTTCAAGTAGAACTGGAGCTCTCTCCTAATGAGAGATGGGGTCTGCCTCAGAGCCAGCCAAGGGGCCAAGGAGGAGACGCCACCCTCCCGTAGCCTCCAATCCTCTGAGGGGCTGACAGCCTCCGATAAATCAAGACACTCACGCTTCCTCTCTTCCCTTCCTACACCACCTGCAGTGGGTGGAGAGTGCTCATTTCCACCTAGAAAGAGAAAGAAAAGAGAAAGGATGTAAAGAAAGAGATACTGAGACAGGAGGACAGGGGGAGAGAAAGGTAAAGACTAAGAACAATGTGGAAGAGAACAAGGGAAAAAAAGGAGGAACAAGATGGTCAGGGCCCGTGAAAAGGTTTCAAAGTTCGAAGCGAAAGGAAAATTACATGCAAATATTCACTTGGAAGCCAGCCAATCAGATTAATGCCTACCAGATTAAGAAAGTCTTTTTCAGTTTTGTTTGTGCTATAGACCCTTTTTCTATTTTTGGAATGTGGAAGTATTCAAAGCAGTTTTCAGACTGTGGCCAGTCTGTCGACATACCAGCTGAGGCTGTACCCATGCCTGTTCATGTCAGACCACATATCTGGCCATATGTCTGCTTGTGTACACAATTAATGTCATGTATGTTTTGCATGCATGCTGTTGTTTGTATAATGTTTGTATCAAGTTAATTGTGTTGCTGCTGAGCAGTTAAAGGTCACTGGGTCATTTGTACCGTCACCTTTACCACTGTTAGTTATCTAGAGCAGAAGAGTCACAGGGAGGTAATTATCTTGTTAAATAAGTTCAGGTGTTGGATGAGGCTGTTTGCCCCCACTGTCCTGTGGAGCTAATGTCCATGCCCTGCCCAAAGGCATCCACTGACCCATTACTGCAAGCAACTGCACTCACTAACAGATGTGTACCATATAAATAGTGCTTCTGCATTATTAAATAAACTCACCATTTTTATTATTTCCCTGCTTTATATTTACACACACTCAAGATTTGCATTTTAATTACATTAGCGAAGATCTGAAATATATCTGAAGAATGAGCTTTTGTGAACTTATGTCAATGCTGTAGATTTATTGTATTACTATTTTACAGCAACATATGAGCATCAGTAACATGTAATGATCAGTAATGGAATCAGGTAGTATTACTTAAAGTTCTGGTTCATCATTATAATTGGGCCAGACAAACTGCACTGTGTTTTACACATAAGGTATATTTCCTAATGAACAAATGACATGTTTGTGTTGAAGAAACAATGATTTAATTTCAATTTGATGCTGTGCCTTTTTAAATCAACATAAGCACTTTATAACCTGGTTGCTGGTGTTTAGAACCAACGCCGCTAACTTGCACCAAAGTGGCACAACTGTTTTGTGAATTTGCCCCTTATTTCCTTAATTGCCATCCACTGTGAATCCATCCTACCCAGACATGCACATGAAACAGAAATGAACTGGCAATTTTTGGTTTTGAGTTTTTTTTAAAAGTGAGAGTGGATAGAGAGGAAACACCCAGGTAGATAAATAATTCAGAAGTATGTAGAGAAGTACAAGATTAGTCTAAGAGGTGACAGAGAGGAGAAGAGATGAATTCGGTGAGGTGGTGAGATTAAAGAGCAGGACGGCCGTGCGAACGTTAGACAGATGGCAGCTCCTTAGCGGAAATGTGAGAAGAGGAGGAGAAATGGGAACTGGAAGGAGAGAGAAAATCCTGTGCGACCTGCAGGAGTAAAAATTGCTTGCATTGTTGTTTTCATTATCTAGCCACTGTCATTTCATGAGCTTTGTATCTTTGAAATGAAAGAATGAGAAGGGAGGGTTTTAAAAAAGCAGAGGATTATGGGGAGGAGGAAGTAGGGAGGGCAAAAAAACTGTGAAATTAATCTTTTGTGCAGGTCCTGATGGAGCAGAGACATGCTCAGACAAAAGGTAGACTGGGAAAGAAGCGCTGTGATTGATGAATAAAGTAAAGGTGTCAGAAGTCTGTTATGTAAATGAGTGAAAGCACAGAGCGTTTCAGGAAGGGAATGAGAGGGAGAGCGGAGAGCGGCACACGTGTCACGGGGGCAGTCGTCCCCCCAGCGTCAATCCTGTGCAATCTTTTATCTAGTCAGACAAGCTCGGCCCGCAATCTGTACACCGGCGCTGCAGAGCGTGAGCGCAGGGTACTCGAGGAGAGGAGTCACGGGGACATCTGAGAGAAGACGGCGAGGGCCTGATTGACCAGCAGTGAATAGAAACGCTGTTAATATACATGTGTACTCACAGATCCTCTTCAGACATCTGTGTGATATTTAGGACAGAAGTGGAAGCAGAGAAACAGGGTGTCTGATTTACAGAAGTAATGGAAGAAGCTGGTGACAAAGCTGAGACTTTGGTGAGAGAGAGCTGCTTACTACAGCCAGCTGTGTTACTCTGTACCAGTGGTGTAGGTTTCATTTGAACATTGGGGAGAAAACATTTGTTTCAAATATGAGTTTGAGTCTTCAAAAATAGCACAGTTGCTGAGTGCATAGCAAATAACTATGAAAAACTGTAGCACCACACTCGTTTGCACCACAGTCTGGGGAAAGTTTTGTATTACTTGCAGTGCTAGAACATGTTAGTGTTAGTGCTCTTTTGTGTGTATCAACTTGAAATTAATCTAATGGTAATTATATAAAATGACTGTATTTATCTTGTATTATATCTGACCGACTGTATCTTGTTATATAAGCATTGTATTGTATGTATATATACCTCAACCTCCTTTTCATGTAGAGCTTTGCTGGTAACATTTTAGTATGGGGACCATACCATTCACATCTTTAACAGGGTGTTTGTTATTTTGCATGACCATATTGTACATCCCTTAATCCTAACCCATACCTACCCTTAAATACTACAACAATTACCTTACTAACTATAAATAAGCAGTAAAGTAGGAGTTTATTGAGGCATAATTCTGAGTTAATGGTGAATATGTGTTCTCCATACTAAAGTGTTACCCATGTCTCTCCAGAACCTTTACTAATTAGAAGGGCAGGACACTGCTGAGCCAGACATTAGGGCATCAGACAGCAAGTGGGCTGCAGGTCGTGCCCCGTGCGAGTCCTCATTCTTTGATTCAAACAGGCGCCATCGTTCATAAAGTGACATAAACAATTAATCACCAGCACATGAAGGCAGAGCATTAAGATGAAGTTTATTAAATTAATGACATCCTTACTGTAATTCTACATCACATGGCCGTCTTGTGTGATCGAAAATGACAAAGACGCATTGGGTTACGTCGCAGAGGAGGTTCGGCTAATTGCTGCACTTGTTGTCGTGCCTTAGCTTTGTTTAAGTCACAGAGGCTAACTAGCTATCTCTCCTCGATGCACACTGTTTGTTTAGCAAGCGCACTGCTGAGAAAGCTGTTTTCATCAAATAAACAGGTCTCTAAAATTTCTCTCTGTTAGTGTTTATTGTGGGCTAGCAAAGTGCAGCGGCTGTCTTTAATGAAAGAGAGAGCCGCGGGTAATTGAAGCTTATTATGCCCGGGTGAGAGACAGTGGCTGGGAGATAGGAAGACTGGCACTGTCAAAACGCAGTCTGCTTCTGCCACTTTCTTTAGCTAGTTCTTCATGACGGGATGATTTTGGACTGCCTGTGGTGCTGTGGTTTACATATTTACATTAGAGGCAGGAACAGCAGATGAAATGACATGGATTCAATACACATTTGACTCTGACAGACACACACAGGTTGTACCGTTCCATATGTGTTAACTTGGATGTCTGGATTGTGCAAAAGTACCGTGAGGTGCCTTCACTAAACATTTGTTTGAGAAAAGAATTGACAGCACACAGAAACATATAACTAAACAAATGTTACAAAAATATAAGAACGTGTGTTAAGGACTTAGGGGATAATAGTAGCTTAGTGATGTGGTCATAGTTGTACTTTATTGTGAATAACCAGCTTTTTTTTTTTTTTTTTACAAACAAAAGCTTTCTAAAGCAATTTTAATGATTATATATGTACTGGTTGCTTGTTGATAGTGTGGAAGGTGTTTTATATGCCTTCATGCCTTTAAATTATGGAACTGGAACCAACAGATGCAAACTTAAATCTGACCTGTGCCAAACATGAAGAATGGTGATTTATATGAATATCACACCACAATAAACTGAAACCATAATAAACTGTTATATCGTACACGCCTTCATGTTAGGATTGAGGACGCACACCAACTTTAACCTGTCAGATATGTTGTACTTTCAATAATGTTGTGTTTCCGGCTTATGTGTGCCACCTCCATCTTCCACCTGCTTGTACTTTTTTACCCTTGTCTTCCATCTCTCGTCTCTTCAGGGCGTTTCAAATGGCTGAGCTAGTCAAATTCACCCACCTGGCTATTTTTCAACAGACATCTCTTTATTCTGCTCAGAAAAGCAGTGCATATGTCTGGCTGATGCTTATTCTCGCTTCTCGCTCTCTCTCTCTCTCTTCCCCTTCTCCATCTCCAGCTCCATCCTTCTTTCGTCCTCTCTATTTTTCTCTGTCATTCCTCCCTTCCTCTGCTCTGTTTTCACATGCAGAATTGCTATTGTGAGTTAGTGGATATTTCTTTTATGCATGCGTTGGACTGCCTCGTTCTCCCTCATGCAGCAAAGGTACGAAACACGCACATTACAGCGGAGTGACAATTTCCCCCCTCAGATAATGCCATAAATGAAGCGGAATTTACATACAACACGCAGCGTGCCGCTTTCTGCGTCGGTGCGAGAAGAGCCGAGCGCCGGCTGTGAAGAGCCACTCCAGCGGGACGGCCATTAGAGCCATCCCAGACTAATGACACGAGAAACACCGCCACAACGCCAACTTCCCCGCCTGCCTCACGCTGCTGATGTTAACTATGCCCGCTAATACCGCAACTTCAACCCTTGGTTCCCCTCTCGGAGTTAAAACGCCCTCTTTCGCATGCGGATGATGAGGGCTCGACTTGCACGTCCTGTTACCCGCAGATTTGGCTCGTAACGCCGGCCAACGCCGCGTCACTCACGGGCGCGATATGTAACTTAAACCGCGCTGCGAAGTTTAACTCGCTGTTTTTTGCCTCCGTCCTGTGGGAGAACCGTGTTTGTTTGTTGCTTTGATATGGGTGTATGTCGATCTAAATGGAGTGGTGTCCTAAAACGGTGCTTTAGCCCACCTGCACGCCATGCTCGGTAAAAAGCCGAGAGAGACCCGCTAAATTAGCTCATTGCCTGATTGATGCATGGCTGTTGACTCGCAAGGGCACCGCAGGTGGAGGACTGGCTTTTTAAAGCATTGCGCTCTTATGTTGGGTAATGGTGCACATTGGCTTGAACTATGCAAATGGAAGAGAACATAGACTCAGTCTGGTACACTGTTTATTTTTGCTGTCACCTTGCTAATGAGGGGTCCTCGCCCCAAAACGATCTGTTCGCTGTGACCCACACCACTGAAAGTAACCCTGGTTATACAACAGATGAAAACACTTTAAAAATCACTCTGTGCCCAAATGATTTTGCAGATGCACTCATTTGCTTTATTTAAGAAAGAACACACAACCTGACGTTTGCGAACTACCATCTACCAAAGCTGGTATTTAAAGAAGTAGTTTGTCTAAAAACATTGTTCCAAACTTGTGTGACTGTGTTTGAAATAAAAGGAGAAATGTTGAAGAAGGTACAGGCCACTTCTTTACTCCACGTGACCTGCCACAACCTAAAACCCTGCATTGTTGTCTAAATAATTACTTGGTTGACTAGTACACTACAAAACATTGACATCACAAAAGCCCTCCGCAATAAATATAATACTCAGAATTATTAATATGCAAAGGGAACAGACAAACAAAAGAATCGTGGGTAAAAACAATGATGACAAAAACCAAAAAAATGTCACTTATACTGTAAGTTATGCTGATAACCTTGCCTTGTCGTAAGTTTGGAACAACATAAAGGTGAATATATGATAACACAACTTTCTATTTACAGTGAACTATTCTTTTAGGGCATTTTAATGAAGTTTGTCACTTTGTAAATGTATTTTTTGCATTGATGGCTGAAACTTATGTTGGAGAGCTAAAGTGTGGATTGTATTTAGAGCGTTGTGTGGAGAAGGTCTCCCTTCCTTCATTTCATTACTATCGAACCATTCATCCCATGAAAGCTACCTATTAGAGAGTCAATAAAAGCTGCTTATCCACATACACAGATCATTACTCTGGTCGAATTCTTCTGGCCAGCCGTTTAATTAAGACGTTGTGCTGGCCGCATGCTGAGCTGAATTGGAGATGTTATTCTACTGTAGAGGGATGTTATAATTTGCTGTTGTTGCTGTTGAAGTTTTCTATCACAAATATGAGTGAAATGAACAGAGGTGGTGCAGTGAAACATAATTTTTGGTACTGGGTCTGACAAAAACAAAAAAATGACATCTTCAAAAGTCTGACTGTTATTAAATGTGTGTATTTGAGCACTCATGGAGACAGAAGACCCCACTTAAATGGCTCTGTTTACATTGCATACATTTATGCATTTGGCAGATGCTTTTATCCACAGTGCATTCAAGCTGTACATCTTATTAGTAATGTGTTCTCTGGCAATCAAACCCACAACCAATGCTCTACCAGTTGAGCTACAGGAACGCCAGTTTATTTCACATTTCAGTGAGGCTGAAATGAGGCTATAGAATCAATTTAGAGTCCAAAGACAGGATGCAAATTCTGGTGGTATCCTGTCAGTAATTCTCTCCATTATTTCATATTTTCCGTCCTTCTGTCATTTATATTTTATTGTTTGGTTTTTAATTAAATGTGCTTTTCCCCCCTTTCTGACTGTCAAGTTTAATACATTTGTTACCCATGATCTGTTATTAATGCCGCGAAGAATTCAGGCAGTGTTTGCAGAATAGAATTTTTAAATTGAATCTTTGTTGCATGAATATATGCAAAAATATATTGTGAGGGCTGAGTGCTTTTAAATTGGAGAGATCACTCATGGCTTCACCTTTTCATGGCAGATAAAGCTTTGAGCAGTAACGCTGCAGTGTCACCCTACTGAGAACAGGAGAGAGAGAGAGAGAGAGAGAGAGAGAGAGGACTCAGCTGGCTAAATCACATCCCTAGAGTTTTCCCCACCTCTAAGCTCTGTAGTCAGTGGTGTTTTAAACCATTATTACTGCCCTCAAATGAAATTATCAATGTATTCCAATCCTTTTATATCTTCCCTCTTCTCTCAGTATTTATAACATCTCGAACATGCGCACACTAATCCATTTCCTTATTATCTTCTGACACTGTGGGTTGTTTATTATATGTGATGCGTCTGTCATCATTTACTGTCAATTAATGCTGTGCATTATCGCAGCATCTCTGTGCTTCTGAATGATGTCTCAATCTGTACCCCGGTGGCTACGAGAGCTATTTGTCAAGTGCTGTGACCTCTGGCAAAGACAACGGAACACCTCCTCGCAAAAGTTAGCTTTGTTTTACTGTTGTTTGCACTTGTTAGGGCCTAATCATTCTCCTTTACCGAAAAGTCTTGTGTGGAAGAGCAATTTTTTAAATGTGGCACAGCAGCCATTCATCAGTAGCCGAGAGCGTGCTGATTTGCATGTTAAGAGGTTAGTCGCCTGCCCTAACGTGTTATTGCAAAGTTTCTCCATTTTGTCTCTGCTGTCGAAAACTAATATCCAGAGCAAATATTTCCTTATTCATGCATCCAGATTAACAAGTATAACCACTGCGCCTTTCACTGCATAATACTGGCTAGAATCAAATTCCTTGGATATGAATTTCAATGTAATATACCCAATATTTTATGTTAATACAATAAAAATGTAAAGTTGGAATTATGGGCTTATTTTTATGTAAAAGGTATGCTGAAGAGCACTATATTACATATGCACACGTGGTAAAGGCAGCACGAGGGGATAGGCTGTTGCTAAGAGACACAGAAAGGGAACGGACCATTTCCAATGATGAATTAACTCTTGGAGGAGGGTGACAGTAATCTTTGTCACTAGATGCTCTGGCTGTCGGAATCCTGTCATTTTATGCATCTCATGCAAAACAGATGTACCCATATTCTAAAAAAAAAATCCAAATTCACCAGGCAAAAAAAATCATTATACATTGCAAGGGCTGGAAGCCTGTCACAAAGAATTTTATTATTTTTCATCCTTTAACGAGCAGGTAGATTGTGCATATTGTAATTTTCACAGAGCCTCTCTAAATAATTCTGTAACTTTCTCACTGAGAAGTTTTCACTCTGGTGGCTCCTCATTACAATGGCACCATGGCAGGGTCCCTCAATCACACAGTAAAGAAAACACACACACACACAGTGGCACTGTGCCCCCCCCCCCCCCACACACACACACTACCACCTCCCCATCCCTCTCTATTTCCTCTCACCATCAATTACACCAATAAACAGAACAGCATCACTTTTTTTCGGTTTTTGTCATCATTGTTTTTACCCATGATGCTTTTGTTTGTCTGTTCCCTCTGCATATTAATAATAATTTATTGTGGAGGGCTTTTGTGATGTCACTGTTTTGTAGTGTACTTGTCAACCAAGTAATTATTTAAGACAACAGTGCAGGGTTTTAGGTTGTGGCAGGTAACATGGAGTTCTACAACATAAATATAAAGGCAAATGACACTCTTGTAATATAGTCTGGCTTCTGTGCATCAGAATATCATTAGTGTGAAGCAGGTGAAGATGGAGTCTGTGTTTTGCTCCGTCCTCAGAGGAGAGAGAACAGAGTATTCATTTATAGCTCAGAGCGCACCAGACCAACAGCAGAGAAATCACCGTCTAGATAGAAGTGAAAAACTGATATTTTTCTCACTCTACCCTGAATCATCTGTATAAACTCTCAAGGAAAGAGTGGAGAGAGAGAGAGAGAGAGAGAGGGAGGGAGAGATCTAACAAGAGCTCCTAAGAGGCCTGGTGCTGCAGCCCTTCCATCTTGAATTTACATTCATTGTAAAGATTTATGGGATACCTCCCCAGAATAAGTTGAAGCTGCAGGAATTTGTGGGGAGGAATTATTCAAAACAGTGATTATTTTTGGTTGTGATTATGCATGCACACCTGATCGGGTGTCACCACTGCCTCTGGTCCAGCAATGATGGAATGGACCAATTTTCTACCTTTTCACCCACCTTGCATAAAGGAAATTTACACACACACAGCACCCCTTCTGCGTCACTTATTGTAGTAAGGGTCTGCATACATTAGGGAATGAGGTAGGGACTTGGCAGTAGTGTGTTGGTGGGCAACTGAGCCAACGCACATTAAGATTTAACCAAAAGGAAGTGATGCGTTTGTCCCTGGTATGCTCTCCTGGTCGTCCAGGGTTCCTCCTTGCACCCCAGCGGGGTCATTACCCAGGAACGCTTGAGAGGAGTATTGGCGTATGTCTGTTCAGCTGTAACAAATGTGACACTGGGCCACAGAGGAATACACACTCTCTGAATGAGGACTAGAGGAAGAAAGAAAGAGGGGAAAAATAATGAAATACCACCTCTCCACACATTATGAGTTCATGCTTTTTTCTCTTATAGTACGAGGGCTGGAGAAGAGATGATATCCAGTGTTTTCTGATGTTTCTCTTGCAGTCAGGCAGAGAGAACAGTAGAGCTACTGTATGCTAATGTAGACCGTGCACACTGTAGGTTGTTAAGGACATTAAAAACTCATAGACCTTACAGACATATTGGTATGAAGCAGGACAGAGGAATTAGAGCAGATGTCAGATCTGTGGTCATGTGGGATCATTTGAGAACCATGGGAAGGTCTTGGAAGGCCACCAATATAAAAGCTAATTAAGTGGCTTAATTTTTAGAAAGACCTGTATCTTTCAATACAGTATATACAGTATGTGAAGGCCAAAGTGGTCTTATTTAAATTATGCAAGTGAATATTAATATTATTTATAGCTGTAGAAATACAATACTTAATTATCACATTACGTATTAAATATATATTTTAATAATAATTAAATGATCTTTTTTCACAACATTTACCTTAGAAAGTCATTATAAAAATAGTTTTTTTATATTTCCTGGTTAAGGACGGTAATATTAAAGCAACTTGTAATAAAAATTTAATTATCTTTGTTTTTTAAAGGTGTACATATTATGAGCTGTGATGATGATGTCTTTCCGTAACCTGGTTAATGTCAAACCTGTCAATCATACAAGGGGACGAGGGAAGCAAGAGAGAGAGAGGCCCCGTGGACTCTCCTCCAGATATTTATGGAATGCTGCCTCCATCTTGAGCCAGGCAGCTGGGGAGAGCAGGTGGGCTGTGCAGGTCACTTCATTAACACACACATGCACATACATTATACACACACATTCACTCTCTCTCTTACTGTCTCTACACTAACACATCTATTTTCATTTTGTCACTCTCTCTCCTGTGTTTTCTGCAGTCTGTACCCTATTTTACCAGTATCTCACACATACTTTCTCACTTTTGTGTTAAATATAGTGTCTCAGTGTGATATCGCTCTCCGTGTTGCCACTTTCTGCAGTGTTAATGTTACAGAGCATTAATTCAGGACAGGTTAAAGCTTGATAGCTTTAGAATTTATGTCCCAGAGTTCTCATGTCACACATAGACAGCCTGTGACATGAAAATGTATGTATACATATATATATCCACCTGTGACCTAGTCTCACACACCTATGGCCACCCACATGTACAACTTCTTGTCTAACTACATGTGACCCAAGTATTTCTCCTCCATAAGCACCTCCATCCTGACATCCCGCCACAGAGAGTGAGACCAAAACATGCCTCCTCACTTTTCACAGTGTGGATAGCCGAGAGGGAGAGAGATAGGAGAGGGAGAGAGAACATGGTTGTGTTGGTGCGGGTGTCACAGAGCTGTAATTGGTGGCAGTTTAAGGTGTAAACAGGGTGCCAGTTCAGTGCGTAATTGCCCCTGTTTGCTTGAATGGAGGGAGAGAGGGACAGAGCAGGAGAGAGAGATGGGGGGTGGGGTAGGATGGAGGGGGGACAGAAGCCTGACAGTGTGAAGACCTCTGCATGCCCAACTCAAATTGGAGTCACAGACACCAAGAGGTGATGCTCTCAAAGTGATGAGAGGGGGAAAGAAAGAGCTAGAGAGAAACTGTATGTATGACACCCTCAACCTTCCTCCATTCTGAAAAAACACAATTAAAGAAGTAGGAAACAGTTGGGAGAAAGAGAGGGACACAAAAAAGTCTGATAAACACCCATGAACACCCATTAACTCTCCTAATTTATAAAAATAATCGAAGATTATTTTCGAAGATTAGAATAGATTGAATAATCTATGAAAATAACCAAAAATTACCGTAATGGTATCAGATTACCTTGGTACTTACTGTCGTACTGAATAATTACCATTTCCATGTACCATGATTTTTAAATGATACTAAAGGATAAAATGATTTTAAAGGATAAAATGGGAGGTTTCTCTGTCTGGCGACAACATAAACCCACATGCAGACACTGGCGCAAGCCTTTTGAATATCAAAAAGGCCTTGACTGATGTGGCTGTATGTTTAAAAAACACAAGTGAATATCAGCCAGTTCACTTGGGTGTGGATTTATATTTTTTCCATATAAACAGACATGCAAATTTAGCATTCAAAGATTAGCAGAACGTGTGACATTACAGTAGCAGATGTTGTTTCTTACAAAAAGTGGTATTAAAACACCATACTACTTTTTATTACCAGAGTAAAGGAACTGTCTAGCCATCCTGCATTTTATTCAGCCATGCAGCTCTTCTGCCCTTTATGTCTGACTTTATTTAATAGCTGCTGATATATGTAATGGAAGTCTTCCTCCTATAAACAATCGTGTGTGAGGCAGTGTTTTAGAATAAAATGATGAGTACTGAGGCACGACATGTCAGGGGCAGAACTGAGAGATTTAGCAGAGGCTGCAGCGAAGGGATTACAGGCAGAGAGTTTGGTTTAGCTTTATTTGTTTTCTCATCTCTACCGTCTAACACTAACTCCTTCATACAGCCACTGCTTATGATTGGCAGCTGTACTACAAGTTCTGTGATGTACAGGATGTAGGTTGCATATAGATAGAAAAGACTATTTGTGATTTTCCTTTGCTATCGCTGGCTTTGGAGGGGTTTTGAAAATCTCTCTGTACTATAAATGGTTCAGGAAAGTTCTAGTTTTAAGCACAGCAGTGTGCAATTTTTTAAAAAAGAAGCCATGTTTATTTAAAGGGGAAGTTAAATTAAAACCCAAAACATTGTTGGTTTTAAGTATCAGGCGAATAAGATTTGAGACCTGTGGCGGGGGGAACATTTTAGCAACTGATTACTTTTTTTGTATAGATCTGTATAGATATAGATCTGCTTTTTGTTTTGGCTTATTGTTTGGCTTTAAAAGACTTATTGAAATGCATTGAGTCTGGATTGTATTAACTATGTTTATGGTACTTTTGTAGAGTTTTTGGAGCTGTCATATTTAGTTTATGTATGTTTATGGATATATAGAATATATAATAGTTTATAAGTGTGTCTTTATAAGTGTGTTCAGTCTTTGCATCTGTGTGAGGCTTTATGTGACCGTGGTACAGTATGTGTGCGTGTCAGCATGGGTTACATGTCAATGTGGGCCCAAGCATGACTGTGTCAGCAGTAGAAGACAGCCTTAGAACCAGTAAATCAATTATCCAGTAGAAGGTGCCAGGCATTGTGGCCCTTCTTAAGTGTGTCCAGGCCTGGGGAGAGAGTTCAGCAGGGGCTAAGCATGCCTTACCCTGAACACTGGGGCCTGCATTAGTGACAATAAACATTAGACTTCTGTCCATCTTCTCCAGCCTGCCAGCACCACTTGCAAGTGCCAGTGTAGCACGCTGATGACTTTACTCAATGTGACAGACCAAAGGACTTCAGCCTCTCCAAACCTACAAACAGCACATGCCCGCCTCTCAATTACACGCAGTGTCCAAAATGAACATTGTGTCACACCTTCCAATAGCATGTAAAGTTAGTAAATGTAATAGCTTAAAAAATAGCTTTGAAAATGCTCACCAGCAATTGGAGTTTTTTAATGCACAAGTTGTAGTGTAAAAATGTGAGGAATATTCCCCATATGTATGTTGCCATGTCTAAATGTTTAAAAAAAATCACTAGGATAAAAGCTGTAAAAAGATGTATGTGTTGTGACAGTAAGCAGTCTTGACTTTTGACAAGCAGACAGAAGCTCCGCCTCCAGCAGCATCAAAGCGGAAAGACGTGCAAACATGTAAACTCATTTATCCTTACTTAAAAGTGACTTTAATAGAGCACTTGTAATAGCTGCACAGATCTAAATGATGTAGCCCCATTGGGACCACAGGGGCTGGACGCTGCCACCCTCGGGGACATTAGGCATTTCTTTCCCATTGGGGACATTGCTGGATTAATGAAACACTATGGTGGACAGTATCCGGCCCTCCTGCCTATCTCCTACTTTTTGCCCCAGAATGCCACAACAGCCCCAGGCCTGACTTCTCCTCTCTCTGAATTATGCATCCTCTCCGGAAATGAGGAACAAAGTTATGGCTGGAGGGAATTCATCATGAACATGCTCTGTGTTTTTTCCCTCTTCTTTGCAATTTTCATCAGGCTTCACCGTGTTTGTGAGGAAACATGTTGGGATCAGTCGTCTTGCTCTTGTCCTGCTTCCTCTTGCCTGCATTATTTAGCAAACAAACTCCAAATGCCATTCTGCTCTCTGTTGCACCTGCAGGACCACTTGGTCTGTTGTCTTTACCGCAACTATCTCTCTTTCGCGCTCGCTCACTCACTGGCTCTCTTCCTCTTTCAGTCTGTGTTCTGGCAAACAGTTAATTTGCTACAAATACTAACAGCACAATGCTATTTTATCTCGTACCTGGCAAAGCTGGATTTCAGGAGACTAGTGAAAAAAGGCACAACTGTTTGTTTTTTATTTTGGACCATCTGTCTGCTTCCACACTCCCAAACATTTAGACATTTCTGTATGTAAAAGAAAGTGTGTGTTTGCAGTCGGTCTATATTAAGTTGTCCCTGACATCTTCTGGTCTCATCATTCACCATAATGCAACTGCTGATACATTGGCCAGAGTCAAAGTCACAAGTCAATAAATCCATTTCTTCTCACCTTTTCTCCCTCTCTCTGTATCTTACACACACACACTTCAGAGAGGGTTCTTTTCTGGGCCCAGTCACAAAGTCCGGCAGTCTATCACAGCAAGGTCAGGTGTTGTCGAAAGTGAAGCAGGAAAAAACTTTAACTGCAGGGAGGAGAGAGAAACTATGTATAAATGTGTCAGTCGTCTTGCTTTTTGCTCACCTTCAGTGAAGCCCTGCCATTCAGCCCAACTCAATTTCAGTTCCAATTAAAAAAAGCCCAAACAGAAGTGTGCATGCCCTGACAGGTCAGTGAGAGTCGTGCAGTAACACACTGGACTATTTTCTAGCTGACTGACTGACCGGCTGAGGGACGAACACAGCATTGGACTGGGCTGTAGTCTTTAAGACTTAGGATGAAAGTGATTTTTGCAATAAATCACTTGTACAACATTCAGATGTGTGTTGTTGAGGGTGGGGCACCACCACTAGGTTGGGTGAAGGTTATTTTGAGCAGAAGGTGGAGGTTGAGCAGAAGGTGGAGGTTTTATCAACTTCTGTGAAAGTCTCCCTAAACTCTACACCAGACCGGGACTTAATATTCTGGAAGAGTCGTAAATCTTCTCTTCTGTGTCGGGGAGGCAGCCACAAAGTCAAATTTGCATTGGCAAATGGGAAAATAGCGTACAGTTATTTGTTAATCTGATCTTTGTTTATCCAATACTCTTGTAATCCACTTTTAATTAAATATCCCCCCAAATATGTGTGAGCAGCAGTTTGACTTTGTCTGTGCTCATGCTGCCAGGATTCACAGGCTTCGCTTCAGTGAGGAGCTGTGAGGAGAGGCCTCACTCTCTCACTCACCAACTCCTTATCACTCTGAAAACATAGATAGGATGTATACAATATATATATAGTATATACCTCTATATATATATATACACACACACACAAAAGGAAATTGTGTATGTTTTTTATGTTAAAATACTACTTGGCTTAAGTTTGAAAAATGTATTGGAAACAAATTTATTAAAAGCTATATTTAGCTTTAATAAATTAAAATAAACAAAATAATCAACAATAAAATGTGTAATTGGAGTACATTTAAAATAATTATAAATTTAAAAAGCTCATATAAATTTCAGTATTAAAAAAAGAAATAATTTATGCAAGGCTTGCATAAAGAGCATGTGATTCTGCGACACCCACATGTAGTAAACAGACTCCCACTAAGATCTTAGTACGGTTCAAATCAGCACATGAAATCACAGCCATTGGGTGTCGTTTAGAAAACTGTATGAAAAGAGCTTTTCTCTCACACACAGATACACTGACATACACAGCAATGACAGAAGCTGATGCTGCAGTTTGACAGATGGAAAGCATATGGGTTGGTTATTTTGTCAGCCTGCCTATAATGATCAGGTCATGTGACCATAGACTATGCTTGTTGCATTGTCTGGAAGAACAAAAACATATATATATTTTTTCCCCTGTACAGTTTGCCTGAGTAGTGTTCTTTAAATATACAGCAAATGCCATCATGTTCTGATGAACAAGATTGCTGTCAGGTAATTTCATTTTCGATAGAATACAGTTTTAATGGAGGACAGTTAATAATATTTCCATGGATGTACCAGTCTATGTAACAAATAATACAGCTCTGACACAAAGACTTCTCACATTAGCATTAACAAAGTGTGAAATGTAAATAGAGACAGGGCCATTGTGTGAGGATCACTGTGTTAGAGGTTACACAGGAGTATCTATGACTCCAAACTATCTAAGTAACACTGTTTACAGCTGTTATGGGCTGTAATTCAATAAGGCCATTCACAAGGCATCATTATTTACAACAGCTATTGTACTCAGATGTTAACTGTTGTGTCGAGCTGGAGTGTCAAAAATGGTGGTTGGTCAATTCGATTAACTTTCCTTGTAAGGACCAATTTCATAAACATGCCCAAGATACTGAATATGGAAACTCAGTGGAAGGAAAATATGAAAGCAGTACAAGAGGTGACATCCAAAAAACAAAAGAAGGATGAGAGAGAGAATGCATCATGTGTATTAACTGAAACAGGATCCAAAATGAGTTGTCACATTCATCATTTTTAATTAAACAAACAAACAGCAGACTCCTCACGGCCTAACAACATTTCTGAGCTGTGAAGTGACTGAAATGATAGCAGCAATTACAACAGTCCGACACACACTTTATAAAGCTCTGAAGTTCATAAGGGTGAACAGTAGCAGTTTTTTTATCTGTTAACAGACAAAAAAATCAGTTTTAACTGTGTTAAAACATTAAAGCCAAATCATGTTCTGTTTGGACAAATGTAATTTTGATGATGAGTAAAATATTTACTTAATTTATTTGTACTCTGTGTGAACATTTTATCATCAAACTCAAATAGGCTTCTGTACAATGTAAACCAATAGGTAAATTATGCAGTGTAGCTTTTGTCGTTTAATGTTGTTGTTTGTTTATTTGGAGCTCTGTTTGTTTATTTGTTTGTTTGCTTGTTTGCTTTTTGGAACCATGCAAAGCCTTATCAGAGCAGAACGTAACATACAGACTTTTACACGTCGTTAGTTTTATTGTAGTGGGCCGGGATAAAAGCGAGCCATTTAAAAACACCTCCACCGAGCGGCAATCTTTCAGCGTGAAGTATTAAACAATGATTTAATAGAGGCGTTTGCTTCCACGCTCTCATTATCTGACTATTAACTGCAATGGACTGTGTGCAACGCTTCAAGTTTTATATTGTGCTAATGTGCTGAGCACACAGACGAAGAGCCTAATTTAGTCACTCCCTGTTCCCAGACAATAGAAAAAATAAGGCTTAATCTCCTCCTAGTGTTTCTATACTAAAACTGCTTTTGTCTTTGACACAGCTAGACGTGTTTGAAATGGGTATTATTGTCCTGCTTGTACGTGCACATTTTAAATGGAATGTGACACAACAATATTCCTCTAATTACATTATAAATAGACGTACATGTATATCGCTCATTAATAAATAAAGATGCACTTTTTTATTAATGAAGTGGAAAATGCTGTATGGTAAAACATCAATCATTTACTATAAGCAGTGGTGTCAGGGAGCACCGGTGATCCGGTGCTAAAATTAGACACCAAATTGAACACGGTAAGCATTAACGTACGCTTTACATAAGCAGTCGTAAAGCACTTTAGCTGTAATTTATGTGAAATGTCTACTAAAGAAAAGAAAGAGAGAGAGAAAAGATCCTGGCAGAGAAAAGATGCTGTAAATCTGCATATTAATTAGTTCCTGTGAATCTGCCTGATTGCTGCCACAATTAAAATACCGGCAGAGGGGCGGCCGCTTACCCACCATGTGTTAGACTGGAGAGAGAGAGAGTGACAAAGGGGGGAGGGTTTTTTCTTATTGATTTGAAAGTAATTAGCAGGATACCGTGAGGATGTCCGAGTCAACTTACTTCAAAACATGCAGAGGGTCACCACTGTAGCTGACTGTAAAACTTACCCCCTGACCTCGCTTACACACACAAATGTGTCACATTCATCATTTTTAATTAAACAAACAAACAGCAGACTCCTCACGGCCTAAATTTACCCCCTGACCTCGCTTACACACACAAATGTATAAAAAAATGTACATTTCCAAAAATTAGTAAATGTGGATTTTGACCACGCAATCTGTCCAGAAACATTTGTCATCTTGGGGCATTTTAAATTTTAATTTTATCAGGACATTAAATGAGCATTGGGTGTGGATGATAATGACCTCTTTTAGGGAACAGGTTGAGGGAGAGAGAAAGAGAAACACAGAGAGGACAGAATGGGCAAAGGCCTTAGGAAAAGGCCCTGAGGGTCTCACAGACCCTTCTGAGAGAGAACAGAATAGATGCTTCATCTGCCTTTGTGCTTGGCACAAGAAGTGTGTATGTGTTTCTGTATGTGAGAGTGACCCGCAGATGATCTCTAGGCAGTGTTCTGACCATCATCGGCCCAAACGGTCGACCTTTGTCTGTCTGGTGGAAGGACTTAACATTTCCTGTCCAGCGATAATGGAACATGCTTAATTTTAGATTATACTTTTCATCTCGTTATTGTGATAATAATCCCTTTTCCATGTTATGATTTTTTTTCCTCCTCATTTTTACTTCTCATAACATTACATTTTAATCTCAAAATGCAAATCTAAACTTGTTATGGTATGACTAGGTTCTTATAATTTTCAATTTAATTTTGAAATCGGAGAATTTTGTTTTTGTTTAAATGTGGCATTAATATGGTTCTAGCGCATTTTAATGCCACATTCGCAAGAATATCAATTTGGGTGGCAGAATCAGACTTAGTATATTAATATTCACTAACAACAAACAACTGGGGATTCCAGGATGTTTATGTCATATAATTAAAATTTGCATATAAAATTGCAACATTTTTAGGGAAATTTAGGGAAATAACACCCTTTTTAGGTGTTACAGAGCCAACAACCAAGCATCCTCATCTGTGAGACAGGAAATCAAGGTGTTTGTGTTCCTAATGTGGCCCAGCCCCACCACCACCCACTCTGCAAGGAAACATGTGCAATGGTCCACTATCAACCAAGGTCAGTCAATCAGGTCAAAGGTCACTGTCTGCCTCCACTGGTCACACGATCTGTGTACAGATAAGTATTGTTTATTTGCTTAAATATAAAGAGTTAATCAGATTAGGGCAGGAATGCAGCAGCCCTCCTCAGGCCAGTGTACTTCAGAGGGGCAGAGTGTGTCCAGGATGTGTGGACTAATCTAATTAAACCCCGTCAGAGTGTGCTTCTTTCTTTGCAGAGTCCATCTCAGCTAACAATTTCAGGTTGTAAGAATGTTTCTCCAACATTTCCATTACATAACATTTACATTTACAACAAGCGAGTCAACCTGAAGAGGCAACTAGACACAATAAGTGCTCACAATACAAATAACATAACAAATATGTTATTTGTATTGTATTGTTACATAACAAAAATGTTAAAAAAATTCTAGGAAAGTTTAAAACATCTAGTATTTTAGACATTGTATTAACGTCAGTGCTTGGTTGTAAGAGCAAAAACTTTTTAGATTCTGGAACGTTTTAAAATGTTCCTCTAACAATTTAAGACTAACATTTTTGATTTATATGCAATATAACAATAGAAAAGTTCTACTAATGTTACTGCAAGAACGTTGTTTGATAACTTTGGGAGAACTTTTAGAGAATATTAGCCAGTTATCTGTATATAATAATATATTTATAACCACTAAAATAGATGATTGTTGGCATGAGATTCAGCACACCACACATAAATTTGTCAAAACTGAATCATATGTTTACCCCATATTGATGCTCATTTGTTGTGCTATCAGCATGCTGCGGGTACAGCCAGCACTGACCAGAAAGTGTTGGTTGTGCTGTTTTGCATTGCTCTGAATTAGCATGCAGTGTTTGTTTCCGTGTAGCGCTGCTCTCAGGTCAGCTCAAACGGCTTGCACACGCACTTCCCCCGTCTGATGAGGTTCATTACTAGTGGCTCCCAGGAACGACCTGATTTCAGCTCCTTCACATTTTGAGAACGCCACTTTGTTCAATTGCCCTACATGGGAACTTTTCGTAATGGGGCCAGTTGATTATATTACGTTGGTTATTTTACTTAATGCCCAAAACAGGAGATAAATTTAAAAATCTAGGGCAACTAATCATGCTCAGTTTTTTCTTCTCTTTCTTATCTTTATGTATCTATTTCTTCTCTTATATACTTACACTCTCTTTCTCTCTCTTGCTCTCTCGCTCTCTCTCTGGTATCCAGAGGAAATCTCTTGATTTTACCAATGACACACTTAAACTCATTTCCTCCTTTGCTCTCTCTCTCTCTCTCTCTCTCTCTCTCTCTCTCTCTCTCTCTCTCTCTCTTCTCTTCTCTCTCTCTCTCTCTCTCTCTCTCTCTCTCTCTCTCTCTCTCTGTATCTTCTCTCTCTCTCTCTCTCTCTGTATCTTTCTCTCTCTCTCTCTCTCTCTCTCTCTCTCTCTCTCTCTCTCTCTCTCTCTCTCTCTCTAAGACGGAGCTGTGATTTTTTTAACCCTATTATTTACAATACACTGCCATCCTTTAGATACAGTGGTGTGTTGTTCAGACGCAGCTGTGATATAGGATGAGATGGGGGAAAAAAGAACCTGGGGGTCATGTTCACTGGCCTTAAATTACATTTCTTAACATGACAGAAACAGAAGTTGTGTGAAATGATGGTTTCACTCTGGATTTGTGGTGGATGTTAAAGTGGCCCAGAGACTTGTGTTGCCAGCTCATGTCCGGAGCATTGTACTCGCCTCTGTTGAGCTGAACCCCTACAGTTAAACTCACTTCCTAAAGCTCGCTAGCTACACATTCACTCACACATGCACAGAAAATACACAGAAAAAAATGTAAATCCTAACCCACACGCATAGGTGCTCTCTCTGTACACTGTTTGCAAATATCCATGTTTTATTTTTGATAAAAGAGTAATTTTAGTTTTTGACTATACTTTAGTTTTTGACTATACTTAAAATACAGTGGCTACAATGACCATTTACTGTGAATTCATGTGTTTCTCACCTGTTCTGATTGTGTGATAGTTTGAGAGAGAGAATCTCGAGCATTTTATGCCGGTCTTGATACTTTTTAAACTCTATATTGATTGTTTTCATGTAGTAAGGCTATTGATTTTTGCATAGTCAATTATTTAGAGTGAAGGAGTTATTTATAAGTCTGCTTAGCCTCTTTTCACGCCTCACTTTATCTTTTCCTTCGCTAACTTTGTTTTAATGCCACAGTCTGGTTTTCATTAACGGCTCTCAGTGTTGAAGGCTAAAACCGCATTTCTCAAAGCCATTTGTGCCAGTGGTCTTTTGTTCCTGACAAGCGGTCTAGTGATCGCAGTATTTAACGCAGTAAAGCAGCATCTTCATCAGCTACCATTAGCTGCCAGCTACTTTTTAATGTCACCCACCACTGGCTCTAACTTCTTACGCAAAATGATTTGATGAATTTCTTTTAATCGATTTTCCCTGGCATCACATCAGACCACTGTCCGCACCATGCCAGCCCTGCCCTCACCACTCACAACAAACTCTGCCTGTAAAGATCTGTGAAGGGATTGTAGCTCTGTTGCAAAGCCTGCTTCTCTGTTTGCTGACTATATAGGCAGCTACCTTCAGTAGGAGCATCTTAAGTGAAGTAGAACCTCATGATGATTTAGATGATGTGGAATGCTCTACATAGGCAGCAAGTCTGTGCATCTTAGTTTTTTAGACCTTTTATTTACATTATTGCTTGGTTGTAAAAATGTTATTCAATCTATTTTAATTCTGTATCTTTTTTAAAAATATTTAACTATCAACTTAAAAGTAACATTTTTGATATGTGATATATAACATTAAATAACGTTCTACTAATGTTACTACAATAACTTTATAATAACAGCAAACTTTGAGAGAACTTTTACAGAATGTGAGCCAACATTCTAAAAGCATTTCCTGTTAGATGGGATGAAAATATTTATTATATACATAAATGTGCATAGCATTTATCAATTGCATTAATGTATTGATTATTGATATAATTTATATTCTTCTTGCTTCGTTAATCATCTTGGATTGTCATTGAGCTCATCGCAGTGCATTCTGGGATTGCTTTTTCTGCAAATAATACATACAATGCTCCTTGAAAATTAAGTATCTTAGGAGGAATCATAATTAAGGCACCAACCTTTTAATAACAGTCTTCATATCACGAAAGCATCCTTATTGCCTTTATATGCTGCCTACAAAAGCAGCTCAGTAGGATTTGGAATAGAGCGTGTTCTTATGCTGTGGTTATACACGTGTCAAAGAGGCCCAAGCCAGACCAGGAGAATGAAAGCGCTCCCTCTCTTTTTCTCTCTTTCATCTGTTTTCACTTGCTTTCTCTCACTTCCTTTCTTGATCTCTATCTCACTTGTGTCTGATTTTTTCGCTATCTGTCTTTTCCTTCTTTCTCTTTCCACAGCATGTCTTGTGTTGGCGTGGAGAGCTCGGGGCTCAGGACCATGCCAGATAAAGTCTGGCTGGCTGAGGGGAGGAGAGGACTTTGGCTAAACTGGCAGGAAGATCACAGGCTGGAAGGAGCCCACGTTCTGCACATATTCCCTAATAAGTAATTCATCTGAAGAGAGCGCATGATCAAGAGCCCAGGGGCTTTCACCCCGCTGTTTCCAGAGCACTATCCTTCTGTCTGTCTCTCTGCCTGTCTCGCTGGTGTGCTCCTCAGCCTCCATTATTGTGCCTCTGCTCAGATCTCCTTGGATGTCAGTCTCTGCTGACCTGTTCTGGGGTCTGTCCCATGCTGCTCAGACAGCAGCCGCTCTCATCAGCATGCATACAGAGGTTATGAGCGCAAACCAGCCCTGGACAAGAAGAGCACAGGCACAATTTCTTTGGACACGTCTTTTGCACTATGTTCTGAATCCCACAATGTGGTTTTTGGCTGCTTGTGGTGATAAACCCAAAAATATAGTGCAGGCTAAATTTGAGAGGGTCAGCCATGCATGTCTGTGCCTGCCACTTGCTTTTTCAAATAGAGATGTTGGTAAAAGACTGAATATGCTAAGAAAAATCTTTATCTCTCAGCTGTTGCTCTTGCTTTGCTCAGGAGACTGTTAAGTTCTCAGTTCTGTTTTAGTGAAGTATCAACTTTGTCTCAGATGTTTCTCCTAAAATTCTAGTTAATGCTATGCTATGCTACACAGCAGGAAGTTATGTTCTTTTGACTTCGTTGTCAAAGTCCTGTTGTACATAACGGCAAATGCCTCCTGGCAAAACGAGGCAATGGCAGCTAAGAAACCGTTTGGCCAGAAGACCAGGTCACAGATAGAGTTGCACATGGATCAAAATCCTGCCTGATTATGCTGTGGCCAGCTGTTTAATTCAACTGCTCAGAAGGCACATTGGAACGCCTGGCACTTTCCATGTAACATAGTCCGTTCAACATCTCTGGTCACCCTTCATTATTACCCAACATCTCTTTATCCCCTGGCTCTGCAGAGAGAAAAACAACTCCACTGCAGGAAAAACTGAAAAATGAACCTCAATGCTAAAGTAGATCACACTTTTGAATGTCTCTCATTTGGTTCCAGCTCGGATTGCCTCTGTGGAGCTGGTTTTTCCTGGCTAGTGTCACTTCAGGGAGGTTAAATTGGAGATGGCAGTGCCCACTGACTCCAAGACTTGATGTGGTGAGGTGGCTCTCACTCTGAGGCTAAAGTTACTCTCGTGGCCCCTGTAACCCTGCCGCAAAATCCTCTTCGCCACACGTACGAAAGTGAGGCCAGGATTTGTGTAGGCTTACAGTTAGGAGGTGTGGGTCTGAACGCTCCTTGTGGCTGATCAAAAAGAAGGTAGGACGGTGAGAGCAGACTGCTGGGGAAAGGGGATATAAGCCATCTGTTAATGTTTCATATCCAAACATTTTTGCAGTGCTGTTCACTGTGCTCAGACCTGGACACTAAATGTAAAGAGAGAGAGATAGAGAGAAAATGAGAGAGGGGGAGGGGGAAATATCCAATTTTATTATTTTTAATTTAATAATGTTATAACAGATGGACGAATTTTTGGACAGCATATACATTATACATATAGTATACAAAATAAATTAGAAATATATATTTCCAGCCAGGAATGGAGAGTTAAACCAGATGAAAAGAAAACATTTTAAATAGAAAGAAAAGGTACAGATGAGTTCTGTCCACTTTCTGCTCTAGAAAATGTTTGTTCAGGTCTGAATGGGTTTTGACTTGCACTGTCTGCTAAAATGGATTTGTCCCTCTGTGGCCACAGGCTAGACCGACTCCCAAACAGCCTGGAATAAAGGAGAGGGCAGCTGTGTGTGAATTAATAAATCTAATGTTGAGTGGCACAGCATGGGTGCCTGCAGATATGCAGCGTTGGCCCAGTCCTAATGAAGCCCAACTGGGGCATGGCACCTTACTCCATCCTGACACTTGGCACTAAGACGAACATCTTTCTGACAAAGAGCCATAACCTCAAAGAGAGAGAGAGAGAAGGAACATCGAAACCTCAAAAGAGTCTTGCGATAGCAACAGTGGCTACTCTAAGAAAGGAAGGAGGAAGAGTTACTGGGGACGCTGAAGGTGCCTAACTTTAGGATACCTTCACAGCTGCGCTTCTAAATCAGGTCAACATGTAATGGGCAAATGCAAGTCCCCAGGTGACAAAAGAGCACTGGGCTGTCTGGCTGAGGTTCTCCTGCTTTTCCCTTTAATATTTATTTTGCGTTTTCTGCCTTTTGTTTTGAATGTCTCTTTTTATGCCATCACTTAACACCATAAAATATCCCATAGGAAAGAAGAATCACAAATGAAATCTCTTTAATATATCTCTTTAATTTCATCCTGTATAGCAACAGCATGAAAAGGAGAGCAAAAGGAGATTTTTCTCCAGATAAACAGACCCTAATATGTCCATTTGCATCTACTCTAGAATTAAAAAGAGATCGAAATTAAGTCTTTTAAATTAAAGTTGTTGATTTCTAAATGAACTCAAACATTTTCATATCATGTCATAATCCTCTGAATACATATTGATTTGAGCTATGCTAATGTCCACATTAATTTTAATGCTCTTCAGTCTTACTGTATGGCAACAACTGTGTATTGTGTCTATTATTAATGTGCCTTTTAAGAGAAACATGCCTGTATAAGACAAAGTTAACACCTCAGTAAAACATAACTGAGAACTCAATAGATCCCCTGTGCTGTGAAAGAGCAACCTGTGAGCAATTAAATTTCCTTTAGGACTTGGATTTCCATTATTTCACAGCCTTCATGACTGACAATTGAAAGCTCTCCAAAATTAAAATCAAGGTTTTGTTTTTCCTTTTGTTTTCGTTTTCTGTCTTCCTTGATCAAAAAACTGTTTCTTTTATTCTGTAGCTTGTCAAGCTCTGTCAGATGAATGCATCTGTTTGTCAAGGCATTTTTCTATTGTACTTTTCTCTAACAGGAAGCCCCTACTGTCCAAAAATTTGCCAGACAGCTTTTGTGCTTCCATCTCTCCACATTGTTCTCTTATTGATCTCCACATGGCATGCTATAAATCTGCCCTGAATAAGAAGGCCAAGGTTCCACTAAAGTGCTGTGCCTATGGAGATCTCTAAAATAGGACAACGCAGTTGTGCTATCTGGCAAGCTCAGCTCTTTCTGTGCTCGGACTGAAGGTTGAAAACAGCAGGACCTTTGTCTAATTGTATGAAAGGCACTCAGAACATCAAATCAAATCTAAAGACTTCATTCATATTTTATTATGTGGGTGGCACAGATAGTTTTACCTGTATTGTGTAGCTGGCACAGGCCAGGACTGTACTTGGCAGTGAATGTTGTTGAACGTGTGCCTGTGTGTTAATGCGCTCCCATGTGGGTTGCCCGGTGTGGACTCAGTGTTAGCTCTATCACTACTGCTTAATCAGTGTCCATAGCCTTATTTATAGTGTCTCTTACAATGCCTGTAATAAAGCGCCGTGCCGCCCAGGGCATTTCAGGGTGTGTGTTTCAATAGCACCTGACAGTCAGTGGCACCATCCATGTCACAACGGCTATGTCAATGTGCATGTGGACACTGTTTATGTGTGTGTAAATGTGAGATCACCTGTTTGACAGGGCTTGTCAGTGTACATTCTGCCCCCATTCAGTCACTGTCAGGGTAGGGCACCTGCAGTTTGCTGTCTCTTTTCATCAAAAGCGGTCCTGTACCCTGTCACAGGTTGAGAGTCAATAAACAAATAACACAAACTATTAACAACCCCACATATGTCGCTGTGAAGAAACTGGGATTGTGCACAGTGGTTTTGGGACAGGTGCCAGTGCTTTAGGTGAGTTTATCAACCACATGAAATTGCTTGATGCAGTTTTTTGCCTTGTGTTGATGCGTTTCATTTTATAACAGGAAGTTTCAATACATATTGAAAGTATGTTTTTTATTTATTTAAATTGCCAGGCTAATTAAAGGCCTTAGTTATGTTACAGCCGCAATAATGAGTTTGCTACATGATAATTGGTTGTAGTATGAGTGGTTCTCATACAAGAAAGCATTTGTAGTATAAAACAAGACTGTGAAGTGTAAATGTATCTGCTATAAGTAAATTTAGAGACGATCTCAAAGCTGACTAAATTTGTATGCCACAACCTAACTATCATTCTGAAGTTCTACCCTGATACACAGATTTTACACACTCTCTTTGCATTCATTTGTTTTCGTTCTGTAGTGTTCTAAAATGTTCTTGTATTACAGCACAATTTTCTCTGTGATCTGCAGAAATATTTATTTGTACTTTTTCTTTGTTTTCTTAGATTTATTCCATGTTTTTTATTGCATTGGTTGTACTGTATTAGCGGATATTTCATGGTTTGATGTCTTCTCCATCGATTCTATGAAAATGTCAGGATTTTACCTCCCATTGTGGGAACACACATTTAATGAGACTGAATCTTGATAGGTTCCTCAAGGTTGAAACGGGGTAAATACATTTAATAAAACAGTTTAACTTGAAATATTTATAACCCTGAAAAATTCACATAAAGAATATGAACACTTTCCCCCTCATGAGACCTTTTCTTCTTTTTTAGGCATCCCTATCTCTGTGTCTGTGCTTCATAAGAGATTTTTGTTCACTAACTCTACTTTTCTTCTTCCAAAGGGCAATACAGCCTGTCTTCTTGGACTCTGGTAACGCAGCTAGCTGTCTGTGGGCAGTGTGAGTGTGTGTGTAGAGATGTGGGGTAGATAGGGTAATGACTGCAGACAAGGTTTGGAGGTGGCAGTGGAATCGTGGCAAAGCTGAATTGATGAGATTAGGAGCTGTACCCCAGAGCTGGTCACACACAAGAGCATTGAGGACGTCTTGGATGTGACCTGGCTTTCCATGGAGTCCTGTTCATCCTGCTTCAGTCTAGGCTATTATAGACCGTTAGTGTTATCATTGTTAATGAAGAAACATTCTTATTAACAGAACTAAAATAAAAACTAGAAAATATAACTAGAAATGTATCTAGAAAAAAATGTCTGTCGCTTTAAAACTAACTAAAATAATGAACATTGACAACAGTTGATTTATTATGCATTTACATTTAAACATGTGGCAGATTATGTGATTTACTGTGCATTCAAGCTATACATTTGACCAGTGTGTGTTCTCTGGGATCAAACCCACAATATTTGTGTTGCAGTGCTGTACCAGCTAAGCTACAGGAACATTGCAAAGTGTATTATGAAACATATATACATATTTAGATGATGATCACAAACATTTAAATGTTATTAATGTATGAATATTGGCAACCCTAGACTAAAATAAAAAGTGATCATTTTTCATTACGCATGGTCTTTTGAGAATTGAGATTCTGCTGCTTAGCAGGTTTAAATACATCTGTAGTGCATCCAGAATGGTACCTAGGCTCCTCAAGGTTTTCATATTATGGTCCAAATGTATGTCTGTAGGCATGTTAAACATAAACAAACTCATGTACACATCTGTCTGTCCCTTGTCAGACCAAGGGACTTGGCTGAGCTTAAGTCGAGGTGCCGGCTGCCTGGAGAACCAGTGTCCTCAGACCTGCGGCAACAATTTGAAGCCAAGCGGTGCTGACAAAGAGAGGAGCCTGCGAGCTTTATTTCTCCATCTTGACAAGACAGAAGGCAGCCAAGGCTCTGGGCCTCTTGCGGTCAGACACATTTTAAAAGCATATGCTGCATGAGGCTACTTCTGAGGTCACAGCTAAGGGGTGAGACGGAAAGGTTGAGATGTGTGATTGATGACCCCCGCTGGGCCCCACGTCATTAGCTCGTACAATTAACTTCAGAGGGCACAGGAGTAACTCATGTTGAAGGGTCCTCTTCTGATCTTTAATCACTGCATGCTGAACTCAAGAACTGCGATCAGGATTGTGCATGCATGCGACAGACAAGATTTGAGGTCACATATAGGTTCTCCTGTAGCTCAGTGGTAGAGCATTGTGTTAGCAGCGCAAGAGGTTGTGTGTTCGATTCCCAGGGAGCACATGTAGTGACAAAAATGTATAACTTAAATGCACTATAAGTTGCTTTGGATAAAAGCGTCTGCCAAATGCATAAATGTAAATATAAATATGCACTCCATGTTCTTTCCAAGTCACTTTCACTCAGTGAAACAATGTTTTGTTATTTGCTTTGTGTGTTTTGAAGGATTATACTGATTTCTGTATGCTCAGTGTGTTCAGGAGTTTTGACCCAAATGTATTTGTGAATCATGTTTCCACTCGTGAAAAGCACATTATCGAACACTCACACTGTTAGTCAGAGGGTCTTGAGAAGAGCACAACCACACTGTGAAAATGTGGGGCTTCCCAGATCACCACATAGAAAGCATGCAGTAAACTGATTTTGATTTAAAGGACTTGTTTTTAATAATTATTTAAAAGAGTGGTTTGTAGTAGAATTCATCAAATAAAAACCAAACGTTGGAGAAGAGCATTATGGCCTGGTATATATCTGGACAGAAGGTATAGACGAGAACACCTTTGGCATTTTAAAGAGCTGATTCAGGTTTCTGGATCACAGTAGTGAAGCAACATTGTACAGTTTCAGTAAAGAATGACAGATTGTGGTTGCCTGGTGCATCCTCCACCACCTCAGAACTGTCCTGCAAGATGTGCAATTACTTCCTTGGATCTTAATGGTTATGTGAGCCCTCTGCACCGGCTCATTCTAAAGAGCACCAGTTGTAACTTTTCCAACTAACTGAAAACATTACTTTTGATGCCGTAAGTTAATGAATTACTTTTGTTGCAGAATGAATTAATGACATTTTTCCCAGCACTGTTTTAACTGCATGTGTGTGTGTGTAAGAAAGAGAGAGATAATGTTATCCATAAGAGTCACCTCAAATCAGTCTGCAGGCCATCCAAACACTTTAGAAAAATGAATGTTATAGAGGATGATAGAGAGACACAAAGCAGACCTTGGAAAGAACACACACACTCTCTTAACCTGTTTGCTCCTTTGGCTCTCTTTTTTTCTGTCTACCATTATCTTTTTTTTTTTTAAACCACTGATGTCCAGTCACCGTCAGAGAGAACAGATGTAGGGAATCATTGTCCACTTTTCCCCTCATGTGACTCTCTCTGCTCTTGTGGTGAATGCGTTTATCAGGGTGGTCTGTCACAGAATCGTGGCCCTTTTAAACTGAAGGACAATCTGAGGTCTAAAGCAGGTTAGAATGACCATCTCTCAGCTCTCTTTCCTCTCAGTTTCATTTATCTCTGTGGAAACTCGGAGGGACAGTCCAGTGTAGCCATTGTTTTTCTAATAGGAATTTCTCCCTCCTTTTTCCTCCCTCTGGGTTTGGGTGTTTCCTTGATTGTAATTACCTTGCTGTTATAATTAAACCTGCAATTTATTACCTTTTAGCAAACAAGCTCTTTCTTCCTGGACTTCGCTTTAGCAGTGGCCCAGTACTGTCAGAGAGGCAGCTAGCGTCGCATTACTCACCACACAGGGCTGAAGTGTTTTAACCGCCCAGATGAGGAGGAACTGAGAGAATAGAGGCCAGGCCACTTTACTACAGTTACACTATGAATCACAATGATAAAAGAACAACATAAGCTAACGGAAGCTGTCTAACATTAGCTTATGTTGTGGTGTATTTTCTTAAAGTGAGTGTCAACTATAAGAAAATACACCACTTAAAAGTACAAAAACTTCTCAAAAACAATTATTAATTTTTAATTATTAAAAATTGAAGTCTTTTGTTTGTTGTGCTGCATCTCATAAATCATATCCTAAAGAGGTTGAACTTTTATTTTAATTTCATTGTCATTACAATGACATTTACAATGTCATTATAATGATATAAATACTGTGTGGGTAACAAAACAGTCCTCCAGGTCTTCACTAAATTATTATTAAATTTGATACACTAATATAGATTCATGCTGTCAAAGTTTAGATGTCAGTAGGCATTATTGTAGATTGAAGTTTGTTTAGATTTAGTTTGTTATATAGCTTATTAAAGCTATAGTTTGGGTAATCCTCTCCTTTGATTAATGTTACCTAATTACCAATTTAATAATCACATGTAATCTAAAGGCCTTTGGTGAATTAAATTATTAAATTCCATGTGCTTTCCTTTTTTTTCGCTATTTTTAAACTTGTTTTTAAAGTGACATCAAGTTGATTTGGACTTTGTGCACATGCATGCACTCCCATAGGCACGTTTAACAATAAATAAATAAAGTAATTGCTCCGTCCCCACAACAAAGTGTTTGTCTAATCTGGCCCTCAACCTAAAATGAGTTTGACATCCCTGACTTCAAATTCAGTGCAAATGATCAGGAATGTTTGAGCTGGGATCATGACTGAGTCCTTGTGCGCATTATCTAGTGCAATTAAAAGAGATTCTTCAACAGTAGCTGATCCAGGCCCAGGAAAGAGAGGGAGTATGAGATGGGTGGAGTTTCAACTCTTCCCTCCTCCACTGGCCAATCTGAAAACCTACTTTTCTGTGCCATAACTGGGCGGATAGGCCAACAGTATCTAATAATAGGTATTGACTGGTTGAATGTAGGATGAATAGGGCTGGGTATTGGATCTCCATTGTGCCCCGGGTCACGCAGCCAGCTACACTGAGAACATGTCTCATAGGACTAAACAGAAAAAAGAAGACATTTTAAACTTTCATGACGGAGAAAGAATCTGTGCCGTTTGGCCCTTTAAGGATTAACTCTTTGTTCTCAAAGTGCTGGACGATCAATAACACACAAAGAGAGAGAGAGATAGCACAGACATCTCTATTCCAAAAACACACACAAACACACACACACACCCCCTGCTGTTCTCTGCATACACAGATATCCACTTATTCTCTGAGAATAAACAGAGCACGTTTTACATAAACATCCTCTGAAATGTGTCAAAGTACTTATCAGAACATTATGTCTGATTTTGTTTACTCTGTTGTTTACTGAAGTTGCTGTTTTTTTAGAATGTTATTTTTATGTTTTGTGAATGTCTTAAACAAATTAAGAAATAGCTTATAATTATTGCTCATTAAAGCCTCTATTTTTGAAACCATTATCAAATTTTATTTAACCTTTTGAGTGATGTCTAGCTTATGACAAATTTAATTTCAGAAAAACAACAGTCAATTTTAATAGGTGTAAAACTACATTGATTTAAAAATACAATTTTGTTTGCTTGTTTTTAAAGTTAAAATATCTAACCAGACAGCTGAGGTCATGCAAATTACTAACACAATTTGTCCCTCTTAAATCATTTTTCAGTCTCTCATGTGTTTCTCTCTCTCTTTCTCTTTTCCCTCTCTCACTCTCTACTTACATTCTACCACTATCACTCCTGATTATAAGATTTCGCTTTAGCACACACCCTTGCAGAGAGACACACCGCAGAGGGTAGAGAGGAGAGATTGAGAGAAAAAGAAAGCATTCATGAGTCCCATTTTGTGAGTGCCAGCTATACACACGTTCGTGTGTCTGGCCCTAGTGGTTGCATGTAATGAGTGTGACGTTTGTGTGTGTGTAGGGAAAGGCCTATGATCATGTATACTGACAGTTTTCCCCACCCTCCTCGCTCAACTCCGTTTCGGTGAGAAAGAGTCTAATGAGAGGTTCACAGGCTGTGAACTGATGCCCCCTCTCCATCCACCTTCAGACACACACACACACTCTGAACCTGAGCAGCTGGCGCCCACACCACTGGTGCAATGTCACATATCTTACTCCCGCTTTTCCACACTTTCATCTGCCTTGTGTGCCACCTGAGACTTCACACATACACACACACACTAGACTGTATGGAGACAGAAGCTGGGCTAATGAGCATGGATATTCTCAAGCCCACTGCTCTGTTCTCTGTTGGGTGCAGAGTAGAAGTGTGTGTATGAGTGTGATTCTGTGTGTATATATGAGGAGAGGGGGCTCGTCCTCTGCTTTATTACAGGTGAGAATAAAGGGTCAAGAGGAGTTAATGTGCCAGTCTAGCACCAATGTTGCATGGAGAAACAGGGCTGGGAACTTTCTTTTTGTGTGTGTGTGGTGGGGGGGGTTACTTAACCATTTGGGGACAAAACTGTACGCAAAACCTGACAAATCAGCAAAACCTCATTTGGGGAGCTCCTCATTTGTAAAAATAAAAATATGGTAAAAACATGATAAAAATATAGTAATTAGAGTTTTTGGCAATTGTAAAAATGCAGAATTTGTTTTGTTAGGGTTAGGTTATATTGTTTATAACCGTGTATAAAAGGAATGTTTAGTGTGTGTGTGAGTGAGTGTGAACAAGTGTGGCAATACATCTTATGGCCAACTCTTTAAAATGCCCTCACAAATATAGTAAAAAATGTCAAAATCCACTTGTGGGGACATTTTAGATGGTCCTCACTAAAGTTGTTCTTAAACTGGCAATATAGTTTAGCTTTAAGTCTACTGATGTTCACAGATTTCTGTGAGATTTACGCTT
Organism: Chromobotia macracanthus; assembly: GCA_036877525.1. Lineage (NCBI taxonomy): Eukaryota > Metazoa > Chordata > Actinopteri > Cypriniformes > Botiidae > Chromobotia > Chromobotia macracanthus. The sequence goes on from JAZGTH010000136.1 coordinate 206,432, forward strand.
GTGGGGAGAGGTAGGGTTAAATAATAGAAAATATCATTAGCCTCCTCAAACAATGGAGGGCTATGAGATGTCCTTACTAATATAGTGAAATAAAGGTGCATTTGTTTGTGTGTGCATGTGTGAATAATGTAATAATGTGTTAAGTAAAACATACTGTTGGTAGGGCATCCTCACAGTTTTTATAGAGATTTATTGTTCATTGCACACATTTTGTTCATAACATTTCTATTGAACGCATCGCTCAACTAATTTTTTTGTCTGAGAGTTAAGAATAAAAGGGTAAACAAAAACTTTGTCGCCTGACACTGTCAGCAAGCGATCAATTACTCAGCACTGAGATCGTAGCTATCCTGTACAAAATAAACACAAAGTTTATTGTCTCTGTTTCACACACACTCACATATAAATATGTAACTTTACAGGAGGTAGGAGTGTGCCCAGAGTTGACACATGGGCTCACCAAGGGCTTAGAAACCTAGGGTCAACCATGTGTAAGGGAGGAGGGGGTATGTGTGTTCATGCATCTGTGTGAGTGTGTGCATGTGTGTGTCTGAATGCCTTCAGGTGCAAAGTGTGTGACACGCCGTTCTCCAGCTGTAGCAGATGTAAAAGGGAAGCCTGCACAAGGGACACAGGGCCGTAGGGTCGCCTTAGAAACGACCACAGCTGTGGCCCCTTCACACAGACTCGAAAATATCTACACATTCTCACCCTGTCTCTCAAAGATTTTAATTTAATTCTGATAGATCTGTGGTTGAATACAAGCCTGTTGGTGTGTCTCTCAGTTCACAGTGTTGTTTGCTGTGTTTTGGGAGTTAAGAGTTTTGGGTTAAGGCAAGTGTATTTTGTAAGATGTTTGTGGCTATTGCAATCAGATCATGCATCATTTTTAGATTAACTGTTTAATGTCTGATGTAGGTTACTAAGGCTTACATATGGCTAATTTGTATTTAATGCTATAGTCTCTCGCTCTCTCTCTCTCTCAATCTCTATCTTTCTCTGAAATTCATGTAAAGGGCCGGTCCTGCTAGTAAAGCACGGGTCAGTTGCAAAGACAACAGTTCAAGTGCAGACAACATAATTGCAATGGAGCATGTGTTCAAAACATTAGCCTTGAAATCCTAGCCCATAAATTAAATGTGTTTTAGTTGGATGAAATCACTGGGTTTAAAATTCTTTTAAAAATAGCAGTCTAGAGGAGTACTTTGAGTTTTCTGTCAACAATACCCCCTAACCCCGCCTCATGTCCTTCATTTGCAAATTTAAGATCAAAAACTGATCTTAAGAGGACACCGGGGCTAACATAAACTAATGTGTGTGTTTTAGTGCTCAAGAAAGTGTGTGTGTGTTTGGGGAGGGTTGAATATGTGGTTTACGAGTATAACCTGTGTATAACAATGTAAACATAGTTTACAGGGACGTTTCCTGTGTCCTCATAAAATAACTTGCTTAAAAAAACATACTAAACAGTGATTTTTTGTTAATTAAAAAATGTCAAGATTTTCAGTAAAGGTAAACTGCGTATAAACTACATAAGTGTGTGTGTGTGTGTGAGTCCGCAGAGTGAAAGAGGATATTGTTTTATACCCATAATCAAGATTTACCTCATTTACATAGGTACGCTCATTAGCATGGCTGGGAACAGTGCTGGCCTGTATGCCGCAAACACAAGTCTATCTATTCACTCATGCTATGCGACTGTGTAACCCAATAAGCATAATCCTGACAATGAACTGTGCTAATCACATCTAATATGCAAATGAGATTATCTAAACTTTGGTAAACATTGGCTAGTGTTGCAAAACAGCGTAGTCGAGGGTTGGGGGGGGGTAGGCGGGTTTGGGAGGCAAGTAAAGCAAATAACTTCTCCCTTCATGTTATTTGTTTTATTTATTTGTTTACTTGGTTTTCTCACATAAATGATGCAAACCCATTTTAGGGATTGTGGAGTGTTAGGGGACATTTGTGAGGTGGCAGAGCCTCTGTGTGTCTAGATGTGAAATGGTGGCAAAGCAATTAAATTCTCATTTAGTTCGAGCGATTAAAACAGACACAAATACAAATCATATTATGCTCATCTGGACATGGAGGCGTATTGCATAACAGCCTGCTGAGATCAGTGGTCCTTTGCTTTCCTCTTTCTTATTGGAGACATTTGTCTCGTGGCTACTTTAATTCTTGAGCCAATGAATATCACTATGAGTATGACAATGATACAGTACAGTAATATATATATATACACACAGCAGATGCATATATGTTCCATATGTATAGATTACAGAATGAACTATAGTATATAGTATATGCTGGCCTCAGGTGCAGAGGAACTGAGTGTAGGGTGACCTGATGGCTTGGTTTCATAATGTGTGTCCCGGTGTCCTTCCACAATAGCTTCCATTCTTCCATCTATGGTATCATTTGTGGTTTCTCAGTAGCTGTTTATTGGCCACTTGATCTCAGAGTCATTAACAACCCTGCCAGTGTCATCTCCAAAATTATCTTATTGTGTTTAATAGCATTCAGTAATGATGGCCTCTTTTTCTTGTTAAGTATAATTTTATAGCTAACATTTTATGTACCCTAGATACACCCATATCTTCACACTTACAGCTTGATTGGAATTGACACACAATAAAAATACTGTGTTTCCAAGTAATGTTTAATATTTTTCTTCACACATAATGCATTACAGTTTCTCTCAAGCAGGCTCTTTCTGATACTGTCTTTTTGGTACACAAGTACACCAACTTATGGAAAAGAAACTCATGCAGTGTAAAGGATAAAATCTAAAAAAGATAAAATCTATACAGTAGTTAAGGCAAAATGTAGCGTGTTCACCCTAATGCAGAGAGGCAGAGAGTGTATGACTACACCAGCTCGAGTCTTTCCAAGAGCTTCAGGCAAACACGGGGGGCTTTTTTCCTGTATTTTCCCCCTTTTCCTCTCTCTTTCTCTCTTTCTCTATCTCTCTCTCATTCTCACTCTCTATCTCTCTCTCTTCCATTCCTACTCTCACTCTCTCTCTCTTTCTCACTCTCTCTCCCTCTTTCTTACTCTCTCAGTCCCTCTCTCTCATTCTCACTCTATCTCTCTCTCTCTCATTCCTACTCTCTCTATATCTCTCTCTTTTTTCACCCTCTCTCCTTCTTTCTCACTCTCTCTATATCTCTCTCTCATTCTCACTCTATCTCTCTCTCATTCCTACTCTCTCTCTATATATCTCTCTCTTCTCTCTCTCTCTATATATATATATCTCTTTCTCACTCTCCCTTTCTCACTCTCACTCTCTCTCTTTCTCACTCTCTCTCTGCAACACATCTGGTGGGTCCGCTGACAAGCTCTTGAACTGTTGACAATAAGTTGATGGGCTAAAGCCCCCCAATAAACATCTCTGGTGCCACCTCGGCCCAGCTGCTAGTGTTTAGAGCCGAGTTGAAAGTGGCCGAGCAGTGAGGCCTGAGTGTCATTAGGCACAATGTTTATGTCTGCATGCATGTGGCCTGGCCAGAGATTCTACACATTTCATCACATTATTGGGTTGCCTGCATAGGAATCCAATTGCAAAACACATAAAAGTAAAGAAGCAGAGCATGAGGCCGCTCTCTGGAGCGGGTGGCCGAGCAAATCAAGGGGCTATTCAAAGCTGCAACAGTGGTTGATGTCTTTTGTATTTTGTGTTTGTGTAAAACAGAATGATTGGTCCACATCTGCCTAATGGTTTGGTGGTGTTGATCTGGATCTTAGAAGACAGAGTTGCACAGAAAGAGAGGTCATTTATACCCACCAAAGCACTGTGGTCAGGATAAAAATGCTGTTTAATGATGTGACATGCACAAGAATGGACAGGGCTGTGGTGTTTTCTTATAATGCTTTTACTATGCAGACAGCGTGACATGCAGGAAAGCCTGAGACCACTAAAAATTCCAAACCCTGGGTGAACTAAATCCGGTGTTATCTTGTTTCATGTATCACGCTGTTTATACATACTTTAACCTGGGTTAGTTATTAATCCTACATAGTCAGGTTTCAAGTGTTTGCAGGTGTTATTAAGAGGAGGGTCATGCTTATTCTAGAGAACATTTGATTGGACATATTCAAATGTACATTGGGCAAATTGTGCTGTGCAGGATGAGTCATTAATGCATTTGGTGTGGTTTCCCAAAAGAGAAGGATTGTAAATTGTTAATTTTATTAATTTTCAGTGGTACCCTGCTATACAGATGCTTTCAAAGACAGGATGCTTTCTCTCTCTCTCTCTCTCTCTCTCTCTTAAGCTCTATAGGATCACTTGTTCCAGTGATCTTCCTGGTCTCTGAAGGCCAGCTGGTGTGGCTGAGTGTTCTGTGCTGCAGATGGCGCTGGATGAAGGAAGTTGGGTCACACTAAAGGACTGACCGCAGTGCTTCATCATACTGGGGGAAAGTGACCCCAAAGGTCACAGCACACACACAGGCTTAATTTTAGAGCAATTAATCTCCTCTATGAAGAGGAGAGTGTGTGTGTGTGTGTGTGTGTGTGTGTGTGTGTGTGTGTGTGTGTGTGTGTGTGTGTGTGAGTGTGTCCTCCCTGCCCTATGCAAGCTGTCAGCTGTCCAGCCAAGGTGGAGGCCCAGCCATCTTATCGTCCAGCTTAATATGAGGAGATTAGATGGCACGGAGGAGATTACAGCTTGGCCTTTAATGCGTTGTCCTCTTACCTCACAGGAACCTGATGCAAATCCACTCCAGGTCAACAGGGCCATTAGTCTGTCCAACAAACAAAAGAGAACATGTGGCATCCTCACACACACACAGATACACGCCAGGCGATGAGTGGGTCGCAAAGCAGGTAAAAAACCCAGATAAAACAGCAATAGAAAAGAGAGGAGCAAATGAAAGAGGCGGAGCTTTCAGGGTGCGTGAGAGAGAGAGAGTGTGAGGTGGGATGGAAGAGGTGTTCCTCATATAAAAGCCTCTTCACTGGTTTGGAAAATTAGCTGGGCCTTGTGGTCTACTGGAGCCTTTTATTTATTGATGTAAAGTAAGATAACCACGTCACCTTCCGTATTCGCTCCATTTGCATGAGCAAAGGAAGATTAGGAGTGAAAATCAAACCAAATAAATAAATCTCTCTTTTCCCCCTCATCACCTCCCCTTCCCTCCCAGACACACAATCACCCCTCTGCCATAATAAACAGTTAAAAGTCACAACAAAGTTTATTTTTCAGACAATCACTGCCAGACCATTCAGTGGACGTTTGCTATAATAATCTAGAAGAACATTGCACAACTTTGTTTATTGGCTGGAAAAGCTGGAGAAAAAACAAGTGAAAGTTGCCCAGCATAACCACCAAATTAATCTGCTATAAACAACTCTGCACGGCTGCATTTATTGTTGCTGTAAATGCACGCTTGTATATGTGTGTGGTGTACATGTACAATATCTGAGAATGTAGTTATGTAGCAATTCCACAGCAGCTTAAAGCCGTCTGCAAGAGTTTTAACCTGCAGGAGTCACGAATCTATTCAAGAGTCTCACATTGATGTCTAAATGCGGTTCGGTCTCACTGACGTGTAAAGCAGAAGGGAATCCAATCAGTTTCGGTTGCTCTGAATGCCTCTTTAAATGTGTTTCAAAGCAGCACTAAATCTTCCATCATGATTAGCGCTGCCTTTTAATGTTTATCCCTCACATGAGTTTCTTACGTTCCCCTGAACTGTGTTGTCAGAAACAGCACTAAATACACCAGGCTGAGTGAGTTATATCAGGCAAAATGGACAAAGGTGATGAAGCATGATTTGCAGTGTATAGTAGCAGTAACATTTGTATTTCATTGCCATACCTAGAGTGCTTGATATATGATACTGGTCAGAATAAAAAAGACTCTAAAGGGGCGGGGTTTGAGGAGAGCAGCCACTCTGCCTCTCAGAATTATAGTCACTGACCCAGCTAACAGGAAACATTCTCATAACATTCACTAACATTCTCTATAAGTTCTCTTAAAGTTATCAAAAACAATATTGCAATGTTAAGTTAGTAGAAACATTAGTAAAAAGGTTTTACAGAATATATTATAAACGTTATTCTTAAGTTGTTAAAACATTTTAAAAATGTTACAGAATTTAAAAAATGTTTGAGTAACCAAGCAATGCATGCCCGTGGATGTTTACTGCTCTCAGTGTCTAGCATGAGTGTGAATGATCTGTCAGAGGTCAGGAAACATTAACATTGCTCCAATGGCGTTTTAAATGGTGGAATTCGGACTGCTGTGTTCTTATAGGTTAATAGCATAATTAGCATAATTTATGCTAAAACTAAATGTGTCTTGATGGATTAAACTTAACTGGCCACATAGGGTTAAAATAGCAATAATACTATACTACATACTAACAGGGGCACACAGAGAAAGGGGACCTAAGAAAATCAAGCCACTACTGTGATGCCTCCATCCACCCATATAGGGATAAGAATTCAGAGATAAACACACATTCACATACATTGCACAGTCTGCAGAGTAGAGGCAGAGTTATGTTGACTGGAGGGCAGAAATGTTCACAAATATAGCCATGGTACGGACATTAGCAGCAATGGGATGCAGGGGTTGAAGTGTAAGCACTGCTCCTCCAGGAGTCCTCAACGGGGCAGAAAATGGGCATGTGCTTGTGGTCCAGTGAAGCCCAGCCTGAGCTCAGCTCTTGCACCACTGCCCCTGCTGCCACTCCAGATGTGGCCTCAGTAGATCTTCATCAACATTATAGCAGCTTTGCACTTTCTCTTCTCCTAACCTCCCCTCCGCTCTCACTCCCTCCTTATTCATGCAGCACATTTAGCTAATGTACCTTCACACATACAAAATGCAATTTATAAGAGAGATAACCAAACATTTTAAGAGCACATGAGGCCTCACATAACAGCACAGATTGAGCAAAGACATAACAGACAGGCCCTGATCAAGTATGCAGAATGTCTCTATATCAAACTGCCTTGTATTACACCTGCCAGTACTGTCTGTCCTTCTCCTCTGTCTTCTCTTGTCCACCTGTGTCCCAGCAATTATAAACCCTGGTGGATCCAATCATGAAATCACACGAATGGCTGAATGTGAGTTTACATTCAAAGATGACTATTGTTTGTTTGGCTCACACAAACAAACTCATATGCGCAAGTGAGAGTAAATGAGCTGTGGGGAGACTAAAGCTACTTGATAGACAGGAGGTGAGAGGAATTAAAAACTGCATGTGAGGCTGGAGGTGAGGGGAGTCCAAAACTGCATGTGAGACGGGAGGTGAGTCCAAAACTGCATGTGAGGACGTGAGGGGAGTCCAAAACTGCATGTGAGATGGGAGGTGAGTCCAAAACTGCATGTGAGGCAGGAGATGAGGGCAGTCCCTCTGTGACAGAGGAGAAGTGATGTAGGTCATAAAACAGACAGCCCCAATCAACACACACACACAAGGATACATAAATACTTACATATATGACCCCCACACTCTCTCTCTCGCTGGGTTTAACATAGATGCAGGGCCTTCACGGAGGCATGTGTAAAACCAAATCAATACAGGAGGCCATAGTGATGAAGAATGAATCTGAAAGTGATTATATCACTTAACAGTGATCAATATGGAAACCATTGCGCAGACTGCAGGATAAAATCAGCCTCGATAAATTCTGCAACAGTTTACAGTCCTTCACTGGAGCTTAATACCATCAGCAGGCAACTGCAGCACCAAAGTCATTTCAACAATTTGTTTTACTATCATAGTCATTGATTGGTAGCAGTTCAGTCTCTTTACAGTTGAGAACTGCAATGCTGTAATGTTATGGCATATATAAAACTGCTCTTGCCCCCAGAGGGACATTTTCATTACTCAGAGGTTGATCTGTAATAGTTTGGAGACTAAAATGGACTTATGGAATGGATTTTATTTTGAATATCAATAGTGTCTCAGGTGTTTGTCATAAAATTGCTTAGGAGAACTTAAGATAATTTCTGGTATGCAGTTAAAAGTTATATATTTATTGTGAATAGCATATAGCTAAGATAATTTGATTTTGTATGAATGCAAGTTGAAAAATGAGTTCATATTAAAATTTTGGCATAGTACCTGACACATCTGAGCATAATGTTGAGATTTCTTCTGAAACTAGAGGAGGGACATGTGAGGGTGATAGGGTCCCTGTCTCATGAGAAAATGTGAGAAGCAAGAGACTTAAGCCAAAAATTACCATTTGTTCTCTATTTTTTCTCATTGCTGTTTACCAAAAGCAATTCAGATAATAAAGAGCAGTTGATATTTGTCTTATATTATAGATTTATTTCTCTTATAGATTACCAAAGCTGATAAGGCAAAAATGTGCTTATATGCATGATCTGTTTTTTTCTGTAAATGGTCACCGTCGGACTGTCTGTTTGCTCATATTTATCTCCCCTTTGTCTATCTCTCGACCTGTCTGCCATGCTGTGATTGGGTTGAAGATGGTGGACTCATGACAGATCAGGGCATTCAGACTGGTGACATTCCTCCTGGCGAGCAGATCCATCCTGAGCCAGAGGTGAAAAATGCAGCGCTGCACGGCTGCTCAGCTGCAGATGAATGGAGCTATCTGTCTTGTCACAAGGGGTCGGCGGGAGAGGTTACAGCCCAACTGTACCTGGTCTCCGGTGCTGACGCCTGCACGCTGCTTCACTTTACTAGAAAAGATACAGAAAGAGAGAGAGAATCCTGCCCCATCAAGCACTTCTTCAGTCCCTCCAGAGCTCATCTCACTTCCCATCATCCCGCAGTCCTGCTGCCCTGAGCACAGGCTTTGACACATCTATATGTTTTTCCTTCTGACCTTTTAACGTCCTTTCTGTCAGAGCCTGTAAACCATAAGCTGATGTATGAGGGCAATTTTTAGCGGTGCCACTTGTATCTGAGTGATTGTGCACACTTTACGTTTGGGGGGCCTGCCACCTTGCCACCTTCTCAACATCTCTTTATTTGCTCTGGTAGAGATTGAAGCAAAGAAATTGAAGGAAGAAAAAGAGTGAGGGTGAGGTCAGTCATACCTTTTCCCAACAACCTCTGGGCAACTGGCCTGCACTTTATCAGTCTGGCAATTCAAGCCCACAGGCTAGACCGGACCAATCACATCTCAGACACAGGTTCTTTAACAAACGCAAGAGTCAGTGCAACAGATTCCCATATGAAAGCTGTGTGTGGAAGAACCTGAAAAATGCTACACCTCTACAGGAATACTTATCTGAAATATGATTATTTTAACATCAGTTCAACATTATCTGTTACAGTATGTTCATTAAAAGCAGGATAGGTGATTTTTTTTCCAAAACATTTTTGGTTATGCTGGTTGAAAGTCTTGTCACATCTTGTTAGCAATCACTAAGTAAAGTGGTCTAAATATATTTATATAAATATGCATTTTTTGTGGAATCACATTTTCATCATAAAATTTGTTGTTGATCCGAATGCAATGATAGGATGTCCTACATGCCTGTCAAACTGTATTCATATGTTAGAGGAGGCATGGCTTTGGAGAGCGCTCTGACGGAAAGGTTCACCTCATAAGTCGCTTTGGATAAAAGTGTCTGCTAAATGCCTAAATGTAAATGTAAGGTGGGATCTTATGCTTTCAAAGCTAGGTTGCTATTGCTATCTTCTCTGAAATTCCCTACCTTTAAATATGTTTTACTATTGTGCTTAGACATCAGATGTTCTCTTATTTGTCTAGAATCTCCCAGCTGTTTCAGCCACTGTCAGAAAGCATAAACAGTGCTCATCCTCTCATGTCCTGTGGTGGATGCCACAGGAAATTCATGTGCGCAGGCATTATAATGTTCCATTATCCTTAACACAGACTTTATTCACTGTGTTCTGCACTGTGAACACTTTACGGTGACATATGTTTACTGTCACATCCTGAACACTGAGGTCAGCTGTCTTTCTACTCTTCTCATCACAAACTCTGACAGCCAAACAAAGCAGTCATTTAGCAGCCTCACAGACACAACTAATACACTCTGTGCTTTTGGAAAAATTATCATCATAAAATAAGAAGACCCCCCCCCACACACACAGAGAACAAAACAACACTCACATCTATTTTAGTCTGCGTATTTATAATTTAGCATTCTGACATTTTAATTTGTGCAATTTGAACATAGCGCTTTCATTTGCACTGATATAAACAGGCAGTGTCACTCCTGTGTGTGAAGCTGTTATGTTTAGTAGGTTAAAACTAATACAAACAAAACTGAAATTATTAATTATTAAAATGAAACAGAGACAGACGAAATCCCCACATTTCAATATCATTAGCATTTCGATATCAAGTTGGATTTTTAGCAACTTGACTGTTTTCTTTTTTCTGGCTTCCTCTCTAATATCTTTCAGGATCAAAGGCTTTCATTAGATTTAACTCCTCCAAGCATTGTTTGCCTCCCAGGACTACAACAAAGTTCCCTCAGTGTGCCAGATACAAAAGAATAAAGAATTAGTTATTCCTGAACTAATCTGACATCAAACAGTTGAGAGAAAGATAAAAGTGACAATGGTGATGGGGAAGATTGGCCATATGTTTCCACAGGCAACTGTGCACTCAGGGCAGTGCAGTTCTCACTCTTAAACCCTGGCCTAGAAAACACCTTTAACAGAGAGAACAGAAAACAACAGACAGTGAATACAAATAGACTGGTCCAGTTTGAATATGAATATTGAGGGTACAGCTGAAATCTAATTAATTTATCACAAATTATTCCAATTATTGATTATGGAGGTAATGCTAATAATAATAAAAAAATATTCTATTATAATAATAATGTTTTGGTTTTGGAGTAAAAAATGTCATATTTTCATCTTCTTATATTCCAATTATTCTTAAAATAGGCTTTTTGAAACAATCCTTTTTCAAAATTCAAATCCCAGAGAGTAATGAATGAAGATATCATGTATGTATATCCAGGATATTCTGTGGATATCTCTGTGGAATCATACCTTTATTACAGCTGAATCTTCAGTCACCTCCTTTCATTCACTCAGCTGCCATTCTTCAGTCCTATAACATAATTATATCTTACTCTTACAAGTTTT